>ML682060.1:34604681-34621498 GCA_007922195.1 Podocnemis expansa
ATGGGAGTGGTCCTGCTTTTTTTGGCAGGGGGTTGGACTAGATGACCGTGTGGGGTCCCTTCCAACCCTGTGATTCTATGATTCTATGAAAGCTGTAGTTTGTGGCTAGTCTCCTGTTACATTAACCATTGAAGTAATTTACCAGAGGCTATGGTGGATTCTCTGTTACTGGCAATTTTTAAATTAATACTAGCTGTTTTATGGTCTAGTTCTAACAGGAGTTATTTTAAGGAAGCTCTGTGGCCCGTGCTATGCTGGAGATCAGACTACATCATCACAGTGACCCCTCTGGCCTGGGAATCTAGGAAAACAAAAATAGTTCCCATGCTGTTCCAGTAGCCTCTTGCATAAAAATATTCTCCCTCACTGTTTGGACCCCTAGCAGTGCACCAAACAAGTTACAATATTTTAGAAATATTAAAAGCAGGTCATGGGGTATGAGTGGGTGGTGTATCAGATACCCTATACCCAAATAAACCAGCAACTTTCTTTCCTTTGATCCCACTCATTTCATTATCCTGGAAGCATGATTACATTATCCTTCTAACTGTCCCTCAGCTTTTTGCAATGCTGTTTTCCTTGGCAATACTTCTACAGTAAAAATCAGAAACTAAACATGAATTTCAGGGCATTTTGAAATATCACCCATGAACCAGTAATTTTGGTCTGTGGCACAGCTTCCAAAAGGTTGCAGACAGAGGAAAAGGAATATGCTTCGCATGCTGTCTGACAGATGCCGAAGATAGAAATGGTACAAACTACAATATGCATAGCAAAGGATTAAAGTGGCAGGGGGCCACAGTATGTCTACTGGAGCCATGCAATTACTATGACAACAGCTGCCTAGAAACTCTGAGGTTCTGGTATCAGACACAGTCTTGCTGCACATGTGCACTTCGCACTACTTGTCTCCACAAACTGGCACAAACTGAGCTCATGGTCTATCTCTAAATGCTGGAATTTTTTTTCAAGTTTGTTTTCTTAAAGTGGAATTTGGGGCTGTATACTAGCTAAGTGCCTCAGTCCCAGCTGAGGGATAATTAAAGCCATTGTCCAGGCGCTGGGGATATGCAAAAAAAACAAAAAAAAAACCAAACAAACAAAAAAAAAAAAAACACCACATGTGATTTTGTAAAATTCTGCTTTTAGGGAATCATAACTCAGAAAACCCTTAGTCAAATGATCCTCTATTTGGACCAATAACACAACCCTCTACTTTTATGAGGCACAGCAGATTTCAACACAATTCATGTATGGCATACTGGTGTGCAATCCAGACCAGTGAGGGGTTGTCACACCACCTGCCCTGCAACCTTGGATGCTTTACTGACATAGCTTCTAACCTGAGCCCCTCACAGCCAAACAATGTGCAGGTCATGCCCTAAGAATCTGTGTATGGCTGTAGTCTACCAGCACACTGCTGTCACACTCCGGCTTTCATCAGCCATAGTTACCCTTTTCAGGGTGACCTCAACACACTCCCAGTCCTATATTTTAACCCAAAAACTGAGTTCTGCACAGTCCAGCCTTCTCCTGTGAAGTTCAATTATTTTAAGTCTGTTGGCCTGTAAGGGAGCAGTATTCAAACAGTTCACTACTTTAAATGGCATTACCCAAACAATTCAGCGTGAATACAACACTGGTTTAGTTTGATTAAAGAATAAAACAAGTTTTTTTTTCAACTGTGAGTATAAGTACAAGGTGTTAAAGTCAGAAATGGTTGCAACAGAAATCATAATAAAACACTTTCTAGAGCAGGTGTGTCATAGAATCAAGAAACTGGAAGGGACCATGACAGGCATTGAATCCAGTCCCTTGCACTCCTGGCAGGACCAAGTACCCCTATTAAATCAGCCCTGACAGGTGTTTGTCTCATCTGCTCTTAAAAGCCTCCACAACCTGCTGAGGCAACTTATTCCAGTGTTTAATCACCCTGACAGTTAGGATTTTTTTTTCCTAATGTCTAGGCTGAACCTCTCTTGCTGTTATTTAAGTGCATTGCTTCTTGTCCTATTATTTGTGATTAAGGAGACTATTTTTTGTCCTTCTTCCTCAAAACAATCTTTTAGGTATTTGAAAACTGTTATCATATCTCCTCTCAGTCTCCTTTTTTCCATACTAAAACCCACCTCTTTCAATCTTCCCTCATAGGTCAAATATTCCAGACCTCTAATCATTTTTGTTCCCTTTCTCTGGACTTTCTCCAGATCCTCCACATCCTTTTTGAAGTGAGGTACCCAAAACTGGATACAGTACTCAATTTGAGGACCAATCAGTGCAGAGTAGAATGGAAGAATCAGTCCTCATGTCTTACTCACAATACTCCTACTAATACACCCCAGAATGGCATTTGCCTTTTTTGCAACAGTATTACAATGCTGACTCATATTTAGCTTGTGATCCACTGTTACGCCCAGATCTCTTTCTGCAATACTCCTTCCTAGGGAGTCATTGCCCATTTTGTGTGTGTGCAATGGGTTGTTCAACCCTAAGTGGACTACTCAGTACTAAACTTTATTGAATTTCATTATGTTTATCTCAGACCATTTCACCAGTTTGTCCAAATCATTTTGAATTGTGATTCTATCTTTCAAAGCACTCACAACCCTTCCCAGCTTTGTATCATCTGCAAACTTTAAAAGTTTGCTCTCTATGCCATCATCTGAGTCATTGATAAAAATGTTGAACAAAACCAGGGGCAGGACAGCTCCCTGTGGCACACCACTTATGATGTCTTTCCAGCCTGAATGTGAACTCTTGATAACAACTCTCTGGGAGCTGTTATCCAGCCAGTTTTTCCACTCGTAATAGCTCCATCTAGTTTGTGCCTTTCCCGTTTATTAATAAGAATGTGATGTGAGACTGTTTCAAATGCCTTACTAAAGTCTAGATCAGTGGTTCCCAACCAGTGTGCCGGGGCACACCCAAGGTGTGCCGTGAGCATTCCTGAGAGCTGGAGTTAAAGTTCCCTCCCTGCTCAGCCTAGCCACGTGGGCAGTGCAGGGCTGGGAAAAGGCAGGGTTTAAGGTAAGGGGGAAGGTGCCAGAACATAGTTCTGGGGCCCCCTATTTTTAGACAGTTCTGGCCCCCCTAAAATTAGAGGAAGGAACCTGAATGTGGAGTTCCAGGGGTCTCCCTAAAAATAGATACAGCAGCTGAAACACAGAGTTCCAGTGGCTCCACCTTAAACCCCGCTCCACCTTAAGCCCAGCCAGCAGAGAGCTGCAGGAGGCTGGGAGCCTGTGAATCTCCCTCTGCAGGGCAGAGAAGCTTGTGCCAGCCAGCCTGCAAACAGCCCAGGTAAGGGCTTTGGCGGGGAGTCTTGCTGGGTTTGCATGGGGCAGGTGTGTGTGTGTAGCAGAGTTGGGTGGGAGCTGATGCGTAGTAGAGGGTGTGTAGCTGGGCTTGTGGGGTGGCTGTGTGTGGGAGGGGGTGTAGCTGGGGGCTGGAGAGTCCATCAGAGGCAGCAGGGGGCTAGGGGAGGGGAGGAAAGGACCAACTGGGGTGGGGAGGGAGCATAAATGGGGTGAGAATTTGCCCTGGGTGGCAGGGAGCCACTGTGGAGAAGGGGGAAGTGGGTGATGCGCCATGGTCCCCTGCCCTACCTTCCTGCTCCCCAGGTTCCCCCTGCCCCCCCACAAAGCCACTCTTGTTCTCCCTTCCTCTCTCCTCTCTTGCCACCCTTGTGCTGTTCCCCGCATGGCTGCCCTTGGCCTCTTTTGCCACCCCTGCCCTTCTGTGCTCCCTACACTCACTCCAGGCACTGCACACGACTCCTGACCCCTGCTCTGCTACCCTGACTATCTCACATAGCAGCATTTCTGAAACACTGTGCCATTGTTCATGAATATTCATAAGTATCTAAGTTATTTTGAATATTCATGAGTTTTTTAATGGTGGTGTGTCGCAAAAATATATCACGTATCAAGATGTGCCATGGCAGAGAAAAGGTTGAGAACCACTGCTCTAGAGTGCATATCATCAGGCCCCGATGACCTAAAGACATCCAACTTGTCCAAGTAATTTTTAACTTGGTCTTTTCCTATTTTAGCTTCTGACCCTATCTCATTCCTATTGCCCTCCTCTACATCAGACATCCAGTCTCCACCAGCCTTCTCAGTGAAGATTGAAACAATGAAATTATTTAGTTCTTCTGCCATTTACATATTTTCATTTATTGTTTTACTCTCTTTGTTGAGTAAGTGTCCTGCACTGTCCTTGGTTTTCCTCTTGTCTTTGAAGAATGTCTTTTTATTACCCTTTATGCCTTCAACTAGTTTGATCTCTGTTTGTGCCTTGGCCTTTCGGATTTCTCACCTACATAATTGTGTTCTCCTTTGTCATTTGACCCAATTTCCATTTTTTGTAGGACTCTCTCTTTATTTTTAAATTATTTGAGGTCTCCAGGTTAAGCCAAGGTGGTCTCTTGCCATATTGCTTATCCTTCCTATCAGTTTCAAAAGGGATAGCCGTGTTAGTCTAGTCCAGTAAAAAAACAACAAGGAGTTGTGTGGCACTTTAAAACTAACAGATTTATTTTTTGCATGAGCTTTTGTGGGCGAAGATCCCACTTCCTCAGATGCTTTGAAGATGGGTGAACTTACAGAAAGGAATGAAACTAAATGCAAGGGGGTGTAAAACATAGGATTAGGTCATACAGTTTGATGTTCCTATGTTTTACACCCCCCTTGCATTTAGTTTCATTCCTTTCTGTAAGTTCACCCATCTTCAAAGCATCTGAGGAAGTGGGATCGTCTCCCACGAAAGCTCATGCAAAAAAAATTAATCTGTTAGTCTTAAAGTGCCACACAACTCCTTGTTGTTTTTTTTTATCCTTCCTACACAGTGGAATGGTTAGCTCTTACGCTCTTAAAAACATCTCTTTGAAAAATTGTTGAACTCATTTGCTATGGCGGGCCAGATTTAACTTAAATGTACTTCAAGTGGGCCTTGCATACCATAAATCAAAATATTACAGCACTCTCACAGCATCATTGAGTGATTTATTTGCAAAACTCTGCTCTGCAATACTGCTCCCTCTCTCCTTTTGTTAGGGAAAGATTGTGGTCTCACAGAACACAGTCTCATGTACCCACTGCTCCATGATGTTACAAGTTCTGACACTCTCATGGCATTGCAGAGCTTTGGGAATGTGAAACCATGCTCTGTATTTCACTCTGTTAGGGAGAAAGTGTGATCCCATAGAGTGCAGTCACAGGCCAGAGGGCAGAGTTTCACAGGCTACATTTGGCCCATGAGCTGCATATTTGACACCCCATCCTAAAGCTAAAACTTAAACTAGATTTGGTTGAAGATAAAACTCTTACCAAATGCTCCCAGCAACATATCTGACCAATTTTCAGGTCAGGATCACCTCCCAAAGTCTTAACTGAAAGGCCAGGAGATGGAGAGAGAGAGAGATTGTTTTTTCTTGTTTTTGCCCTTCACTTTTATAGTCAGTCATCCTTTGATAAGCATTTCCCTTAGAGTTACCATTCGACAAAGTTTCTTTCTGTTGGGATTCTGGAGAGGAGGAGTCCAGTGGTGAAAATGGCTCCATGCTGTTGTTTGCAAAAATGCAGATAAGTTTGTTCCAGTCATCCTTCCCTGCTAAAATAGACCCACTAACTTTGATGAGACCTAGCTAGAGGTGTCCTTTGTCTCTGAGAAACTCATTTATCCAGACCTGTCCAGTAAACGCATTTCAGACATCATTTGACCTTATGTTTATAACTCCAAGTACAATGTAGCACACACATTTCATCATGATATTATTGACTATTGTGTTAATAGTTGTCAGATGATAACTCACAAGGAATATTTTATGCAAAGATTATTACATGTAGAGCAACAGTTCCCAAACTGCAGGTTATAACCCCCAACAGCACATGGGATCACAGATATCTCTAATATGTAGAGCAAAATGCTGTCCTCCATGCTGTCTGGGGTTCCAGCAGGAAATATTTACTTAGAAATGGGGTTGTGATGGCAAAAGATTTGGGAATGCCTGGTGCCAGGTGCGGGTACATGGATGCATTCAACCACTCCAAATAAGCATGCAGATTTTGGAGCGCTTTGACTCATTCATCTTTTGGACAAGAAAGTCATGATCAAACTTAAACTCTAGCAGAGCTGATGCTACTATAATTTAGCTTCCACTTTACAATACAGTGATGTATAATGCATTCTAGACAGTTTCAATCATTAAAGGTGTTTGTGGCACATGATACTCTTGGCACAGGATTGGCATTTTATACTGCTGCAAACTCAGATTGTGTTTGTGGAGATCAAGAAGACTAAAAACATGACATGCCTGATATTACACTATTTTACTTCTGACAACAAAAATACAACAGTAAAGGGCATGGGTATTTAATGCAGTTCATCTCTATTCTGCCAGTCTACAAAGGAGGTGATATGTTTATTTTTGTTAATCCTTTAATTAAAATAAAAATAATACATTTTACTTTATTACAGTTGTACATGTTATGAATTCTTAATTACAGAAAGCTGAAGAACAAAAGAAAGGTTCTTTGTTATAGAAGGTCACTAAAACAACATAGAGATAGTAAAAGTAAGAAAGAATCCTTATCAGTTCAAAGACCATTAAAGAAATAGTCACATTACGTGATGGACCATAAAATATTGAGATATGCAATTAATCTACTATCAAGTATGTCAGCTGTTCGTAGTCAGATAGCACAGAATTATCTAAAATATCCTCATCAGGATCCCTAGATTATCATTTCCTCTTAGATGAGCTTTTTTGGCACCTGAATTGTGATTGAAAAGACACTTTGTCAATAAAAATGTTTTACAAAATTTTATGTTTCAATTTTGTCAGAAAGCAAATAGAAGTCTAAAAGCCTAATGTCAGCTATAAGGGGCATGATACCAGCAATTTTCTTGTATTATTTTTGATAGCTTTGCTACTATCAATCATTTTTAATGGAAAACTGTGTATTGTCCTTTTTCCCATAACCCAAGACTAATACATTCCTAATCCCCAATGAAGCCAATCAGTGTAATTTTTCTCTTGGACATAAAGAAAAGCAGTTGATTTGGAGACCATAGAGAATGGCTTCAAGATAAATAATGGTGTCGAGCCATTCAAGTTTGGTAAGGGAATTCAACAGATATTATTTTCAGATAATTCCTCCCCTTCCAAGCCTTGTCCAATATCCAATATTGTTAGATTGTTAGATTCTATAAAATTTTCCATGGCATTAATCCTCTAGTATAAAAAGTGTTATCATTTATTAAAACTCCCACTAGACATTTTGACCCATGGTTGCTGGCATGTTTTATTTGGTTTGAGCTGCTCTGGTGATACAAAGCAATTGTAAATCTTATCCAGCCAGTTAAACTGAGTTCATGGCTGCTTATCAGTGCTAAACACCTGGTCTCTACCTGTGATTCTGGTCTATAGTATCCTTATTGTGCACTTGTGCTGCATTATGCTTGTCTCCTAGGTCTTTCACATTTTTTCAGCAGCTAAAGTTCTTGTTCCAGAGCTAACCTTTTGGAGGAAAGAGGATCCCACAATAATTCAACTGAATTGAGGTTAGACTCCAATGTTCAGATAGTTGCTAGGATTATCTGTGAGATATGACACAATCAAATACATTGTTGCAATGTAAGAAAACATTTCTTATTGACTGATTAGCCAATCTTAAGGGCAGTAAAAAAAAGGGCATAATAAAAGGAGAGGGAAAGAAAAGACATTCCTAGAGCACAAAACTCTTAAATCAGATATTTTCATATGAAGGATTTAAAGGAGATTGAAAAAGTAGATAGGAAAACTCACCTCTAGACCTTGCCAAGCCATGGTGACAGTATAAGAGACTAAGGACATGAGCCTGCCTTGGCCTCCCACCTACCACCTGTGGGCTCCAGGCATGTTACAGACATAAGGAATGAAAATTCATGGGTATGTCCACACACACTGTTTAAATCAAAATAATGCTGGTTATTTTGATTAAAAAAATGGTATGTCCACATGATGTTCCCTTATTTCGAAATGAGGAGCTCCCTCATTTCGATATAAGGAAATTTATATTGATATAATAAAACCTAGTATTATATCCACATGACAGTTAAATCAAAATTGTTATTTTGAAATAACACAATGAGGACATGTTATTTCAATTTAACTCTTAAATCAATTTAACACTTTTTGCCCTTTTCCTTCCCACGTGCTTTCCTTTTTCTATATACTGGGTGGGGGCATGTCCCTTCTAGGGGGCTATGTTGCCACACCTTCCATGATGCCTTTCTCTTAAATCAAAATAGCAAGGCTTGTCCATGGACATGCTATTTTGATTTGAGTTTCTAGTGGGGACCTGTTAAATCGCTTTAACTTAAATCGATTTAATGATTTTTATATCAATTTTATTAAATCTGTGTAAGTTAAATTGATTTAACTAGGTAAGTGTGGACATAGCCCATGTGTCCCCGGAAGACACCATGCAACAACTCTTCTCTGTGCATCTTTCTCTTGCCTTGTTCCCTTTCTCCCCCACTTAGCTCTCCATCTCCATGGCATCTATCTTCATTCACTCGTCTCATTTCTTCTCTCATCAGTTTCCTCTCATCTAGATCAGACCTAGTCCTTCACGACACCTGCCTTCATGTACGTCCCTCATCAGGCTGTCTGTCCTCTATGCAATCTCTTATTGGTGCCATCTTTCATTGTATAATCCCTCACTGTCCCTTGCAGCCACCCTCAGTGTGATTCCTCCTCCTGTGGATAGTCATTTACTGTCCTTCTTCCATTCAACTCCTTCATGGGTACCCAATTTAATTCTTGTTTCTCCACACTTCTCTGTCTACTGTTCTTCCCTTCTCTCTGACCATCCCTACCTTTACAGCCATCATCCCAGAGCTAGTGTGAAGCTAAATTTGCCACAGGGGATTGCAAGGCCAACAAAGGACATAACCTTCTGACATCACACTTTTGCCTAATTATCTCTGATTAGGGACATGAGGGCTGAGCTCCAATATCAAGCATTTACAGTTTTTGATCTGTAACCCCAACCACTTGAGTGACACAGTCATTCTGTTTGCAAGAATTTGGGGTCACCCCGATGTCCTTACAAAGATTTAGCTCTGACGATATTTCACACCCGTATTCTCAGTTAGATACAGGAGCCTCCACCAAGTGTTTAGACAGGAATTCACTTCTTGATCAATAATGAGACTGTCATGAATGACTCTTTCAACTATCTCTAATTCTCCCTAGGGGTACCCAGGACAGTGATGCCCCTTGTCACTACTGACCTCATAGTGAGGAAGTCATGTCCACACCTACTGTGTATCAGCTTCCTGAAGTCAACAGCCTTTGGTTACACAAGCACTACTGTTTAGGCCATTCAGGCCTTGAATACTAGGCAGGTTAATGATCGGAACACCAAGTCCTCCAAGTGTCCCTTTGGAGTGCTCAGTCTCAGTTCCATTGAACACTCAGGACCTCTTAGAGCCACTATTTCCAAAGGAACAGAATGTACCAGTTTATAAGATTTAATTCAGGATCACCCTGTTGCTTAACCTGATAATTATATATAAATAATGAGACCAACAAGAAGTCTGTTATGATAGAAGAAAGATTCGTATCACAGACAGAATATTGGAAACAAATGGTTATATAACTTGAAATCAGAACACATATTTTAGACATTAGGCCTCACTAATGAGGCACTTCCCTAGGTCCTACCAGATAGTTCTTCCAAAGTTATTTCCCCAGTATTGTCAAGCAGTTTGATTGAGGACCCTTTCTATAAGATAAAGCCTGCTGGCAGCTTGTTCTTACAGTTTGAAGACGTAACTGAGGGTTCATCTGCATCCCCTAGAAATAGATTTCAAACTGTTAATTTGTTTTGCAAATGTAATAAACCCTATATTACCTAGGGAGCCCTGAATACCAACTAGCAGAGGACATTCTTCACATTGGGCCTTACACACTCATCACCCCAACACAGTATCATCATAATTTGTAGCTAAATGTTGCCACGTACGGTATGCAAACCAGCAAATGCTGGCCTTGAAAATCATTGCATGATGGATGGATGGGGTGTATACAAAGAGTTATAGATACATGCCTGAAATAAGTTCTTTAAAATGTATTTATCAGCTAGTGCATAAGACCAGCTTTCCCTACACAAAATAATGTTTCTTTACTTGTCTGTCCAGCTTGATCATCAGCAAAAGCCAATGCAAGTACACTTCCATACAAAATAAACAAAGCCACCAAACTAACAAGTGGGGCAAAAGATTATTTAAAGATCACAATGGGGATGGAATCTGCACCTGAAAAGCCTTCCTGCTTCTTGAAACAGACAGTAAACTTTGGGGAATACAAAGACAAGCAAAAAGCCAATTTAGCTGTCCATCACTGAGGTGACTTAGGATTCAGCATCATCTCAGCCTTTTGAAATCTAGACAGTCTTGGCCTGGAAGGCAGGAGTAGCTGAAAAATTACTGTGGCTGAGAAACCTACTTAGACAGTGATAATAACTTGCTGAAATTAAGTTTCAGTCATTAGAAAACATGTTTAAGTTTTTTTCTACTTGTAGGCATACCATAGTAAAAGTTGATTTGAAGAAAAAAGACATCCTTTTAAAATTGCAAGTCAAATCCTAGTGAGAAAAATAAACAGAAACATAAACTCTGCCAGATAAAGAGTAAAAATATAATTAATCAGGCTAAAAAAAATTGAAGAACAACTATCAAAAGACAATATTTTTTGAAGTACCTGAGAAGCAGGACACCTGCAAAATAATCAGTGGACTACTGGAGGAGCACTCAGAGTCAAACATGTTATATATATATATATATATTTGCATCAGTCTTCTCTGCAGAGGATGTGAGGACACTCTTGAGGTGGTGTGTGTGTGTGTGTGTGACAAATATGAGAAACTGTCCCAGGACCAATGGGGGGTGAGGGGGTGGGAGGAGTGGAATAAATTAAATGGTAATAAGTCACCAGGAATTGAAATATGAAATTGTGGAACTACTAATTGTGATATGTAACTATCAGTTACATTAACGTCTATACCAGGTCACTCGTTAATGTAACACTTATTTTTAAAGAGAATCCTGATGCAATCCTGGCAATTAGAGACCAGTAAGCCTAACTTCAGTACTAGGCAAATAGTCTGAAAGTAAATTAAGGAACAGAATTATCAGACACAAAAATAAAAACAATATGTTGAAAAAGTCAACACAGTTTTTAAAGGGCAATCATGCCTCAACAATAAATTGGAATTCTGTAAAACTGTCAACAGGTATGTGGACAATGGTGATATGTTGAATATATTGTACTTGGACTTTCAGAAAGCCTTTGGTAGGCACCATAACAAAGGCACTTAAGAAAAGTATACAGTCATGGGATAAGAGGAAAGATCCTCACATACATTGATAAATAGCTAAAAGACAAGAAACAAAGGGTGAGAATAAATAGTTTGATAAATTGAAAGATATAACTATTCAGATTCCCAAGAATGTGTATTGGGATTTGCACTGTTCAAAATACTCATAAATGATTTGCAAAAGGAGGTAAACAGTGATGTTTAAAAGTTTACAGATGATACAAAATTACTTAAGTTTTATGAGAGCCTGCTGGGCCCTGATTGGCTGCTCCTTGCAGCCTCTTTTCTATTGGCTATCCCCCACAAAGTCTTTCTGGGCTATTTGCATGACTGATCCCTGCTCAAGTTAACCCTTTTTTGTACCAATGCTCCATCACAGGGATATGGAACAGCTTCCATAAGAGAAGAGTTTTTAAAAAAGACTTTAAAAAAATGAGGCTGTTCATCCTAAACAAGAGAAAACTAAATGTAGATACATCAGAAATCTACAAAACCATAAATGGTGTGGGAAGAGTGAATAGGGAAGTGTAAGTCTGGAAAGGTCCCTCCAAGAAGGATCAGGCAATACAGACAACACTGACGAGGTTTATTTACAGTGCCAGTACTGGGAACACTGAACAAAACAATATCAGCTTCAAAGATGGAAGTAGCATGGCAATTGCTAATATACACAGGCAGCTTGTTTACTGGTTTAAACTAGTTTTCCTAACACTTTGGGAAAAACAACTCTGTATACGGCAAGAGGGTCAGGGAGGTGGTGAGCGGTGGTCTTTACAGGTTAGGAAATACTAGCTTCCATATAAGGCAAGGGACAGAAGGGGGGGTTGATAGGTGTATGTGACCTGAGGCATGCATGAAATGGAGAGTGTATGTCACAGAAGACAGCCTGCATGCTGCTTACCCAGACACCCTCTGTGCTCATGAGGCCTGGCTTGCTTGCTTAGCCTAACAGAAGTGTTATTTATCCCTTCACCTAACACAAGAACCAGGGCTCATTTAAAGAAATTACTAGGTAACCGATTTAATACAAATATAAGAAAGCAATTCTTTACAAAGCACACAGTCAACCTGAGGAACTCATTGCCAGGGGAAAGACCAAAAGTACAGCTGTGTTCAGAAAAGAATTAGATGATTAATAGGTCCATCAGTGGCTGTTAGCCAAGATAGTCAGGTATGCAACCCTATGCTCTGGATGTCCCAAAATTGCTCACTGTCAGAAGCTGGGATTGGACAACAGAAAATAGATCTCTTTATAACCATCCTTTTTTGTTCACTTCCTCTGAAACTTCTGATGACTATTGACAGAAGATAGGTACTAAGGCAGACAGACTATATGTCTGAGCTAATATGATCATTCTTATGAGCATATGTAACCCACTAGGGTGGGCTCAAATTCATTTACTTGCCCCTCTCCAGTGCCTCACAGAGAAAACCCCTGCAGAAAACAGCTGGAGAGCCAGGATCCAGTCTGTTCAGGACTCACAGCGAAGACTGTTCAGGGTTCCCATCCCACATTAAACTGCCACTCAGCATAAACATAACAATTGACTTTATTAACCAACTAAACAAACCTTATCCTAAGAAACTATAATAAATTTAAACAAAACAGTAAGAAACTCAGGAGTCCCAATGTTCAGGTGGAGTCACCCTTATCTCAGTTGCAGTCTTTTAAGTCCTTGAGGCTTGAATGCAAAAGAGAACCAATCCTCATCTTCTCTGGCTGCAGGAATCTTCAGCTGGAATCCATGCAGTCCTTCCTTTCCTCTTCTCAACCAGCACCATGCAATCAGGTCACTGGCCATCCAGCTTTCAGGTACACAACAGAAAACTCCCCTGTAAAACAGTCCAAAGCAGGGAGACAACATCCTGCAGTCCACTCCGGGCTCAGCTCCTCTCCCTCAATCACTGGGCACATAGTCTCTGCAGCTCTCCATCACTGCTCCTTTCTGGGATGCTGCTCTCAGGCTTCTCCCTGGGCATGTAACTCCAGCATAACAGCAAAACTTGTGGAGCATGTTCAATGTGCTCCCACACTGTTTTACCAGAAGATTCTGGTTTCTGGGCTGCAAAATCTGCCCAGCAATGTAACCCAGCCATAAAGGCTCCCTGAAAGAGATTGCACCTTTTTATGCACATGGGTTACACATACAAATATTTCTAGTGCGAATAACCACTATAGTGAACTTAATATACAGATTCCAAAAACACATTGACATTCAACTGTGAAATTTGTGTTCTGGAAACATTCATATTGGAGTAAGCATGGGGTGAAATCCTAGTCCTGTTTAAGTCAGTGGGAATGTTGCCATTGGTTCAAAAGTAAGCTAGTATGTCACTCAGGATCTCTTGAATGCTCATGGAAAGAAGCTGCAAAAATGGGTATGAGACTGAGTAAAGTGAATTTACTTAAAAACTCATGCTTATACCTCAGGTATGTTGATAGTATTTCCCAGCTCCAGATGGAATAGTATGAGGTATGGCTAGTAAAAAAAGGAAATATTGTTTAAGCCATCACTGCTCTTTTCAGCACTAAAGAGTAATATTGAATAAAATGACACCAAGGCCACAGTCCTGCTAAGAGATGTGTGCCTACCTTTACGAGCAGCCCCATGGAAGTCAGAGAGGTCCCCGTGCATTCCACACCCTGCCTGTGAGATCCCTTTGGAGGACAGGAGTGATAATGCATTCCCCAGGGCCCAAGTATAGTTTGCAATATCTATAGTGAGCAAGTAGAAAATCTCTTCATCCTAACAATAATGTGAAGAGCAAAGGGAAAGGTATCTTCATCTTTCTCTTCAACTCTTCATTAATAGTCCCAGTAACACAACAGTTAATACATGAGGGAGACTTCACTATGTTGTCACTGGTTTGTGGTTAACAGCACTTTTATAGTCACAGCAGAAGAGTGGCATGAAAACCTCTGTTATCAATTGCCATGAACTCCACCTCTAACAATAACTTGGATATGTTCACACACAGGGGGTTATTTCAATACAAGTTGTTTTGAAACACCTTGTATCAAAATAAGGTGTTATTTTGAAATCAGTTAATTCGAATTAAGAAAATGTTAATTCGAATTAAGGAAAAAAGCTCAAAGCGAAATATAGTATGTTCGGACAACAGTTATTTCGAAACAAGTCACTGTTGTTTCGAAATAATATGTTCTGACAGGATTGTTTTGAAACTATCATTTTGAAACAACGCTGTTTCATCACCAAATGGGGTTTAAGTTGTTTTGAAACAACGGTACATCATGTGAACATGGTGTTTCTTATTTCGAAACAACCTCTGTTATTTCTGATATAACTCTACCATCTTCATTTACTTGTACTGTAATCAAGAATCAAGCTCCATTGTGCATATACATAATAAGAAAAGATATCCACCCCAAAGGCTTACAGTTCAGGCAAGAGGCAGAGACAACAAAACAATGCTTTTCTTCATAATCTTGAGGGTACACCAGAGACTCATCTAGCAATTAATATTCCCTTTTGACCTCTTAATCAACTAAAACAACACTACTAGGTAGGGAAACAGTTTATCCACATTACTTTTACTTTAAACTCATTCCACTTCCCTTTTTTTTTTATATATATATATAGAAATGGTTTCATTGATCCTTGAAAAGAAGGGAGGAAGGGGGAATAAAGGTGAAAACCAATGTTCCCATCCAAGACTTTGTATAGGAGGGGGGAAGCTAGCATACTTCTAGTTAACATTCTTATACTAATTGTGGGAAGGGAGGAGAGAAAAAGGAAGATAACATTAACTTTTAACTAGAATCTCATTTACAGGACAGCAAGACTTGCCTGTAGCAACCTCATTGCCATAGTAGCTATAATTCAGGCCAGGTGCTCAATTTCATAGAATCATAGAATCATAGGGTTGGAAGGGACCCCACGAGGTCATCTAGTCCTCTTTAACTCTTTCCTACACAGATGTGTTAGTATATGTCTTCATGTAGCTTTTCAGTCATGTTAAGCTAAATCGGGGTGGTCAAACTTACGGAACTCAAGAGCTGCACAAGTCGATTATTAAACCTTCGAGAGCCACACTGAGGCATATAACCACATATTTTTACCAACTCCAAAATTACTAAACTTAAAATTCATTGTGCATTTTAATTTTATCGTAAAAATAGGGCAAATATTGATTCTACTAATGTCAGATTCTAATAATGATTTAAGGTTAGCATGAAACTAGGCCTATACAGTAAAAACTTAGCTGTCACTAAATGTAGAACACTACAGGCTTGTGGTAAGTTTTTTTAAAATCTGGGCAGTAACTTGTCAAAGTAGTAGGTAAGAGCTCTCTCAGATGCTGATCTCTAAGTATTGCACAACATTTTGAATTTCTTTGTGGAATATGAAGCTTCATAGCAGTAAGGTGTGTCAAAAACGGAAAGTAATCTACCTTCAGTTTTAAACTTTTCTCCTTTGTATTTTCATTTCTTAGTATTCCATATCATGTTTAGGACTTGTAAAACATGATTTTAACAACTAGTAAGCTGCATTAGGGCCTATGAGAAAATCTAAACATACTATGGCTTCTCTAACCATGTTGTGCTTCCCTCCCCCCCCGCCGCTGCTGCTTCCCTGCCATCTCTTACCATGCTGATCTCCCCAACCATGCTGCACTTTGGCCCCCCACCCCAGCCTGGCCCCAACCATGGCCCCGCTTCCCTGACAAAATATCTGCCAGTAAACTTGTTCACTAAAATACTCACGGACAGTGAAGAGAAAAGGTCTGAGGACTCAATCAGACACAACTGATTTTAAAATGAGAGTAATAGTAAAGGGAAAATACTGCTCTCATCTTAATCCTGTGAAGAGATGCACATAGGGACACCTTTTCAACTGTTCAGAATCACAACAGATCAATGAGAATTTATGGAGACATAAATTGCAAGATTGGAGCCTGTTTCAGTAAGTGCTTTGGAGTCCATGCACAGAAGATACCATGGAAAAAATCCTATTGAGTTTATTCAGTTTGGGATCAGGCCTTGTATAAATTCTAAATATCAGTATTTGGTTTTTATAATACAAAGTAAAATCTTTATTGGTGGGAGGTTTTTTTTTTCAGAAAGTTTACCACACAATTTTCCATGCTCAGCTCTTCTCAACAATTACTCTCTTGTCTAATGGGCTCAGATACCCATAGAGTCATTCATGAAGACTGAACTGAAATATAAATGGATTTTGACTATACAACAAAGAAGAGTTAATACATGTTGAATGGTATTTAATCAGTGGAAGTATAGTGCTGCTATTGAACTTTGCAGTGAATGTAAATTATCTTGGTAATTGACTTAGTTATATTAATTAAAATTTTCTTATAAAATAAATGTACTAGCAGTTCCTTCTGCAAACAGATGACATACTGATGTCTCAGGTACACTTGTTCTCATCCTGGAGATGAACGTTTGGCTGCGAAGATGGTGTCGTCAGGAGG
>ML682060.1:34626498-34651665 GCA_007922195.1 Podocnemis expansa
CTTGTGGGGTCCCTTCCAACCCTATGATTCTATGATTCTATGGTAATGGAGTTAAGGATTTTTTTTTCTAAAGCCAATTTTCAGTAGTGGTGATTTATCCTAAGTCTAAATCATTCTGCATGCTGAAAATGGACCATGATTCATAATAAGTACTTGTAACATTCTTTAAATAAATAGAGGTTTATTTTTTTAATAACCTTTTGACAGTAGTCAGTGGTTTGGATTTAACACGTGTCAATTTTCAGTCATTTCTGATGATTCTTACTTAATTCTCAAAATAGATATACAAGAGAAATAATTTTGCTTTATATTATGATATCTGGAAATGACAGGTGATTTTTAAAAAATCAAAATTAATTTACAATTGCTTTTCAGGTTTAAATGGCTAGATTATCATCACTTATCTGTAGTTCATTGTAGACTTGTTCTTGATCAATTTATGTTGCCATTTGTAAAAATATTTACCCAGATAACAATATAAAAAAAGAAAAGCATTTAAAAAATCATTCACTCAGTAGGTCAGACTTCTTCTTGCTGGTACTAATTTAATTCTGCCTCTTTGTGCATCCAGTTTGTGCAATGAATGAAGCCTGTGATGATGTAATTAAAGACTGTATCATAATGCATACAGACAAGGAGGGTAGAATTAATATTTTGTGGTTAGCTGTAGAATCTGACATTTACTTACTTTAAGTGCTTGTCTTTACACCTAACTGACGATGTCGCTTTTCCCTGCCGGCTCTCACAATGCTGCTCCTCCCCTGCTGGCTCTTTCCATGCCACCGGCGTTCTGCTGTCCCCAACCATCTTGCCCCTGGCTCCCGCCATGCCACCCTTCCCTGCAGTGCTCTTCTGGGAGCTGCAATTTTTCTTTAAAGATCTGCATGCGGCTCATGAGCCACAGTTCGGCTACGTCTGAACTAACTCAATGGTGGTGACATAATTTTAATAAGACACTCTTTTTGCCCATCAAGATAGGACTTAAATATCTTGGCCAGTGTCACACAATGAAGTCTATGGTACAGCCACAAATGCAAATCATTTCCTCTAACATGTAGGCCTGTGCTTCAATCACAAGTCTATCTTCCTTCTCTTTTTTATCTTTGTTGGGCTGGAGAACTTAACTCTCAGATGCCCACAACTGGGCTTCCATGGTGTACCAGTAAAGACCAGAATTTAATATCTTCAATGCAAAGCTATTGTTTATTGAAAAGCTGGTATCACAGACAAATAGAAAAGACCACACAATGCCTTTTCTTCATAAGCCTCTATTTCCCAAGCACAAGCCCTCAGTAACTATGGTGGCCTCACACAGTACCCTCATTGGTAAGAAAAACAGGATAGCTACCAGTGTAAGTGAAGACAGTTTCTTGCTTTTTCTAGATCCCTTTGGTTCATGGTTGATTTTCTGAACCCTCATAGTGGTCATAGCTATCCTGAGAGCTTCTGTTCTATGATCGTTCAGAATAGGGTCTAGGTTACCCCAAGGCCCACTGATCTCACATCCAACAGTATCACTGGTCTTCTTAGGCATATAACGATATAGATGGAAAAAGCTAATTACCTCTATTACTTATGTCATTTCCTCGAAGTCACAAGTATCCAAAATATGCAAAACATGCTGTGCTTACTGAGTCCCTACTTAGCTTAAAGTGAATCATTTCTAAGAACACAAATGGTAAGTCATTATTAATACATGTTGCATCGAGTGTTTTACCTTGGGGACTAATTCTGTTGTATTTTCACTCTTGATTAAATCACTTGTCATTTCACATCCTAGTGTCTAGACTTATCATCTCTGAGTCATGGAAAATCTGGCCACTGGTCAATCCCCCGCGCCTACTCCTCCCCCTGCTATCACCCATCACAACCAATAATAAAGAATGTCCTGTACCAATTATAGTTAATATTACTAAAATGTTTTAGACAACAATTTCTTCACATACACAAATGTGTGTCTTTTTTGCTATTTTAAACCATGTTTCATATCCTACCAAGGCACAACACCCTGGATAACAGGGTTGTGAATTATACAGGGTATCAAATGAACTAAATGAATGTGTACCAAATGGGGAAGAAAAAAAAAAACCCACAATGCTCATCACATTCAATCTTTTAGCCAACAAGACAGAGAAAACACCCCAAAGTGCAAAAAACAAACAAAAACCTTGCCTAGGGCAGTTAAAAACTGGCCAGGTGGCAACCCAATTTCTGGCTTACCATCAGAATACTTCTCCTCCAACACAAATAGGGTTACATACTAGGGAAGCAAAAAAGAGTCCAAGCAGAGGTTAGTGCTGAAATGCTAGATGAAAGAAATGAGTTCACCAAAGGGACCTGAAGGTGGAGGTCAGTGGCCACATAGGAGGGAGACTATTCCAAATAAAAACAGTGTGTAAAAAGGAATGGATTTGCATGAGCAACTAGATGAATGAATGACAGAGTTTAGCAGAGTAAGAAGGTGTGTGACAGGAGGAACTGAGATGAGGGCAGAGATGTAGGCAGGAGCAATATGATGGAGAGTCATGAAGTTTCAATGTGATATAAAAAGTGACAGGACATCGTGGAAGGGACTTCAGGAGAGGCACAGAAGAACTAGTCTGACATCAACTTCTGTGTTAGTACCTAACTATAATATAGTGCTTTTCGTCAGGAGGTCTTAGAGCCCTTTCCAAAGATCTATTACAGTAGATCTGTTTTCTCCTTTCCAGTACCTTATCTGGCCGCACTGATTTCAATACCAGCCTCTTTTAGGCTTCCAGACAATAATATTGTAGTACATAGTCTACTGTGACATCCTTCCTAGAAACATCATTTTCAGGGGCAGTACTAGTGGGAATTATATTAAAAACATGACAAGTCCCTATATGAACTTTGAGTTTGCCATTCTGGAGCCAAGGGTTGGTGTAACAAGTCTCACATAATTCCCAAGACTGCTTCCTCTAGAGCTGGAGCTTTTATGAAGGAAGGTACAGCAAGCTGTGATCTGACATTAATTGGCTGGAGATCTAAAACAGGCAGGCATTTTAACTAATGTGGCAGTAAGATGCTTCAAAGGAGGAAGAAGACCTACTGTAATAAATTAGCTTTCAGTCTCTGCTGAGGAACCCTTACAGAAGAATACGTAGAACAATTATATCTTTAAAATATAAAGGCAAATAAACTGAACACTAACAGTTTCCTTCTTCTACTGGAAATTACTTAGTCCACCATAGGAATTCTATTCTACTTTCTAGTCCATAGTGCAAAATAATAGCCATATGATGGTTATTTATAGAAGTGAAGCACTGATTTTTCAAATGTGAAGTGAATATTTATCTATGATCCACAAGGAATAGGGAAGCTTGGTTTAGTGGGACTGACAAGAAATGCAAAAAGTGTTTAATGGTTTAAATCAATATCTGCAGAGGAATTAAACAATGATTTGTGTTACCTGAATAATTAATAAGCTAAATTCAAAAGGTCTTTATTTTACAATTTAATATTGATTCTTCTGTATATACAATTTATTTTTACTAGTGGAGCAGGTAGGCTAGCCCAATAATTAACTTCTCATCTAATTCAGAAATTCTGGGTTTATTGTAACAAAAAATTGTTAGGGATACTCAAGCCTGGACTACAGTGGGAAATTGAGGCCTGGTCTACACAAGGAAACAAGACTGGTATAACTATTTCACTCAAGAAAGTAAAATGTCTCTTCTGCAATGCAGTTAAACCAACCTAAACCCCAGGACACAGACAGCACTATGTTGTCGGGATAATTCCCCCATTGACTAGCTGCCACCACTTGGAGAGCTAGAGAACTTATGTTCATGGGAGAAACTGTTCCATGGGAATACATAGCATATACATTGAAGCACTACAGTGGTGCAGCTGCAGTATTTTACCTGTAGAAAAGCCCACTGGGGAGAAGAAAAGATTCATGATCATCTCTGTAATGAAACACAAGACAAATATTAAAATCTAATTATGTTTTAAATGCCAGTCATTGAGCATGAGGGTTGTTTTTCATTTATTTATTATCTGTCCAGTTTCTCTATTTTCCTGGAAGTTTGTTTAAAAGTTTGCATTAAGGATTCCCTGGGATGCTCCTGCCCCTGGCAGTTTAAGTGTAAGGACACCACTGATGATTTTTGATGGGCACACTAACAAATTAATTAGGAATACTATGCACCTCATGCATTTTTTATGCATGGATTTTTCTCAGCACTTCTTGACAAATAAATCAGTTATACCACACAAACAGCATGGTGGTTTTTTACAGCAATGCCTGTGAACAAATGAAGAGGCTTAGTTATAAAGAAGAAAAGATGTAGAGCACCCATAGGATTATACTCTAAAGCTTCCTGAAGACTAAGGGCCATCTACTTCTCTATCTCTAGAGCATAATTCCCATTGGTATTAATGGGGTGTGAGTACTTGGATCTAAGGCCACAAACAGCAAGAATATAATTTAAGTCCTTTATTTTGTTGACATTTTCCTTGCTAAACCATGGATCCTCATATGTAGACATCTAATATGAGTGACAGGAAAGTCTAGGGCTCAATCCAATACCCACTAAAATCAATCGAAAGAATTCTACCAACATTAATAGTTACTAGATCAAGCCCCTAAACAGATTCATAGGTTTGCTTTGGATAAGGATCCAGCAGTGTGCAGACCTATCTAAACTTCTTGAAGATGAAGGGTGTGTTCACACAGCAGTCTTATTTCGAAACAACAGAGGTTGTTTTGAAATAAGAAACTCCATGTTCACATGACGTACCATTGTTTCAAAACAACTTAAACCCCATTTGGTGACGAAACAATGTTGTTTTGCAATGATTGTTTTGAAACAATCCCGTCTGAGCATGTTATTTTCAAATGATGGTGACTCGTTTCGAAATAACTGTTTTCCAAACATGCTATTTTGCTTTGAGCTTTTTTCCTTAATTCAAATTAACATTTTCTTAATTCGAATTAACTTATTTCAAAATAACACATTATTTCGATATAAGTTGTTTCAAAACAACTTGTATCGAAATAACCCCCTGTGTGTGAACATAGCCATAGACCTAGGCTGGAGCTCTCAGGAAAAGAGCCCTTCTTGTGATATTTGTAGCATGCCCTGCTTCTGGAGTGGTTGGAAACACTTCAGGAACAGTTTCCCTTGCAGTACATTGGACTTACTTACACTCAGCCTTCTCTGTATTAGACTTTTTTTAGAAAGTCTGACATAGATGCAGCTCCACCAGTGTCAGCACTGGTGACAGCACTAATGGAGTCCTAACACAGAGAATCACTGTTCTTACATCCATTTCATCTAGCCTAACATGGTTAGATAACAATCCAGGTCTACACTAGCTTTCGTACCAGTTGCAGATCTCATAGAAGTAGGGGGAAACTTTCAGGGGCTAAAGGTTGAGCACTCTGCCCAAGATTCCTGATGGTGCAACTCCCCAATCAGAGTAAGTCCAAGCCTTACCACCCTTGGGGCACAGTGATAGACTCATATGTTTGCCACGCCTTCTTCTGATAATGGCACTGACAGACTGTCCAGCTGTGCCTCCCAATGAAACAAGCAGGTAAGAGAGAGAGAGAGCCCCTGATGGGCAGCATGAATCAACAGAATAATGGAAAGACCAGTATGTTCAAATGAATGTTTTCTTTTAAATTATATAGCCAGTGTTTGGATGCCATGGTAATGAGTGGCTTATAATAGTATAAGATAGATGAATAAAGGGGAAGACAACATTTTTCTTCTGTTTTTGTATAGCAGCTACCAGAGGGGTGTCCTAAAAAACAAACAATGAGGCCCATGGCACTTTTAGAGACTTACAAATTTATTTACTCCATGGGCTTCCGTGGGCAGAATCCCACTTTATCAGATGCATGAAATGGAGGCACATTAAGAAAGAAGAAGCATAAAAGCAGAGAAGGGTAAGTCACAAAGTCAGTTCAGAATTTTTTCAGCAAACCAAGTGTTTGGACTCAAACTGTGGAATAACAGATAAGAGAGTGGAAAGTTAAAAGGGAGAAAATCATTTTTTGAAATGACTGAGCTAGCCCATTTATTTATTTATTTATTATTATTATTATTATTATTATTATTATTATTATTATTATTATTATACATAATAAATAGTAATAGTTGGCAGAGCAGGACTGAATGCCAGTTAAGACAGTTTCATTCTACTAACAGAGGAAAATCTCATGTGTCTCAGTGGAATGAATCTCATCATGCCTTCCTTTGCAATCTGACTCAGGGCAAGGGGTTTGCATTGACACCCACAACTTGTGAATGGGACTTCCATCACTAACATATCTAGTCAGTTCTTTATCTGAACTCTGAATTCACTTCTAAATAGACTCTTTCCTAACAAAAGGCCTCAATATTTTTTCTGGCCAAATTTACTGTACAGATTTTAGGTTGCTATTTAGGATTTGGCCCTTTGCCAAGGGAAGGAGAGAGAGAACAAGGAGTGCCCTATTTGTCATGTGTCTCTGTTCAGGCATCAGTCACAATCCCATTCCTGGCACTGTTCATGTGGAAGGAGAGTTGAGCATCAGTTGTAGCATTGCATTAGACATATGTGCTGGAGAGGTGAAACAGGACTGAATAGACAGGCACTGCAAAAAAAGGAAATGAGCCCTGTACACTTTTGTGTTCTACTGCTGTACAGCCACTTAGACTTTTAGAAGCATTACCATGCCCTTACTTGGCACCCCGTCAAAATTAAAATGCAGTAAAAATAGTCTGTTGGTTCAGTAGATGATACCAAAAGCTCCCAGGTAGTTTTGTCCTTTTTCATGGAATCATGGAATCATGGAAGATTAGTGTTGGAAGGGACATCAGGAGTCCTACCCCTGCTCCAGTTAAGACCAACCCCAAATAATTAATCATCCCAGACATAGCTTTGTCAAGCCAGGTCTTATATACTTCCACCTAGGAATCCTTATTCTTCACCAAGGAATCCACCTAGGTAACCTTGTTCCAGTGCTTCACCACCTCCCAATGAAAAAGGTCACTACAACATGAGACTGTTGCTCCTTGTTCTGCCATCACAGATAGCAGCTTAGCCCCAGACCCTTTGGAACTTTCCTTCAGCTGTTTGAAAACTGCTATCAAATCCCTCCTCACACTTCTCTTCTGCAGACTAAGTAAGCTTGCTTCCCTCAGTCTCTCCTCATAAGTCTTGCATCCCAGCTCCCAATCATTTTCATTGCCTTCTGCTGGACTCTACAGTTTGTCCTTATCTTTTGTGTATGGGGGGGGGGGGCAAAATGGGAAACGTCACACCAAATGTGGCCTCACCAGTCCTGAACAGAGAGAATAATAATTTCCCTTGATCTTCTGGCAATGCTTCTGTTAATGCAGCCCAATACACCATTAATCTTCTTAGCAGCAAGGGCACAATGCTGACTCATATACAGCTTTTTGTCCATTGTAACCCTCAGTCTTTCCCTGCAGAAGTGCTGCTTAGCCAGTCAGTCCCCAATCTATAGCAGTGCATGGGATTCTTCCATCCTAAGCACAGGATTCTGAACTTGTCATTGTTGAGCTTCAGATTTCTTTTGGCCTAATGCTCCAAATTATGTAGGCCACTCTGAGTCCTATTCCTATCCTCCAGCACGTCTATCACTGCCCCAATTTAGTGCTATACACAAATTTGCTGAAGGTGTAATCCATCCCATCATCCAAATCATTAATGAAGATGATGAACAAAACCGGTCTTAGGACCAGCCTCTGAGGAACTCTGCTTGATACTATCTGCCAAATAGACATTGAGCACTACCCATTAAGCCTGACAATCTAGCCAGCTTTCTATATACCTTATAGTCAATTCATCCAACCCATACTTCTTTAACTTGCTGGTAAGAATACTGTGGGAGACCTTATCAAAAGCTATTCTAAAGTCAAGGTATAGCGAACACCCGGCTTTCCCTCTGTCCATAGTTTGGAAGCTTACCTTATCTGAAGACCAAGGAAAATAAAGCATTGAATCCTCCAGCTGTTCCACATTATCTGCCACTAAGTTGCTTCCTCAGTTCAGTAAAGGGACCTGCACTTTCCTTGACTTTCTTCTTGTTGCTAACATGTCTGTCAAAACCTTGCTTGCTACCCTTCATGACCTTTGCTAGTGTCAACTCCAGCTGTGCTTTGGCTTTCCTGGTTTCACTCCTGCATCCTCAAGCAGTATCTTTATATTCTTCCTTAGTCATCTGTACCAGCTTCCACTTCTTGTAGGCTTCCTTTTTGTGTTAAACAAGCTTGCATTCCTCTGTTAAGTAAACATGCTTAACTGCCATATTTGCTATTCTTTCTGCATGTTTTCTTATAAACATATTGGTGACTTCTAGACCTGTCCAGGGTGTGACAATTCCATTTTGCGACAGCTTTCAGAGTTTCAGAATTTGCTTTTATTCTATATCTGAATGAAAAGAAAAACTTCCATGAAAACTGTTGTGTCAAAACATCTGTTTTCCAATCAAAATGGTCAGGTTTTCAATTTACCTCTGCCTCTCTCTCTGGAAATGACAAGAGAATGGATCAAGGATCTTAGAAATCTGTTAGGTCAAAACAAACATTTTGTCATATATACTTCAGCTTCAATGAAACCGCATAATTCAATAAAAATAAAATAAAAAAAAGTAAAAAATGTTCCCACTGTATCTAGTCAGAATGATTAGCTGCATATTTGCCACTGAAATCATTACATTAGAAAAATGCAACGGCTGTAAATCTCAAGTATTACCACTTTTCAGTTTTGTTTACTTGAGAAGCAGCAAATTAACTCAATTAGTTGAAACATGCCATGCATTTTTCAATTTGTATTGGGAGTGATATATTTCAGGGTTCAGAATGCTAATTATATCATTAAACTTGTTTATAAAAATCTGCATAGTAATAACATTGCTATCAAATGTTAGTATTCATCTTTAAGAGGCAGACTGGATGTCTTAAGAGGCTGGGAATAGAAAAAAGAGCTTGTCTTACCTAGATCACTAGTTTAAATTGAAGCTGAGTTGGTAGCAACCAAGAATCACTGTTGTGACTTGAGAAGCAGGTGTCCTTTATGAAATGAGTTTGAAGTGTCAATCATATTTCTACAGCAGTGGTTCCCAACCCTTTTGAGTATGAGGACTCCTTTTTAACATCAGAAACTTTCATGGACCCCCAAATGATAATAGTTGTTACTGGGGACTGACTGTGGTGCTGCAGACGGGCAGTGGAGGACATGGCCCCAACCTCCTCCCAAGGGGTGGAGACATATCAAGGGTGAGGCTGCTCAGAGCAGGCAAATGCAAAGAGGTGGAGACATATCAAGGGTGAGGCTGCTCAGAGCAGGCAAATGCAAAGAGGTGGAGACATATCAAGGGTGAGGCTGCTCAGAGCAGGCAAATGCAATTCAATTAGAGCAGAGGTAATGACTCATTCAAATTTGGAGCCACATTGAAGTGCAGGACACCTGTCACAGGCCATGTGGCTACATGAGCTCCCCAACCCTTCCCCCCCATGTTCAGGGTGGCTTGGGCTCCCCTTACCCCTCCCCAACCGCACAGGCTCTCCCACACCTTTCTTTTACCCCGCCCTGTGGGGCCTCCTTCCCCATGCTGGCTCCCTGACTCCCCCCCCCCCCGGTCTTCCTTTTCCCCTTCCCCTACCTCCTGGTGGCAGGCAAAAAAAAATCAGTCTCAGTTACAGGCAGCTAGGTGGGGCTACTGCCTGTCCCCCACCTGCCCAACACTGTCAGTCATTTAGAATGCAGGCCTTTGGTTGGCTCAGTCCCAGCAGTCCTTTGACTGGCTTGTTCACACGTGGGTCCCAGTCACTTTTTCCATTTTTATTTGAGATTCATGCAATGTGCTGTCAATCTAATTAGCATGCTGGCTGACTGACAGTGAACAGTTGGGATGGGGGCAGTGTGATGGCTCTCTGGAGCCAGCCTAGCTGGCTGTAACTGAGACTGATTGGTTGGCAGACCACAGTAGAGCTGAGCTGGGATTGACAGGAGGGCTTCCTTTGTTTCCCTGTCTTATGACTTGGCTCATGTGAACGAGTCAGAAGCATGCCTCTCATCCTGCTGTGCCTGAGCCTATCTTTGTAGTTCGCTGCTGTAGACTGCTTCCAGGCACAGCCCAGGTAGCAGCTTCGCAGGCCACATAAGTTTGACACCCCTGATTTAGAGCCCTCTTCAACATGGATTGCTGGCAGGCAGTGGCTGCGGCCCAATGTATTCACAAACCCCTTTCAATAACTCCATGACTTCCATGAGTCCCCCTACCCCATCCTAAAGGACATGTATCCACATGCCAATGTATTTTGGATTACTTAATACTCTTATTAATAGCCTAAATAGATAAGCCAAGGACAGCAAGGGCATGAACACTGAACTATCCTTAACCACAAATAAAGTAACTGTTCTACAGAAAGGTTTCAGTTGCTAGCTCTGTCAATCAAATACCCTTCACCTGAATTACATACACATCATGAAACAGAGTAATTATCTTTACAAACACAGATGTATTAAATGCAGAATATTAATGTCAGTTTGCCTTATTGAAAAAAGTATAAAAATATAAATAAATCAACCATTGTGATGGGTGAACTTCAAAGAACTCCAATTTCAGTTTAGACACACATCCTCAAGCCCACATGTTCATTCAAAGCTTTACAAATCACGGATTCTCTTAGGATGCCCCATGCTTCTACCTCCCCCATTAATGAAGAAATTCCTTCCCCTCATCTCCTTTGTCACTAGATCTAGAGGGTTTGTACACATGTCACTGAGGCAAGATCAGAAGACATTGGGGCTGGACAGGCCCAGGTGAGGATGCAATTTGACCTGCCAACCCTCAATGAATAGTGATGATCCGTGTGACATAAAGACCTCAGCTGGCCTGTTAGGGAATGTCAGCACTGTCCCATGTCAGTTGACCTGGGATCATGGAGCTCTGGCTGTAGAGCTGTAAAACTGCAGTGTAGACACCTGGGCTGAGGCATGTCACTTTACATGTTCTCAGACCCTGGGGTCCAGCCTGAGCTGACAGTTTACTCTAGAATTTTCTAGCACTGTGCCCCAAGCCAAATGAGCCTGAGTCAGCTGACGTGAGCCTGCTGTGGATGCTTAAATTACATCTACACTGCAACAGAAACCTGAACCCAACCCTCCCTTCCATTTACAAACAAATCTCTCTGACTCAGGTGCAGACTAAGATCTTAGGGTTCTGCAGAGACGGAGTGTCCAAGACTGGGTCAAGTTCCACCCCAGGGTGCGAGCTCTATTTCTTTGCAGTGTGGACACAATCCCACTTAATTTGTGTTCCAGGAGCGAGGATCTTGAAGTGACTCCATTGCTGAAACCAGCCCCAAAGCATACTTTAGAGAAGGGTCAACAGCAAATTCTGGGTCCATACTCAGAGAGGCTGGTTGATGCCTTCCCCACTCCCACAGGAACAGCCCACTTGCCAAGCCTTCAGGAGATACAGAAGGGACAAAAGCCATCCCTGAACCAACTAAATTTCTAACTCCAATTTACTGTTTGTTTCTACAGTAGTATGAGGGATTTCCACTCTAACGAGCAACACAAAAGTAATGAGAAGTCCAGGACAGCCGCATGCATGTGCTAATAGTGAATTTATCCCAGCACCTTAAGGTTTGGATAGTGTGCCCTAAATAGGGCCTAAAGCCACACACTGAACAACCAGGATAAAAAGAAAAGTATGGAAAAGCTTCCCAATTCCTTGAGCACAACCTATCCTGTGTACTGAGGTCCTGATACAAAGCCACTGATTTCAACAAAAAGACTCTTATTGACATCAACAGCTTTGGATCAAATCTTGAATGAAACATGGCACTTGAAGAATTTACGTCTCCATACATCCTTGGGGTGTGAGATGATATCACACTGAAAATACAACACATTTCTTCCTGTTACAATCTCTTTTATTAGATTAACTCTCTTGGTTACTTATAAAACTAATTTCCTCCAGCATATTGGTTTATTGCAAAGTCTAATTACTTTTGTTCTGTTATGTTTACATGGTTACTGGTTCGGATTTTGCAAAAGGCTTTCTAACATACACACTATCCAACAATTGTGGCCAGCATCTGGTCTGCATAAAGCATCATTTTCTGTGGTTTTTGCCTTCAACACCTTTTGGAGACTACTTCATTTCCATGCAAATGGAGTTGTGTTTGTTTGTTTGTTTGTTTGTTTGTTTGTTTGTTTTCCAGACATCTTAATTGTTACATAGCATCACTATAAAACATTCAGGTACTAGAATCATTGCTTCTTTATAGCAGATGTTGTGCCTATCAGACAGTTACTGTCTGCCACCAAGTGTACCAGAAATCTATTTCTTATGACAAGTGTGCCTGAAATATAGACTATATTTACCAGAGTATGTGTACTGGATCACCAACCACATTCACATAGAGATCTCTTAGATTAAACACAACAGTTTACTTGTTAATCTGTGCTGCTTTTGTGAGGCCAGATTTTGTAACAATGAAATGAAAAGAATAGCCGTTTTCCTGTTGCTTTCAATAGGACTGAGATCAGATCAGTGATGCACAATAGGAAACCTTTCCCCTCATTTGCTGATGCTATTAGTGTGCATACACAGATGCAGCAAGAAAATTGGCTTAAATGGAGTAGAAATAAAGTTTTGTTAAATAGCAAAATGACAGTGAACTAGGCCCCTACTAGCCAATCTTCTGAGTGGAGAAAGTCAGACTGAGAGCTGCCCACAAAGAACAAATCCAACCTTTTCATAAGACCTTTTCCATTTGATACCATAAAACTCTTTTGGAATAGAGCCATGGGAGCCCTGTTTTGGCTGGTGGTTGTTAAACTAATGTGCTGGGGGAGAAGGGTTTGTTTTGTTTTTATTTTTAAATACACCTTGGAGACACTTTCCATTTTGACATGTAGAAAATGTATTGCAAGCTCCTAAAAGTTATAGAAGTGTTGGGGCCTCTCATAAACTTATATTAGAATATCTTTCTCTCTTTTTATTTTCACTTGATGCCATAAATAATGCTTGGAGTTTGTAGTTGAGGAATCACTGTTTGTATTCACTTGTTTATGCTGAGATTTTTCAGTGCCATGTGGTATTTTCAACTAGTCTGTGAAAATGACAGTAAAAATTTCCATGAAGTGATGATTGCTTGCTTCCTTTGAATTACATCGACAAGAAGAGAAAAGGCCGAGCTCTTTTGCCAATAATCATTCTACTCCTCAGCTATGAAATAGAGAGTGACAAAGTAGCAAGGAGAGAAGGGTTTTTTGAAGGTTACTTTTCAGTTTCTGACAGTATGCAAAGTAATTTGACATAACTGTCTAGATCCAGTGCACCAGCAAAGGCAGTTTAGCATTTCTTCATTTTTTGCCTTCAACAGAAAAATGGATGTGCCCAGTAGCTATGTTAACTAGGGACGGATTAGACTGTGTTACAAATGCTGTATGAATGCTGAGAAATGTACTTTCATACATCATTTGTCCTCTGGCACTAATCTGAGCGCTTTTAAATGGCTAAAATAACTTTCATTTTTTTTATTGCTCTTTTAAATATGTCTTGTAGAGGAACTGACTACACACTAATGGCTGCATTGTGATTTTCACAAAAGAAAGACTAAAATCTTTCTGGTTTATACATTACTGAGAGAATTTGATCAGTCTCCAATGCTGGCACACAAAGGTCTCAAGAGTACCGTACATTCTGCGTATAATTTTTGTTGTAAATAATTATCCTAGAGCTTTTTGTTGAGGAAACATTTGAAAATAAACATTTAATGAAATTTGAAACCCTTTCTTTTAAGAAGGGTTTTGTTTTATTTATTTATTTTTCACTGTAGAAATGTATTTCTGTATATCCAGTTCTCTCATTTAAGACCGATATAATTCACAGGTTCCAGATTTCAATGACTAACTCATCATCGATGAAATTTACCCCTGCATTAAGCCTTGTTTTAAGAGCTCAAGTGGGATTTATATGGTGAGTACACACTGTGCAGGGTGTCTTTCAAAGGGAGCTTAAGGTCCCCATGACAACAGTCAAACCCAGCATACTACGGTTCTCAGACATTAGCTGGTTGCTGTCACATTACACTACACCAGTATACCAGCATCCTCTCTAAGGGTTTTCTTAGATGGGGCAGTTTTCTGTCATATCAACTCCAAAGAGACATCAGCTGGACTGGAAAAGGCATTCTTATTCTGAACTAAGTGTCCACATGGGGTGTTATATTAGTATAGCTAAGTCAGTAAATTTCCCCATGCATACAAGCCCTAAGTTGCTCTCTTTCAAATTGGACAAATCTGTATTTCTAACATATATTAGAAAATACACTTTTGAGTATGACAAATATTTTTACATTGTGTAATATACACATAATGACAAACAGATGCATTATATTTATAGCCACATTTTGCAAAATATATCAGACACATATTGTACATTTATAGATAAATGGTACAAATGTATTGACATAGATAATTATCAATGAAGTATATTAATGATAATTAATAAAATCAATAAAAAGGAAATATAAAAATATATTATACAAATGCCTCATATGTATCACATACAGTAACTTTTTTCAATATACTCTTTATCATGCACACATCAATTGTACATGTTCAAAATAAACCACATATTTAAATTTATTGGACCAACATCTGTCCTGTGTAACTCCTTCTAAACCCAGTGTAGCTAATGTGGTTGCATCAGGGTAACTCGAGGCAGAACTTGACCCATAAAAACTAGTATGTTGGTGGCCATGGCGGTGACATGTAGCAAGGGTAGATACAACTTTAGATCCTGTTCTTATTAAGATATTTCCACATGCTTCATTTTACAAATAAGTAATATTAATTATTAGTTTCAATTATGTTAATACGACTCACATCAAATCAAGTGTGTGTTTGCAAGATTAGAGCCTATATTTGTGCGGAAGTCTTAATTATTTCAGTAACTAGTCTGCAGCATGTACCACTACCACTCTTTGTAGTACCTTTTCCATTATATAACCTGGTGTGGCTCCTATTCTGGCTGTTCACAAGCTCTTTGGATTCAGTACTGACTGTATATGCTGAACACCAGTTTCTGATATCCATAAAAATATTTCTTCTTGCTCTTTGGGATCTGTCATACTCTATAGTACCATGTTGTTGTTTTTTTTTCACTTCCGTTTCTCTAGACATTTTTGTTGCTTCATATAAACACAGTCTTCTTTGTAACTGGCTTGTGGTGGCTCAGCTGGCCAGTTCCCATTCCCACCTCTCGGATTTTGTTGTCCATCCAAACACTGTACTTAGGATTTCCAGCTATCTCACATTATCTCTTTTCTCTTGCAGAATACCTGCTTATTTTTGCACTCCAAAATCCTCTAAGAAACCGACACAAGATATACACTAGCATCAGCCTCTAGCAGAATAACATCAGGAATCCGAACCAGCCCACCCACAGTGAAGTCAGTGGGGAAAGTTTCCACTGAATTAAATATGAACAGGTTTGGTTTTCCTGTGTGCTAATGGGACACCAATTATTCCAAGTAGAGAGTCATCTCTATTATAAATGTAGGCAGCAAACAAATGTGGGTGTTTCAAGGAGTGACAGATGTGCTGTGTGTCTGTGTGCACACTGAGAATATTGGGTTTACTGGAGATACTAGAGATAGGAATACTAATTTCAGTTTTCTTTTCTTTTCTTTCTTTTCTTTTCTGCAGTGCCTCCTACTTCATACTTCCTCCCTGCCACCTGAATGAGGAAGGGGTGGCTGGAGAAGAGGGCGTATGCATGGAATACCTCCACCTTAAACTGATCCCTTACTGGGGTTTCAACCCCATGGGGTCATTAACAGCTGGAATACCTTAGCGCAGTCCACAGATTAACATACTACAGGTTACTAGCTTTGCTCAGAGTGACCCCAGGGTAAGAGGAACACAAAGATAAGACATTTGCCATTTTGCATCCATCTCCCACTTTTTGACCAGCAATGCATTCAGTTCAGACAAAAATCAGGATCTGGCCCTTGATCTACATAAATACACTAAAAAAAGGCTATTTTTTGACAGAGTGCATTATTTGAGTAGGAGTTAAGCACTACGTTAACATAGGTTTTTCAGCATTTTGATTTACAGAAGTGAAAATTCTCTAGTAATTTAGTGCATAAAATATCAGGTGTAAATTACTGACCCAGAGTGCAATATCTCATATGTACTAGTTTTGGGGAACTCTTTTTTCATATAAACATGTCAGAAAAACGTTTTGGCATTCAGTTTCAACTCTCTTTTTTAGTTACATGTCTTTATTCTTCATGGTAGAGAGTGGGATATGTTTATCCATAATGGACCAGCTTACTGCGGAAATGTCCTTCTTGACCCCCCCTCCCCCATTTAATGTATATGCTCTAATATGTGAAGGTTTATAACCCCTAACATTTTAAAATTTTCATTTTATCCTATATATTTTATCTGTGAATATTTTTATCAAATATATAAATGACTACCCTTTCATTTTCAAATTCTACTGAGCTCTTGAACTTACTGGCATCATGTCACACAGAATTCCTCTGGTTAATTATGTGGCACACAGTATTATTTTATTAGTTTTAAAATTATTGCCTCTTCATTACATTGAATATCACCTTTTTCTTGATGTATGGAAAAGAGCAAATGCAGCCACCTGATTGCTTAACACTTCTCTGTATCAGTCACTAATCGTGACACCAGGAACTCTTGTTACCAAATGTCGGTGGACATCAAGGGTGGATAAGGACTGTAGGAATCCTATGGGTCTAGTATTTACATTCTGGCTCACCAAAGGATACCATGTGACATTGCTAATAAAAGCACATCACACTTGCCATCAGTATTTGTGAAAAACAAAATTTGTGTATGGAGCGATGCATTTATCCTGGTGGGTTACCTGGAGTAACCATTGTTCTTTGAGAAGGGCTGCTCACATACATTCAGTTAGAGGTGTCTACGTGCCGCTGGACACGGTTGGCTGGAAAGCTTTTGCCCTAACCTCTCAGAATAGGGTCAGTGGCCAAAGCCCCCTCTGGCCGTGTTGGTGGCTATATACATGACCCTCACCTTGACCCTCCTCAGTCCCTTCTTTTCACCTACTCTGAGTAGGAGGGATGGAGGGAGGGATCTGAATGCATGTGAGCAGCTCATCTCAAAGGACAGTTACTGTGAGTAACCCTCTATTTTTCTTCAAGCGCTGCTCACGTCAGTCGGTTACAGGTGACTGCTAGCTGTACCTTGGATGACGTTAACCTTTCCCTGCTGTCAGCACGGCTCTGCCCAACACAGCATCCTCTCATACCTGTTGGAGACTTGCATAGTGCATCATGAAGGTGTGTACTGATGACCATGCTGCTGCCCTGCAGATCTCCTGTATCAGAACCTGTGCAAGGAAGTTTGTTAAGGGCATCTGCACTCTTGTCGAGTGCACCCTGATCCTTCCAGGGAGGGGCTTATTTGACATTTTGTATAGGTCTTTAATACAGTTCACTATCCAAGCCAAAATACACTGAGGTGTCACTGGCTGGCCTCTTTTACATTCCACAACTGTGACAAATAGTTGGCATGTCTTGAGGAAGGGGCGTGTACATTCTGTACAGATCAGGTGGGCTCACCTGATGTCTAACGTGTGCCTATTTCCTCTGTAGCCTGAAGATACCGGAAGAACACCAGGAGACAGATGTCCTGGTTTAGGTGGAAAGAGGAACCCACCTTGCGGAGAAAAGCTGGGTGTGGATGAAGAAGCATCTTGTCCATAAAGAACCTTAAGTCTGGAGGTTCTGAGGAGAGGGCCCTTATCTCTGATACCCATCTAGCTGAGGTTATGACTACCAGGAAGGCCAACTTCCAGGATAGGACCAATGGAGTGCAAGGTTCTAAGGGTTCGTAAGGTGGTTATCTTAAGGCACAAAGCACCACATTTAAGTACCACTGTGGGGCAGGGTCTCTGGGTTGTGGGTAAATCATCTCAAAACCTTTTAGGAACCTGATGGCAATGGGATGGGAGAAGATCGGAACTCTTCTACCTTCTCATGTGGGGCCGAGATTGTGGCCAAGTGTACCTTTAGGCTGTGTCCACACATCTTTTTTATTTTGAAATAACTAGTCGCAGCCACCCCGCCGGGGTCTGCAGCCCCCCAAGCAAGGCGCAGGGTGAGCCGCCCTGGTTGCAGCCACCCCTCCGGGGGCTGCAGCCCCCTGAGCTGGCGGTGGGGTGAACTGTGGGGCTCCCCCCCCTGCAGCCGCTGAGCCTGGGGGCCTGGAGAGCTGGTGGGGCCTGGCTCCCCTTGGCTGCAGCTGCTCAGACCCTGGGGCACTGGGGACCTGGGTAGGGAACGGCTCCCCGTGGCTGCAGCCCCAGCGGCGGGGAAAAGCCAGGTGCCCAGGCCCCCCCGCAGCCTCGCAAGGGGTACAGCCCCTCAGACCACAGCGGGTTGAGCCACTGCACTTACGGCTCACCCCGCCAGGGCTGCAGCCCCAGGGACCTGGGCACAGGGTGAGCCGCTGCTGCAGCGGCCGTGCAGCGATCCTTGCACCTCCTCCTACCTGGGCAGTGGAGCCTGGGGATGCTGCAGCTCCCCAAGCCGTTGCAAGCCCTTTCCCCCCATCAGCCCGCAAGAGGCCGTGTTGCCACATCTCCCAGGGTGCCCCTCTCCTGAAGTGAAATAGCAAGTCCACACATAGGACCTGCTATTTCACTTTCAGGGTTTCCCTTACTTCGAACTAAATTTTTTTTAGTTCAAAATAAGTGTTTTCAAAATAAAGATTTTATTTCAAAATAAATCATTTCGGTATGACTTATTTCAAAATAAAATCTTGTGTGTAGACCTAGCCTTAGAGAGGGGATTGAAAGGCTCCTATCTTTACGTTCCAGGTAGTCAAGTGCAGATTGGATTGGGGCTGACTTCAGAGTCATCCCTCTATCTCTGGACCAGAGGGAGAACTGCTTCCATTTGTAGGCATAAGTCACCCTGGTGGAGGGTCTTTTGCTACCAATCAGTACCCTCCTAACTCTCTCTGAGCAATGTCTCTCAGTCTCACTTAGCCACACAGTCTCCAGGCTGTTAGGTGTAGCACCTGGGTTTCAGGTGATGTAGGCAGCCTTCATCTTGTGTTAGCTGGTCCACCCTGAGTTGGAGATGAAGGGCAGTGGCTATGGATAGGTCCCTGTGTGTTGAATACCAGGACTGTCTTGGCAAGGCTGACACTATCAGTATTATGTTTGCTTTGTCCTTCTGGATTTTCAAGAGGACCCTGTGGATCAGCAGGATTGGGCAAAACACATACATCAGTGCCCCCCCCCACGGGATAAGGAAGACATCTGAAATTGACCTCTTTTCCCATCCCCTGAATGAACAGGTCCTTGTCAGGGGGTGCCCCATATCCTGAATATGTGGTTCACTGTATCTGCATGCAGGGACCACTTGTGATGAGAGAGAAATTCCCTGCTCAGTGAGCCCGCTGTGTCGTTGCTTGCTCCTAGCAGGTGAGCCACAAATGGAGTGAAATTGTTTCAGGGCCAAATCCCAGAGGTTGAGAGCCTCCCTGCAAAGGGCAGGGGACCAGCTCCCCGCCCCCAGCTGGTTCGTATATGCAAGGCAGGTCTAGAGTCACAGCACTTCTTGTGCAGTCCAGCTGAAAAGGGGGGCAACTAATCTTCATGAGCTTTCTATTTGCATGAGCACAAAGAGCACAATTAGGTATTAGCATAGTCTCATTGGTGGGTGCAGGGCAATATGGGTAATGATATTTAGGTTGATTTGATCAGATATCTGTCAATATCTGTAATTTTACTGAAAAGAAACATGAAATACTGTCTTTTTGTAATATGTTACTCTTTGGCTGTATTCACACACAGATGGTTATTTTGAAACAAGCTGTGCTGCGCTGAACCCCGCCGGTGCCCACACCCTGGCTCTGCAGGCACAGGTGGGGAGCAGCGCTGGGCAGCGCTGCAGCCCACCGGTGCCTGCAGCCCCCCTTTGCAGGCACCGGGGGGGAGCAGTGCTGGGCTGTGCTAAACCCCGCTGGTGCCTGCAGCCCAGCTCTGCAGGCACCGGCGGGGTTCAGCGCTGGGCAGCGCTGCAGCCCACCGGTGCCTGCAGCCCCCCTTTGCAGGCGCTGGCCAGGGGACACCTCTCAGCACCCTGGCCAGGGTGCTGAGTGTTCCCTGGCCAGGGTGCTGAGGGACCAGCCCTTGACTTGTTGTTTCAGAACACCTTGTTCTGAAACAACATGTTCACACAAGTTGTTTCGAAACAAGGGTTTCGAAACAAGGTTGTTTCACCCCCAAATGGGGTTTAACGTGTTTTGAAACAACGTCCTTGTTTCAAAACAACGGGTTCCCGTTGTTTCGAAACAACGGTGCGTCGTGTGAACATGTTTTTTTTTTGCTTCGAAACAATGAGGTTGTTCTGAAACAAAAGTGCTCTGTGAATACAGCCTTTGATGGTACACACTTCTTTAGACTATTTGGTGGGAAAAGTCACCGTTAGCAATAAGGAACTTGAAAGAGGGACCAGCCCTGTGCTTTCAGCCTCATAAAGGTAGAAAAAGAGTTGGGGGTTAGCATTAGCTCTATCAGGAGCTATGTCTGAGGCATTGTCTCACCCCTGCCCCACTGTTAAAAGATAGATCGATGGTTTTACAATTTATGGAGCCCTTCTTTTGTTATTTTAATCAAAGGAGCTGCTTGCAGTGTTCTGAATTGAAGAGCACTGAGGGCTGTGACTCTCTAAGAGCTGAAATTACTAAAGAGTGACAAGTGGGCAGAGCCAGGAGATGGTGTGAGTGGCCAGTGGGTGGCTGTACATCAAATGCTGCCAGTGGGGAGAGCTAGAGGATGGCTGGACAGCGTGAGTGACCAGCGGGTGGCACCAGTGGACGGTGTGTGCAGACAGCATGAACGGCCAGTGGACAGTGTGGCTGGTCAGCATGACTGACCAGCGGGTGGTGCCAGCGGACAGCTGGTGTGAGGGACATTCCCTATATATCCTGGGGTTTTGGTGGAAACCCTGTTCTGCATGGATTCTGCAGTTCAGTGCTGGTTTTGCTATTGAGTCAATATGTTCTGTTATGCTGTGCGGGGTTTTGGTGTGAATCTTGTTCTGCACTGACTCTCCAAATCAGTGTCGATTTTGCTATTGTGTCTTTACATTCTTTTCTATTCCTATTAAAAGTTCTGTATACTACATTCAGATTCACTCTTGCGAGAGGGGAAGCATTATCCCTTTGGAGGCTCGGGGTATAGTGAATGATTTCCCAGAAAACTGGGTGGGGGCTTGAGCTGGTTGGTGCTGTAACATTATTTTGAAGCCCCGACCTATAGAACCTGGCACTTGTTCTGCCATCTTACCCTGGCAGAAGGGTTACATATAGAACATGGTGGCTGTGTTGTCCATAAGAAGCTGGACTGTTTTCCCTTTCACCATGTCCAGAAAAACGCCACATGCTAGACAAAGAGCCCTGAGTTCTTTTATATTGCTGTGTAGAGCTGTCCTTGGTTGTCCAGGTCCCTTGTGTCACTAGATCCCCCAAGATAAGGGCCACCCAACCCTTGTCTGAGGTGTCAGTGATCAGGGTCACAGATAGGTTGGGAGCTTCAAAGAGGATTCCTCCGAGGGCAAAACTGGGGGTCCTGCCAAATTTCCAGTGCTGCTAGGGTCCTGAGCAGGATGGAAAGCACCTTATTTAGGGTATGCTGGTGGGCATGAAAGACCGTTGGCTAGCCAGAGCTAGAGGGATCTCATTTGCAGGCAGACCATTCTTATCACGGACATGGAGGCCACCATATGGCCCATGAGTTGGAGACAGCATCTGGACATAGTGGGCAGGGCACTGTGGAGTTCTGAAATGATGATGCAAATGGACTGAAATCCTGATGGGGGCAGGGATGCTTTTGCTTTTACTGTGTCCGTAAGGGCCCCTATAAATTCTATTCTGCTCCTCGGGAAGAGCTTGGATTTTTCAAAGTTTATGCAGAGACCCAGCCTTTTGCACAGATGTTTGGTTAGCTTCATGCAGTGCTGCACCTGGTGTTTGGAACTTCCCCTTATTAGCCAGTCGTCAAGTTAGGGGTATATCCTTACACTTTGTTTTCTCAGGTGAGCTGCTATGGCCACCATGCATTAGGTGAACACCCTGGGGGCAAGGGATAGAGCTCACAAAGTGGAGGAGCTTCCTGTGCTCACGTCTGACTGCTATGTGAAAGTAAGTGTCTTTGAGGTCAAGAGCCGCAAACCAATCCCTGTGGCCTAAGGTCAGAATGATTTGTGAAAGAGAGATCATGTGGAACTTTATTTTCCCTTAAATGTCTGTTTAAGGCTCTGAGGTCCGGGAGTGGTTTCAGGTCTCCGTTCAGCTTAGGAACCAGAAAGTAATGGGAGTAGAATCCCTTTCTGCATTCCTTTTTGAGGACACTTTCTATTGCCCCTAGGTATAGCAAATGTTTTTATTCCCTCCTTAGCAGCAGGTCGTGAGATGGGTCACCAAGTCTTGACTGAGGAGGTGGTTTTCTGCCCTGGGCCATGGATCTGAATTAAATGGAGTATCCCCTGGATGCTGTGTCTAGTATCCAGCGGTCTGATGTGATTGTGGCCCACTGATGTAGAAATGGGCTTGGTCTGTCTCTGAAGGGCAATGGATGGTGGTTTGGAGTGGCGTGACCTTCTGGTGAGGCATCAAAATCTCTGCCTCTGGTTGGCAGAGTGGGGACTGCCACGTCTCTGATGTGGCATCTGGGAGGACGGTTTAGGTCTAGAGTTCTTCCCTCCCTGGCCTCTGTCTGTATCAGGGCCCCCATAGTGGTGCTGAGGCTATGAGTAGGACCTCTGGCATCATGCCTGATGTTGCTGGTGCTGCTGCTGTTGTTGAGGTTGCTACTGTGGCCTGAAGGAGCATCTGGCCACCTGCAGTGTGTACATGCCTAAGGATGCCAGGGTGGCCCTAGAGTCCTTCATATTACACAGTTTGGAATTGGTAGATTCCGCAAACAGCATTTGCCCTTCAAAGGGGAGATCTTATATGGCCTGCTGCATTTGGGGTGAGAGGCCAGACTCTTTTAACCAGGCAGCTCTCCTTATCACAACAGCTGAGGTTATACCCTGGCTGGCCATATCTGAGGCATCCCAGGAAGTCATGACAGCATCACGTGAAGCCAGCATGCCCTCCTCCACCAAGGTTTCATAGTCCCTGAAGTGCTGTCAAGGGATTAGATCTTAGAAGCACTCCATAGAATTCCATGGATTGAAAATGTGTTTGTTCATAAACAGATGTTATAGACAGCTTGCAAAATCGCAAGAGCAGGTTGTTCCGGTACCATCACTGAAGGCGGTAAGAAGGAACAGAGGAGGGTCAGGGTCATATATATAGCTGAAGACATGGCCAGAAGGGGTAGTGGTCACTGACTGTACTCAGACAGGCTAGGGCAAAAGTTTTCCAGACAAATGTGCACTGTGACACATAGACACCTGTAACTGAATGATGTGAGCAGCGCTCAAAGAAGAATAAAAATTACATGCTTAAGTCTGTCTGTCTAGGGATTAGTCACCAGCAAATGCGGGAAAAAAACAGGTTTTCTTTCAGACAAGAAATGTTCATTTAGCTTTCTGTTTACATGCAATTAACTATTGTCTGGTTAGCAATGGGCTTTCACTCACCAGTCAGATCCATCTGGTTTTTGCTCTATCTTTTGAAGATAGCGTGGTCACAGCAGAACATAGTATGCCACTATAAATATTTCCATTAATTTACTTAATGTTATGGTGTTTTTACTTTTACTTTCTATCCTGTTATTTATTTATCCTAATATCTGGTAGTATTTTTTTTACCACTACTTTGCCCTCAACACAGAACATTTTATACTAAATACAATGACAGTTGGATCTTTTTCCTGAGTGGTTGCATTTAATTTAAAGTGCAGCAAGATATAAGAGAAGTCAAATTACTCTGTCTAATGTGTCAGGGACCATACTGGAGAGGTCTGACCTAGTGATCAGAGTCAGGATAGAGCAGGGGTTACAGTTGGAAGTCATGCCAAAACCGGAGTCCAGACAATCCAGAGTCAGTCACAGGAACTAGGGCAAGGAAGCAGGAACAAAGTGTGTAATGGGAAAAAGGAGCAGAAACCAGGGGAGGAGGTAGGAACTAGGAAGGGATCAAAGTCTAGGAAGAAGAGCAGGAACTAAGCAAGGAGGCAGGAAGTTGGTCTTAAGTGTTGATCAGCAGCAGGTCTAATCAGTAGTCGCTCAGACAAGTGGAGGGACAGGAATAGGAAACCTTGCCCAGTGGTAGCCAATCAGCAGTCTGCTGCTAGACACTGTGCTGGATTGTTAGCTGAAGGGTGGGGTTGGGGGGATTTCAAAAACTCAGTCATAAGTTAGGTGTCTATTGCAGGAGTGGTTGGAAGGTTCTGTGGCCTGAGGTTAGACAAGATGATTATATTGGTACCTTCTGATTTTAAAATCTGTGAATCGATGAAGTTCCAATGGCTGACTGTTTTGGTCTGGTGCCACAGACTGTAAGACTGTCGCTCAGCAGCCATAGAGGACCACATCTCAGATGCCTGGGGACTACTCTTTTTCCCAAGATGATCTGTGGATTCTGGCTCTTTGCAGGCTGATTTCTGTGGAAGGCCTGAACTTTTTCAGGGGGAACCACATGATGAGCTGATTCCCAAGAGCATTCTTCAGGGCCATAACCCCCTCCTCTGCTGATCAGAGTCCCTCTGTGCATTTGTGAGTCCAGAATGTTGTGGACAATGTATTTTTCATGATTGTGCTGTTTAACTGGGGAAGGTGATAGTGCAAGCAGGCTGGGAAATGAAGTGTCAAGGAAGGTCATCAAGAGGAAGCTGTGAAATATGGGCTGGGCCTTCCATTATTGATGGAGTTGTAATTCAAATGCTGCTGAACTGATCTGACAAGTAGTGGTGAAAGAGCTTGCATACTGATGATCTAATCTGTGCACAGGACTACCACTCTGTAAGTAGTTAGTGGACAACTCACCTTTTGGCCTGATTTTAGAGGCAGGGCTACTTGACAACATTTGCCAGCATGGTGTGTATAGGCTATCTTGCTGCATCCAACTCCTCCTTTCAGGTGGCTTTGTAATGACCCCATGTGCCTCAAACTTGCAGGGTTCATGGAAGTT
>ML682060.1:34676665-34711963 GCA_007922195.1 Podocnemis expansa
CGGGGGTGCCTTCAGCCCCCTGCGGAAGTGAAATAGCAAGTTCACAGTATGAACCTGCTATTTTGTTTCCAGCCTTTTTCCCTTATTTTGAATTAACATTTTGTTAATTTGAAATAAGTTGTTTCGAAATAAGCATTATTTCGATATACGGTTGTTGCGAAACAACCATATCGAAATAACCGGCTGTGTGAGAACACAGCCCATGAGGGCTGCATGAGGACTAGTACGCTAGCCCGAGGGCCACACCACTGTAATCTTTTCATACAACAATATTGCAAATATCAGTAATGATCGTGTCATCGCGGGCCACAGGAAATAGCTTTAGGGGCCACATGTGGCCCGTGGGCTACGTGTTTGAGATGCCTGATATAGAGGAAGGTGAGGTCAAATCAACATGATGGGGGGGAAGGCTGTTCTGTATTAATGAATGTGTTAGCAGAGGTAATCTATAGAATAAACTTTCAGTTTTTAAAATGCATTTTGGGACTCTATACTGCTCCCACTGAAGTAAATAAAAATGTTGCTATAAAGTTCAGTAGGAGCAGACTGGATCCTTGAGAAATAAGAACCTTCTAAGACAGTATAAACTTAAAATAATAAATACATACAATTTAAATCCAGAACAATAATATGGAGAATAATGTCTCACCCACTCAAAATATTCAACAGTGCTTGTGTAAAACATTTTAACATATTACAAAAGATTTTTTAGATAGCTAAATTGGCAAAATAATAGGTAGGATGAATAAAAGCTTGGCCAAAATTGCTGTATCTCTCTGCATTACAAATTAATTAAAAAAAATAACCTGCATAGTTACATAGAAACTATGATTCTTTTTCAAGTATTTTATTAGACTGAAGTGGATCTAACTGACATGTTAGGGAAAGAAATCTATAGAAAATAATAGTTTACCTATTTATTTACTAAGTGTAACCATAAGCGTTGCTGTCACTGGGCTCACAGGGCAGAAGCCCTTCATTCTCCTGGACTGGCCCTGCCCCAGAGCCAGCTCCAGCCACCTGACATTGGCCAGCAGCGGAAGAAGCCAGATCCAGGCTGGAGCTGCCTGTTGTGCCTGGCCAGCAGAGCAGAAACAGTAGCCAGGTATGGAGCAGGGCCATCTGCCACTGGGTGGCAGCGTCTGGGGCCATCGGGCCTACCCAGACTGCCTGCCACTTGCTGGCAGCAGCAGGAGATGAAGTTGGGCTGGGGCCACCTGCCATTTGCCAGCAGTGGCAGGGGCTGGATCTGGACTGGGAGTGCCTGACACTTGCTGGCAGCAGCACAGACCCCATCCAGCTCTGGGCTGCAGGACACTTGCCAGCAGTGGCTGGAGCCGGATTGGGCCTGCCAGGGCCACCTGCTGCTTGCCGGCAGTGGCTTGTAGCAGGGAGGAACAGCTACCACTGGCCAGGAGGTAGCTAGTTGCCAGCACTCCCTTTGCTGGCCTGAAGAGACGTTGCATAAGGGTTCAGCCCAGAACCAAAGTGAGGGCTCAAGGGAGTGGGAGGACTATATAAGGGGCTGGACGAATCAGCCCTGTGGGAATTAAAGAGGGAGATGGTTGCTGAAGCTGGCAGAGCTCCCTCCTAGGGCCTGACTGATGGTGAGGTCCTCTCCCCTGGGAAAATCACAATGGGGTATGCTGGCTGGTGAACCCCCTGGAGATAAATCCTTCAGGGAAAGCCCTAGAGGAGCTTCTGTCAGCAGAAAGCCTGGAGGAATGGTCCCTGCTGGATACTCATGAGGATATGGAAGAGCTTCCTTCTGCTGAGGAGGCCAGAGACCCAACTGCCTTGAGATCCTGTGATTTGGAAGAGCTTCCACTGGTGGATGATTTAGATGAGCTGCTGGCCCTGCCACTGGTTGACAATGAAGGGTTGACTGGGATACCCTGGGGAACTTATCTGGAGGACCTGGAACTCCACCTTGAAGGTACCCAAGGGGGAGCTGGGAAGGAAATAGCTCAGGGCTGTATGGTGAGTCAGTGTGTTTTGGCTGGAGCCCTGCTGACCTAGTGGCACTTTGTCCCTGCCACTAGTAGGGCCCTGGGCTGGAATGCAGTGGAGTGGGTGGGCCTGTGTTCCCCTTCCCTCCCCTGCTACTGTCTGGATTACCAGGTGTGTGTCTTACCCCCTGTTGAGGTTGAAGGCCCAGAACTGTTACTGTTGTGACTCACCCTACCCCCTGTTGGGGTTGAAGGCCCAGAACTATTAATACGAAAGGACTGAAGGCTATCACCTGTAGGACTCCGCTTTGCACCTGACTGTGCCAGAAGATGCCAAGTGTAGCAGAGATTGGACCAGACTCCACTGTCGAATGTGCCCTGCCCACCAGGAGGCGGCACCGCTGAGGCACGTCCCCTTTACATGACTGGAACCAGATTTGGCCTCCAGTCTAGATCAGGCCCCAGGATGGGGCAGGGCAGAGGGTGGGACCAGGGCCTGGGCCCCAGCCCTTTTTTGGGGCAGCAACAGCCCTGTCTGTAACAGGATAGATAGAACAAGCAAGGAGTCCTATGGCACTTAAAGACTAACTAATTTATTTATTGCATGAGGTCAGATCATCTGTTGCAGTGAAAGAAAAATCTGAAGTCTCTATTAAGCCCCAAAGCAATGCAATCAAATCTGCATATAAATTTGATCTCAGCAGCTTCTCTTTAAAGTGTTGATCTGGTACTCATCTGTCTGAGCACCATATTTAGTAAATTGTCAGTGGAGTAATCAGAAAAATTGAAATGCTGACCCACTGGTTTTAGAATGTAGTGATTGCTGATGTCAGATTTGTGTCCATTTAGTCTTTTGCACAGAGACTGTCCTGTTTGTCCAATATATAAGGCAAAGGGGCATTTCTGGCAAATGATAGCATAAATCACATTGGTGGATGAGCAGATGAATGAGCCGTTGATGGCGTAGCTGGTTTTATTAGGTCCTGTAATAGTTTCTTTGTGCAGATATGTGGGCAAAGTTGGCACTGTGGTTTGTTGCAGGCAGGGCCATCCTGGGGGGGGGGGGGCAAACGTGGCGATTGCCCCAGGCCCCATGGTTCCATGGTCATTGTGCTGTCCTGCTGTAAGCAGGGCAGTGCAGTGTCTGAACTGCTGCCCCTCCACAGCCAGCTGTTCCCCACCTGGGGGATGGGGCGAGCCAGCCCAAAAGTAGCAGCCGGGTTCAACTCTCCCACTCCCCCCCAAGCCACAGGGACGGGGGGGGTGGCAGCCTAGGGCCCATACTCCTGCCCCCAGCCATGCTGCCTCCCGTCCCCTCCGGCTGCCTCCAGCACAGAGCCAAAGGCAGACTTGTGGGGGGCGGGGAGCAAGAGTGCTGAACTTGCCTGCCACTTTGGCCAACTTGACCCCATCCCCTGGATGGGAAACGGCTGGCGCAGGGGTAAAGCGGACCTGCCCCTCCCCTCTGGACCAGCCATCCCTGCCCCTCAGTGTGGTGGGGGGCTGAGTGAGGGCCCTGCAGAGGGCGATTCACCCAAGGCCTGGCACCCACCCCTAGGGACAGCCCTGTTTGCAGGGTTATGTGCCTGCTTTAATGGTTCTGTTCTGTTAGATCTGTAGCTGCTGGTGAGTATCTGTTTGAGGCTGGGGGGCTGTCTGTAAGCGACGAAAGGTCTGTCTCCCAAGGCTTCAGAAAGTGAGGGATCATCTTGTAGAACAGGCTGTAGATTCCTATGATGCTCTGTAGAGATCTGACTTGGGGGTTTTAGGTGATGACTAGCGATGTTCTGTTTTCTTTCTTGGGCTTCATCTGTAGTAGTTGACTTTGGGGTACCCACCTGGCTTTGCCAATCTGTTTCTTCACTTCTGCAGGTGGATGCTGTAGTTTTAAGAATGTTTGATAGAGATCCTGAAGGTGTCTGTCTCTGTCTGATGGATCAGAGCAAATGCAGTCATATCTTAGGGTTGGCTGTAGACAATGGATCATGTGGTGTGTTTTGAATGGAAGCTCAATGGATGTGGATAACTATATGGAGCGGTAGGTTTTCAGGATAGGGATGTGCTTATGTGCCTATGCTAATTTGTACTGTAGTGTCCAGAAGGTGGATCTCCTGGGCAGAGTGTTACAGACTAAGTTTAATAGTGCAGTGGAAATTGTTGAAATCTCTGTGGAAAACTTCAAGGGCATCCCTACCATGGGTCCAGATGATGATGTCATCAATGTAGCATAAGTAGAGGAGAGGTGCTTTGAGATGAGACTTGTGGAAATGTTGTTCTGACAGCCATAAAAATACTGGTCTATTGTGGGGTCATGCACGGCCCCATAGTAGTGCTGCTGACTTGAATTTATAAATTGTCCTCAAATCTGAAATAATTGTGAGTGAGTACAAAGTCACAAAGTTCAACCATGAGGTGTGCTGTGGCATCATCTGGGATGGTTTTTCTAATAGCTTGTAATCCATCATTGTGTGGGATGTTGATGTAAAGAGCTTCTACATCCATAGTGGCCAAGACAGTGTTTTCTGGAAGCCCACCAATGGATTGGATTTTTCTCAGGAAGTCCGTGGTGTCTCAAAGATAGCTGGAAGTGTTGATCGCATAGGGTCTGAAAAGAGAGTCACACATGGTCAGATAAGCCTGCTGTAAGAGTCCAAATGCCTGAGATGATAGAACATCCCAGATTTCATCTTTATGAAGTTTGTGTAGTAGATAGAATATCCTAGGTCAGGGTCTGGTCATGAGTCTATCTTTATCTGTTTCTGTGCTACCTCTGGGAGTTTCTTGAGTAGATGGTGTACTGTATATCATTGCGTATAAGCTGAGAATATTGTGCCTGAAAATTGGCTTCAAAACAGGCTCTCGGCTTATACTTGAGAGAATATGGTAGACAGCCCAAGCCAGTGGTTTCCCTGACCATGTGTCAGGCCAGAGCGCCAGTGTTGCTGGGTGGCCATCTTGGGCAGTCGGCGGGGGCTGGGGCTGGAGGATGGAAGGCCCCTCAGCATCTGGAGCAGCCAAGTAAGAGGGCTTGGGGGGGGGGGTCGGCCTGGACATTGACTCAGGAAGGCCAGGGAAGCGGCAGCAGGGACCGGACCTTGGGGAGGGGGTTGGGGAGTTGAGGAGAGTGATGGGATGGCCAGGAGGGTTGGGGGTGTTCAGGGAAGGGGCAGAGGGGCTTAGGCATTTGGGGGGGGCGGGGAGTCCAGGGAAAGTGGCAGGACAACCCAGGGTTTTTGGGGAGCCCAGGGAAGCAGAGACAGGGACCAGGGGTTTGGGGGGGTGCCTGGCAGGCTGGGAAGAGCGGCAGCAGGGGTTGGAGGGTGACGGGGAAAGGGATGGAAAGGGTGTTGGGGAAGAGGGGAGCAACAGCAGGGCACTGAGAAGGGAGTGGGGGGGAAGCAGTGAGGGAAGAGGCAGAGCAGAGGGGCAGCAGCAGGTAGCAGTGAGGGAAGGGTGGAGTAGGGGGTGGCAGTGAGGAGGGGGCAGTAGGAGGAGCAGAGAGCAGCAGTGAGAAAGGGGCAGAGCAGGGGGCAGCAGCAGGAAACTGAGAAGTGAGCAGGGGTGTAGCATTGAGGAAAGGGCAGAGCAGGAGGGCAGGAGTGAGGAATGGACAGCAGGGGGGCAAGGGAAAAGCAGCAGCAGAGATTTTGGGGTAGGGAAGCTGTCAGAAACTCCAGAGGAAGCCAGCAGCAGTGGGTGGGAGGTTAGGGGCCAAGGCCAAAAGGGGACCTTGGCTTATACTTGGGTCGCCAATTTTAGCTTCTTTTTGGGGCTCACAATTGGGGGGGGCGTGTATACAGACGTTCCTTTTGGTATTCCTCAGTGGAGTCAGAGAAAAGTGGTTTGTAGAACGTTGCATTACAGAGTTGTTTATAAGCCTCCTGATCATAATCTGATTGATTCATGATGAGGACAGTACCTCCTTTGTCAGCCTCCTTAATACTAACATCAGAGTTGTATCTGAGGCTGTGGATGGCATTGTGGGGAAAAAAAAAACAAGGAGTCATGTGGCACTTTAAGACTAACATTTATTTTTCACATAAGCTTTCGTGGGAGAAAATCCCACTGAGACTAACACGGCTATCCCTTTGGAGATTGACAAGATGGCATTGTGGTCTGAAAGGCTGAGGTTATAGTGCAAGTATGTTGTTTGTCCATGATTTCAGCCTTTGCACAGTGGTGGAAACAATTAATTTAAAAGTCTAGTCTGTCGTTCCTTCTGTCAGGAGGAGTCCATGAAGAATATTTCTTGCAATGCTGGGAGGAAGGTATTTCTAGGTCACTGGATATATCATTGGCATTGTGGAAATATTCCTTGAGCCTGAGACAGCAAAAATAGTCCTCCAAGTCACCACAGAATTTTATCTTACATGTGGCGCTGTGGGGCAGAAGGATAGATAGATAGAAATGTACTCCTTTAGAATGCACTCTGAGACTTAAAGTTGTGGGAGAGAGAAACTAAACTTGATTCAGCTATAAGAATACAGTACTGTAAAAATGAATGTCATGTTGGAAGATGGTAACAATGTTTCTGTCAATTAATGTACAAGCTCTTTACCTCACCAGAGACTCATTAAATATAGAAATAACATAAATAACAAGAAATGTCAATTATGAAGAACTTGGGGAAGTTCTAGTAACATATAGTCAAAAACTGCAGAATTTAGAGATACTGTAGTCTTCTACACTAGATAGAAAAGGGGTCTAGGAACTCAGATTTACAAATAAATAACAAAAAAAACCCTACAGTTAAAGTTAAACAAAAAAAAATCCCCTCAGGCTTGTTTTTCTGTTGTTTTTCCTTGCTTCTCCATCAATCACTTGCACAACCACAGTCTTCCACCTACTCTTTTACTCTCTCATTTTCTACTTTTGTCTTACCTCCTGCCTCCTTTGCTTCACCTTCAATGCCTCTGTTGCCAGTTTGTCCACTTATTCAACATGGCTATGTCCACACACAGGGACTTAAATCAATTTAACTTGAGGTGATTTAAGTTAAAGCAATATAACAATCATTAAATTGATTTAAGTTAAATAGCTTTAGCAGGTCTCACCAAAAAACCAAATTGAACTAACAAGTCCAGGGATAGGACTTGCTAGTTTGATTTAGGAGAGGAGCACTCTGGGAAGTGTGGCAACATGGCCCTGTCTACATCATGAAACTGTTGCCTTTATTAGAATCCTTAATGATGCAAGTCTGACGGTATTAGTCACTTAGCAAGGTAGCTGAGTGTAGTTAAAATCACTCAGCAGTACTATACCTATGGTTTCAAGCACCAGCAGAGTTGCTCCAGGAGTATTTCATTCTAGTCTTCATCCTGGCTTGCTCTTTTGTAGCAAATGCCCAAAATCATTTGTCTTTTCCTTTCATTCCTTGTATCCTTACTAAAATGATTCAACAAAAATTAATTCTTCACTGTCAAATTATACTTTATTGGCTTAAATATTTTACAATAAAAGAAATGCCTCTGCTTTAATCTAATTGGGAGTCATCAGATGATGCCGTTTCAGACAGTCTTACAACTTTCATTTATGTGAATGTATTGACATTTGAGACAAATACTGTTATCTGTGGAGCAGCACACATCAGCAAAATGCCACCTTTTACAAGCTGAGATTATTCATCTGAAATTTGTTTGCTTCCTGAGTTACTATTATTGAAATAATCTCTTAGGTGCAGAGCTACTGTCTAGATATTTCCACTTAAATCAAAGACATTATATGATGCCAGAAACATTGCACATGTGTTCTCTTTTCTGTCTCTCCTATATGGGTTCGGAAAGAGGTGAAAGCATGGGAATATCTTTTGCTGGACAAGCTTTTGCTGGTCAAAAAGTCAAGTTTTGAGCTACATAGAGGTTTTCAGGTCTGGGATAAGTACTTAGAGTGTCATAGCTATCTACTAGATGAAATAGATTAGTGTGGTTGTGTGTTTTTACAGATGACATCACTTGTATGTAATGTCCTGAAGAGAGTGCCTATTCTTAAGGGCTAGATTCCTTTGGCACCCTTACTCACCTTGATTAGTATCTTACTCTCTATCTAATCTCCTTGGTTTCACTGTGACTATTTACAAATTACAGTTTTACTCACTGGACCAGATTGTGAACTCAAATTTGTGAGCAGTTGATTGTTATTAGCAGACCCACTGACGTCAGTGTGACTGGTTGTTTGACTAACTTCCCACTAAGAGGAGTAAGAAGTTCTGGTCCATTATATATCAGAGTATCAGGATTTGGCCCTAAATGTTTTGGGATATCAATTCAGAAAATGTCTCCAACAGCCTTGCTTACTTCTTGCTTAACTCTAATTCTGACCATTACTGATAATGAAAGAATTATGCTGTCAATCCAGAGACAGAAAATGATTCTAGTGTATAAGTTAAAAAAGGTAATGCATTTCCTAATTTGAGACCAGCAAAACAACAAATATTTCTGACTCTTAGGTCTGAATTTACTTCACTGGGTATTAATGCACCAGTGGTTTCCTCTGATAAATTATGTGTAAGCCTTGAAGATAGAAGCAGTCTATATGAATATATTTTTGAACAGCATGCTGTCAAAATACTTCTTACAGAGAAGTTTAATAAAAAAAAAATAAGGATATGATGGAAGGTAAGTTAAATGGCTCTGAAGAATAAGTAATACTTGGTTTATAACCTTTCCAAATATGGATATTTCTCTCTTGTTGACTACATTTGTATTTGCTAGTATTGTTGTTATATGTTAACATAGCAAGAGCTTTTGTTGTTGTTTATCAGCATGGTACTCTACATAACTCTTATCTGGAATGCTTTTGAAGACTTCTGAAAACCAAAGTCTAATGCTTAACATAGATATTAAGGATTCCATGACTGGCCTTCTTTTCTGTCTGGGTATATCCCCACCGAATCTGTAAATTGAAATAATGCAGATTATTTTGATTTAAAAGATTGCAGGTCCACACTGTTTCCTTATATTGAGATAAGGAGCTCCCTTATCTGCAATAAGGAAAGTCATTTTAATATAATCTAGTATTATATTGAAATGAGGGTTAAAGCAAAATAACTCATCCACACTGTGTTATTTTGAAATAACAGTTTTGATTTAACTGTTATTTCAAATTTAACACTTTTGCCCTTCACCTTCCCAGGGTGCTGTTCTTTTTCTATATATTGGGTGGGGGACATGGCCCTTCTAGGCAGCCATCTTGTCACATCTCCTATGGTGCCCCTCTCATAAAGTGAACTAGCAAATTCTGTCGATTAAATCAATTTAATGATTTTTATAGCAATTTTATTAAATCGATTTAACTGTGTAAGTGTGGACATAGCCTGTGTCTTTTCACAGGTAGATGCCCTACCTTTTGCTCATGTAACTCTATACAATAGGATCAGGGACAGCCATGGCAGGAACATTTGGGGGAGCAGTGGCTACCTAAAAACAAAAGCTTGAAATTATGAAAGGAAGTTGACCACCATTGACTAAAATGCTGACACATAACTTTAAGAAGTCAGTTGATGACATTGTAGATATTTTGGGATAGGAACATTAGCAGATGCATAACTGCAAAATTCTCATGGTAACTAAGTGATGTATATGCCAGCAAGTTTGGGGTTATTAATATACTAACCAAAGGATAAGTACACTTCAACATTATAGGGTGCGGAAGTTAGCTAGGGGCAAAGAAGGCCAAATACGCTGATGAATATTCACAGCAGTCATCAGACTCTATTATAGGCCCATCCATGATCAAGGCTAATGAAACCAAGATGATTAGACACTTGGAAATCCAGAGACAGTATATGACCTCTGGACTATCTGTCTTCCTACCTCTAGGTCTCCACAAGAATTGTGTGAGTCTGCATATGACATTATTCTGGACATAAAATTAATACTTCACTACTGAGATGTTCTTGTGTGCATTGGAACATTTATGTTTTTACTCACTGTGTTAATAAACTATTGCAAATTCTAAAGCTTTTTCATAAGTACGCACGTTGCAACCATGCTCATCAGAGTTCCCAACTAAATATGGGAATACACTGTGCCTAATCTAGGGCTAGATACTATCAAACCTCAGAGGTTGAATTTGTTAGTTGGGGATTCTTAAGAAATCCATGTAGCCGGTATCTCAATGTATAACCAACAGATCAGACAAGAGGTCTCTGTGTGCCCAGTCCTGAAAGGTGCTCAATTTCCTCAGCTTGCCACTGTCTTAATAGGAATTGAGAGCACTCAGAACCTCCTTTGATGTATTTACCATCTTGCAGGCATGGGCTCTGGACAGGGATGGAGAAGATGCACCTGCCGTGTTACCTTCACCCTTCATCCTAATAGTATGCCAAAGGCAGTTTGGGTGGGAAATAGCAGGGGCAGGGATTGGAGAGGGACAGGCTCTCAGCTTTCTGGACTGCATTGGGTATTATAAACTTATCCCTCAGAGGCAGTTTCACTGTAAGTATCTCACTAGACTCCTCAGGGGTAGACCTCTCAACATAATTCTTATCCATCCCACCAATTTGCTATCCTATGATTGCTATAGAGCACTCTTCTCTATGGTTCCAGGTTGCTACACGCTCTTTGCAGGGGAGGCAGAAGTGTAAGTTTTCCTTTCACTTCCACATTCACCTTTCCCTGTTTATATTCTTGGAGTTGGTGTTTGAAGCAGCAGTGGTAGGAAGTTGATGTGTTCTTCTTCCTGCTCCATTAGTGGAGGGAAGGAGGAAGGGCAGGGAAAGGGAAGTTCTAAAGGGGCAGCCGTGTTAGTCTAGTCATGGAAAAAAAAACACAAGGGGTCCTGTGGAGCTTAAAGACTAATGGACTTATTTTTTGAATGAGCTTTCATGGGAGAAAATCCCACTTTGTTAGATGCTTTGAAGATGGGGGAACTTACAGAATGGAATGAAAATAAATGTAAGGGAGTGTAAAGCATGGGATCAGGTCATATGGTAACAGGAAATCAGAGCAGTTGTTAAGGTTCAAACCCTGGGAAGGCTGAAGTCAAATTATCTGTTATAATGGGAAAAGAAGCCATAGTCATGACTTAATCCTGCAGGCCATTATAACCCAACCACAGAGACAATCAAGGATTTTGGTCATACCAATACTCTTAAAACATCCAGATGAGGCTAAATTACTGCCAAAGTCCCAAGCTGAGGTTCCATGAGAAGTGTAAACTATATGTAATCTGGGCCACTGAAGATTTCTGGAACAGAGGGGATAAGGCCATGGCCTGGTTGTAACATTATCTAGGATACAGTCTAGACTGATGAACCGCTGTCCCCTCACTTCTCCAACCTGGGATGTCTTTTACGCTGCTTTTCTGTGAGAGCTACCACTCTGCTCATGCCCAGCCTCCAGCATGTATATTAGTTCCAGTTACAGGTCATTGACTGCCATAGCCAGGCACTCTTGAATTACACTGCAGAGCAGCACTGACAAATTCCCAGTCCCAGACTTCCCCAAGAAATGTGTGTCTTGTACTGCCCAGCTCTCTCCTGGGCAACAAAAGTTCATGCGAAGTCCATCATTTTATTAATGGAAAATTATCTGCACCAAGTCAGTTATCCCAAATAGAGCTTCCCAAACCCTTGAACTCTGATTTTGATAAAACAAATGTATTCATTAGAAAATCTAGCATTTAAGTAACTATCAATAATGAGACATACAAGTCAGAATTGATTACAAGGGAAAAAAAGTAAAACACAATTAATGCCTAATCTAACAAGCCAAGTGAATTCTAATCATGGTTATCTCTCACTACATGTTTCAACAGTCTTATTGGCTGAATCTCCTTCACTAAGGATCCCTCTCCCAATCCAGTGCTGTTTCCTTTGTTCTTCAAGTGTTGTGGGTGCAGTGAGAAGAAAGAAAGGAAGAGGGCATCTGTTCGCCTTCTTACACTCCTTTCTGTCTTTGAGAATCAGCTCCAGCTTATGTTAAAAAAAAAAAAAGGAAAGTCTGTGTGGGCAGGAACTTCCACATACGTCTTCTTCATGATATAGATTTTCACCCACTATCCTCTTTCCTGTTAAGGAAAGGCCACAGAGCCAGCTGATGGTCCATTTGATTTTGCTGCCACCTGTCTGAAACATTGTTGATCCCTTAGTCTGTCTCTGTGGAACTGGTTTGTAACTAATCCCTAGTGTTGGAATGTGTTTTAGTAATACCATACAAAAGAATCTTATAACTTCACATTCAATGTTGCCACACTTATTTTACCAGGACGCTAATGATTAGCAAATTATGAATTTTCTATTAGGCATTGTTTGTACAAAATGTGTCATATGCTTGTAGAAGGGTTGATCGTAGGGCTACAGGGTGTCATGTGCACCCTCAGACTATTTCATTGTGGCACTTCCTGAGGATACCAAGGGCAGTGAGGCATCTCACAACAACCTTCCCTTGGCATGAAGAAGTTTTATCTGTGCTTGCCAGGGCTCAGCTTTTTGACCCCACTGGCCATGGACAGCACAGCACTCTCCACTAGGGCTAAGCAGACCCTACTGACTCTCAACAGGTTACTAGCATGTAAACACTGAGCATCTTCCTGGAGTCTCTAGTCCCTGGTGGAGCGGACACACAGATTTGCTCCTTCCAAAGAAGCAACACACTATAGCTTATCAACTCCACCTGAGATCACTGTTCCACATAACACTCAGAACTTAGATATGTTTACATTGAAATAAAATATAGGTTTATTATTTTAAAAAAAGCACAGATTAAAAAAATAATGAATAGAAGTACTGGAAACAAATGGTTATAAGCAGAATATCATAACATGCATAGTAGTACCTTGACTTAATTAACAAGATACTGTCACATTCTGTAGCCTAATGCTCATCCAAAGTCCTTCAGCATTTTATAGACAGGCTGACTATGCTCTTTCTTGTATAAGAGAAACATACTTTATTTTCTCAGAGAAGGATGTACACTTGTCCCTTTTCATTTTTTTTTAAGGTACAGACTATTTTCTCTTACCCAGGAGGTCCCCTCTTCAGAGGCTTACTTTGGGGCTCCTTTGTCTTTGTAGATTCTAAGGCTTGCACCTGACTCACGCAGTGAATGTGGTCTTCATGGATAGCCTTCACAGATACCCACTGTTGTACATGCTGGTTGAATTAGATCTGAGTCTCTCCTGAACTCAAGTGACAAGCCTAACTTTTATTGGACCAACTTATGTTGGTTTAGGAGATAAGCTTTTGAGCTTTACAGAGCTCTTTTCCAGGTCTGGCTTATCTCTTCCACCAACAGAAGCTGGTCCAATAAAAGATCTTATCTCAACTTTATGTCTCTTATATCCTGGGACCAAGACAGCTACAACGACACTGCAAACAAGCTTTGCTTCAGCAGTTTTGTAATCTCCAAGTGGCCAATAGCTTGCTCCTGTGAGTCAGCAGGTCATGTAAAAGCATGTGATTTGCTCATGTCATCCTGGACTTCATCTTGTGTCTGCACACTTTCATAAAGTGTGCTGTGGATTTTCTTTGTTACAATAAGATTCTATCCACATGGCAAATAGTAGCAAAGACCTGGAAACATCTCCATTTTGTCTTCATTTACTGTTCCATTTCACTGGACTGGATTAACAAGAAAGCTCTAAACAAGTATTCATGACCTCAAGCCGTACAAGTGATTCCCACAGAAATTCTTCCAGACTAGCAGTTTATTCCATCATTGCTTCAAACCTGATATATGAACTTTATAATCACTTGTAAGTGTACAATATCTTAACCATTTTAACTCTCATCATCTTTTCTCTTAGGCTATGTCTACACTTTGAACATTAGTTCAAATTAACTGAATTCAAACTAATCAAGTCGAACTAATAATGATTAGTTTGAATTCAGTTAATTGGAACTAACACGGCCATACCAGGAAAACCAATTCAAACTAGCATGTCCATGGGCACTACTTGCTAGTTTGAATTGGAAGAAGGGCACCATGGGAGGTGTGGCAACATGGCCCCCAAGAGGGGCCATGCCACCACCCAATCTCCTGCCAGGCTCCAGCCTTCTGAGCCCTGCACAGGGAAGAACATCTCCTGCCCAGCTCTAGCCGCAGTGCTACTAGAGCTGGTCAGGGGATACTTTTCTCCTCAGGGCTCAGAAGGCTAGAGCCGAGGCCAGGACATCCCCTTGACAGCACTGGCCCAGTGGGAGAGGAAGGGATTCCCCCCACCTGGCTCCAGCTGCTCTGCCTGGGGGTGTGGGGACAGGATCCCCAGGCGCCACTCCCGCCCTGCTTGGTGTGTGCAGGGAAGGGATCTCCACGTGTGGCTGGAGCTGCACTCCATGGACACAGCTCCATTCCTGTGCAGGGATCCTGTCCCTGCAGTAGCAAGCCAGGCTCAAGCCACACACTGGGCTTTACCCCCCCACCCCCAGCAGGTGGGCTGGAGCCAGCAGTGGGGCTGTGCTGCCGTTGTCCAGCAAAGGAGCCAGGAGCCAGTCTCAGGAGTTCCTGAACTCACCACCCTGCCTGGGCAGCCCAAGCCAGCTGCAGTGATACCTTCTCCCCACCCAGCAGGCTCTGCAGAGCTGGGCAGAGTCTCCCCCCTCAGCCAGGGGACAGGAATCCCATTGCCCCCCTGCCAGATCTGGCACCTGTGGGGCTGCTTGCCCCAGGGCTAGAGGGCTAATCTTCCTTCCAGGATGTCATGCACCCTGCAAGGAAGGTCAACCCATGTTAATTTGAACTAACAGTTAGTTCCAACTATCGAGGGTACACTGGGTGAATTTGAGCTAATGAGTATGAATTGACCATCACTTTGAAGGTAAATGAGGTTTTGCCACTTCAAAGTTAGCTTTCATCAATTTGAACTAAGGAACTCCTTAGTTAAAATTCGTGAAAGTGAGTGTGACCACACACACACTTATTTTAATTCAAATTGATCCTCATCAATTCAAATTAAATTAGAAGTGTGGACATGCCCTTATAGCTAAACCTTTGGATTTCATTTACTAAAGGATTGGCAAAGTGTGATTACTGTGTAAGATGTGAGTTGTATCTCGACCTGGTTATGTGGCCAGTCTTTTGAGGTCAGAAAAATTCTTTGATGAAATTGATTTTCAGTAGCCACTCATCATGGAGTCCAGTGTCTGGGGAGTGAAACAATGACTGGGATGTCCTTAAGAGACAACATTTAGACTTCTTGTTCACCAGTGTGGTGAGACAGATGTTTACTTTTGTTATCGGCTTGATATAGTCTAAGGCTAAAATAACTAACAGTTTTGGGTGAGTCTGCCTTGTTTCTCCACAGTTTGTTCTAAATTCAGCATGTTCAGCTGTGACCCACTGAGGCACAATGATGGTAGGTTACTAATTCTTGCTGCAAACTTCACATCTCACTCTTTGGTGAGCTATTATGTAGATAAGATGACTCTTCTTTAGGTCCATGTAGCTTGAAAGGTTTCGACTTTTACCAACAGGAGTTGGTCCACTAAAAGGTATTAATTACCTGTTAATATCCTGGGACCATTGTGGCTACAACTACATTGCAAACTATTGTGTAGATACCAGATCCAGGGATCCCTGTGAAATTCTGTGCACTCCCTCTCCCTCTTCTAGTTGGCACCTAGAAATTCACATCCCCTTAATGACCCCATTCTGTTCAGTCAAGCCAATACACCTAGCCAGATGCGTAGGATGCCCTGCAAAAGAGGATCAGCATCATCAATTTAAAAGCTAAGATATTTTACTTATAGAGACTGTAGTCCTCCACTGCTAAATCAGGTGCCATTCCAATGAGCAGGAAGAACAGCAAATGTGGAAGGCACCCAGAATGGCTTAGCAGAGAACTCTGCACTGAGCTAAAGCATAAAAAGGAAGCTTCCAGGAAGTGGAAGCTTGGTCCGATGACTAAGGAGGCATATAAAGATATTGCTCAGGACTGCAGGGATAAAATCAGAAAGGCCAAAGGACAATTGGAGTTGCAGCTAGCAAGGGATGTAAAGGATAACATGAAGGGGTTCTACAAGTATGTCAATAACAAGAAGAGGATCAGGGCTGGTGTAGGTCCCTTACTGAATAGCGCAGGTATCCTTGTGATCAAGGATGAAGAAAAGGCTGAAGTGCTCAATGTTTTTTTTTCCTTCAGTTTTCACAGGGAGGCCCAGCTCCCAGCCCACTACACTGGGCATGGCAGACTGAAGAGAAGAAGAGAGGCTCTTGGTGACAGAAGGTCAGGTCAGGGACTACCTAAAAAAAGCTGGATGTGCACAAGTCCATGGGGCCAGATGACCTGCATCCAAAGGTGCTGAGAGAGCTGGCCGATGAGGTAGCAGTATCACTGGCTATTATCTTTGAAAACTCGTGGCGAATGGGGGAGGTGCCAGAGGACTGGAAAAAAGCAAATGTAGTGCCTAGCTTCAAGAAAGGCAAAAAGGAGGATCCAGGGAATTACAGACCTGTCAGCCTCACCTCAATCCCTGGAAAAATCATGGAGCAGATTCTCAAAAAATCCATCCTGAAACACTTGGAGGAAAATAGAGTGATCAGGAACAGTCAGCATGGATTCGCCAAGGGTAAATCATGCCTGACCAACCTCATTGCCTTCTGTGATGAGATGACTGGATTTGTGGATGCAGGAAGAGCTGTTGATGTGATATACCTTGACTTTAGCAAGGCTTTTGACATGGTTTCCCACAGCATTCTCGTCAGCAAGTTAAGGAAGTATGGGTGAATGTGTGGACTGTAAAGTGGATAGAGAACTGGCTAGATCAACGATTTCAGCATGTAGGAATCAATGGCTCCATGTATAGTTGGCAACCAGTAACGAGTGGTGTGCCGCAGGGGTCAGTTCTGGGGCCAGTTCTGTTCAATATTTTCATTAATGATCTGGATGACGGGATTTATTGTACACTCAGTAAGTTTGTGGATGACACCAAGCTGGGGGGAACGGTAGACACGCTGGAGGGCAGGGAGAAGATTCAGGAAGACCTTGACAAATTGGAGCAGTGGGCCAATAGAAATCTCATGAGGTTCAACAAGGACAAGGGGAAAGTCCTGCACTTGGACAGAAAAACCCCATGCACTGCTACAGGCTGATGAGCGATCAGTTAAGTAGCAGCAGTGTAGAAAGGGACCTGGGGGTCCTGGTGGATGGGAAGCTGGATATGAGTCAGCAGTGTGCTCTTGCTGCCAAAAAGGCCAATGGCATACTGGGCTGCATCAGAAGAAGCATTGCCAGCAGATCAAGGGATGTGATCATTCCCCTCTATTCAGCACTGGTGAGGCCGCATCTGGAATACTGTGTCCAATTTTGGGCTCCCCACTACAAAAAGGACGTGGACAAATTAGAAAGAGTCCAGTGGAGGGCAACAAAAATGATCCAGGGGCTGGAGCACAAACTCTATGAAGAAAGACTGAAGTAACTAGGCTTATTTAGCCTGCAGAAGAGAAGACTGAGGGGGGATTTGATAACAACCTTCAACTACCTGAAGGGATGCTCCAAGGAGGATGGAGCTCAGCTTTTCTCACTAGTAACAGAGGACAGAACAAGGAGCAATGGTTTCAAGTTGCAGCTGGGGAGGTCCAGGTTGGATATTAGGAAAAACTTTCTTACTAGGAGGGTGGTAAAGCATTGGAATGGGCTACCTAGGGAGGTGGTGGAATCTCCATCTTTGGAGATGTTTAAGGTCCAGCTGGATAAAACTCTAGCTGGAATAATTTAGTGGGAGTGTTCCTGCTTTTCTTGGCAGGGGATTGGACTAGATGACCTCATGAGGTCCCTTCCATCCCTATGATTCTATGTCTGTCAACCCTGTCCTCAGGTTATTGTCTTTAGGGTAAATAATTGTAGTTAACTTCCCATGCTCACAAACCATTTTTTTAAGTGAATATTTGTGTCCTTGCCCTGAAGGACGGTCACACTTCACCGAAATGATGCTGGAAATATCTTTACATGTGTCCATTCTGCCTGATTAAATTATCACCTGAAATGTTTTCAGAGTGTACAATTTACATAACACCTGCTACTTTACTTTCTTCAAGTAAATCACCTAATCTCTTGTTTTCATTGCCTTAATGCACTGGTGATTATTAATATCACTTATTTTGCACAGAGGGAATTTTCTTTTGTGAAAATGGTCTTCTCTGTTCTTGGCAAAGGCAAGTTTATTCTTTTAAGACTGCTTATTATTAATGGGTGTTTCCTCCTCACCTGTAAAGAATGATCCTATGTGTTTAACTCCTCTTTACCTTATAACAGCTTGAAACTCACTGTGGTATGTTTGTGTTTGACTGCATAATTGCATTCACATATAAAGGAAAACTCTACACAGGCAAAGCCCTCTTAAAGTAGGTGGGTTTTGTCTGTGGAGGAGGCTCTGACTCAAAAGCTACAAAAAAAAAATCCAGCAAAAAGTGAAGTAGAAAGATATGAACGATGATTGTAAGTATCCAGAATTGCTGTTTGGTCTTTCATAAGAATTTATTTAAGAAAGAAAAAAACCTATCTGAGTGGTGTGACCCACCTCTTGTTGAAGAAAGGTCCTTCTGTACAGAATTCATCAGATAAGACAGCATTCAGTGTTGTATGCCTAGGGTTCTTCAGACTTTTCATTTGGCAAATCACTTTGGAAGAGAGAGTTTCTTTCACAAATGCCATTCCCCATTACAAATGCCCGATTGCTTGGTTCTCAAAATAGTTCATTCACTGTGCCTTGAGAAAGGCCTCTGAAGACCACTGAACTATGGACCTCACTTTGAGGATCAGTATTATATCCCCGACACCTGTCCATCAGGAACAGAATCCTGGCATCGTATCCAATCTTTGCTTAGAGAGACTAAATTTTAGATGTGGTGAGCATCTGTAAATCCTGTCAGCATCAAATGGAGATGCAGGCTCTCAGAATACCCAAAAATCAGACTTTTTAAAGCCTACAGCTGTTCCCCAGAGAACAAAATGTACCATAGTACTGTAGCTTTACAACATGAATCATAACTGAATGGATCAGAGATTATGTGATGTGACAAAAGACTGTAACAATATCTCTGGTTGTTTTGTTTTGTTCTTGTTATGTTTGAATTATGATGATTTCACATTAACTGAAAAAAGTTCAATTTATACCTCTACTTATGACTCTTTTGGGGCTTATGTTTACTGCACAGTTGACTTAAGTTAGTATGTTTGAAGTAGTCCTTTCCAGATAGCCTAACTGTACTGCAAAGTTTAATTCAAGCCATCCGTGACATACTGTTCACACATCATTATGGATCTAAGTCAAATGAAAATGCTTGCTCTTAGAAGATGAACCAAACTCCCATGGTCTTTTGCAGATGAACCAAACTCTTATGAATCTTTGCACTTAAACTGAACCTCATATGTTATCAGTGATAAAATGGGTGTCCCCTTACTCTGATTCATTGATGCCCAGAAAATATGTCTACATGATGAGAAGGTGATTACCTCTGAACAGGAATATTTGGTTTTACAGATGTTTTTTTACCATAATGATTTGAAAATATGTCTTTACCTTATCAATTTTGTAAAACAGGGAGTCAATCATGCGGCCCGCAGGCTGGATACGGTGCACAAACATCTCCTGTGTGGGCTGACACTCTGCTTATTCCCCGTGCTCTGCTATGTCATGGGACCCGATGCTCTCATGGCACTGCAAAGTGCTGGGTACGCAAGGCTGTGCTCTGTGATACTGAGAGACTACACTCTGTGGGCTTGTGGTATCGCAGAGTGCAGTCTCACATACCCAGCGCTCCCTAATATCATAAGAGTGTCAGGTCTTGTGACATCATGGAGCTCTGGATACATGAGATTGCACTCCATGGGGCTGCAGTCTTTCCATAACAGAGAGGTCCTGCAGTGTTTCAGTTTGTCAACAACAGCCAGCCACTGCCTAGGCAGAATAGAAATGAAGGAATTGATGCTTGGATTTAGATTACTAGGGAAAGAATGTATGTATTTTCACATCTTTGTTGTTATTTAGTTATATATATTTACGCAAGACTGTGCTCCATGATACTACACTCTTTCCCTAAATAGAGAGAGAGTGGTCTTGTAGTATCATGGGACATAGTCTCATATACACAGTGCTTTGTGATGCCAAGAGTGTAGGCCCTTGGATTTCAATTTATAGTATGTACAACCCACTTGAAGTATATTTAAGTCAGATTTGACCTGCAAATGAGTTTGATACCCCTATCTAAGATAATATGCAAAAAACCTCCTTAGGGGAATAAGACATTTTCCCTGTCTCTTTTCTCTAGTATGTATACTATATAACAAGGGGAATTTCTGAAAGGTAACAGTGTATTAAACTGCAAGACTGCTTCCAAGATAAATATGATAATGTATTGACTTTCCTTTCTATGCTGTGCTGTTTTAATCTTTGACTAATAATTGTTGCTTGAGGAAAACTGACTCAGCCTGATTATCTGATCTTATGTTAATAACTGAATCAGTCCTCTGGGAAACACACAGAAAGCCAAGCAGGAGATTACCAATCGATATCAGTTTGGGCTGTTCAATAACAGTGATCACAGTCCGATTATAAGTATAAATGGGCAATATAGAGATTGTGACTTGAGCTATCACCAACACCTAGGTATATAATATACCCTAGTACCTTTGCATTGCATCAAGGTACATTTAGTGGGGTGAGGGGAGGTAGTAGAGGGAGAATTTAGGAAATAAAACACTGAAGTATTGTGTTAATGAAATCCAGTACAGCAAAAGGCCAGATTAAATCAGAAAAGGAAAATAATATTAGGCAATAATAAGAAATGATTAAGCATAATTATAATAAGGTATATTACAGATCATGGAGTTTCTTCATTTTTGCTGGGCACAGTTAATGAACACAGATCTTGGCATGATGTTTATAAATTAGTTATAACCAAGGGCATCATTACACTGGGGCCAGCAGGGCATGGGTACTTGATCTCTGGCCAGCAGCACAGCTGGGAGGGGCCTGATCCAGCTCAGGGCCACTTCCAGCAAGTGGCGGAGGCTCGGAGATGGTTTCTGCCTCTTGCCAGTGGCAGAAGGGTCCCACTCCAGCTTCGAGCCTCCTGCAAGAGGCTTGGAGCGGGAGATGGTTCATGCTGCTTTTACAAGTGGCAGACCACTTGAAGATTGCTTCTGCTGCTTGTAAAAAGTGGCATGGACTGTCTCTGACTGGGAGCCTCTTGCAAGAGGCTCAAAGAGGGAGATCGTTTCTGCAGCTCCTCACAAGTGCCAGGAGCCGTCTTTGACTGGCTGCCTCTCAGAGACTGCACCTGCTCCTTGTGAAAAGTGGCAGTGAACATCTCTGTCTCCGAGCCTCCTGCAGGAGGCTTGAAGCCAGATTGGGACCCTGCTGCTGCCATCAAGTGGCAGCGGCAAGATCAGGCCCCAGAGCAGGACTGGGGTTGTGGTGGGGGTGGACCCAAGGTCCCAACCCCCTCCAGTAATGTCCCTGGTTATAACTAGAGACAAGGAAAAGATATATAATGGAAAACTATTGCAAAGTAGTGTGTTTATGTGGACTGCATGGTTCTGAATAATAAAGTTTGTTGAATGAATGAGCACAACAGGGAAAAGAAGGATAATTTAGAAGAAGAAATGGGACAAAATAAGGAACTAAAACAACCACTGGATGATGTGAGTAGTCTCTTAACACCTTGTCTCCTGTCTGCAGAAAGCAAGAGATAAGGACTGTAGATAGTAACACACAGTATGACCAAGAGAAGAGAGAAAAATGAAGCTGAGACAAATTAGATGAGGTAGTATCTTTGATTGCCCCACCTTCTGTAGGTGAGAGAGAAAAGCCTTCAAGGTTAAACAGAGCTTTCCTTAAAATCTGAAAAAAGACCTTTATGTAATCTCGAAAGCTTATCTCATTTACCAAAAGAAGTCTGGCCAATAAGATATACTATCTCACCTACCTTGTCTCTCTAATATCCTGGCCCCGACAAGGCTACAGCAAGTGCTGTAACTAGTCATTTTGGTGCCAAGGGTGTATTTGGCTCACATGTGCCCCTTACAATGCTCAACACCTGGAGCAAGCAGTGTGGAATGCACCCTTTGATAGAGCAGCTCAATGGAGCCGCTCTGGGGCTCCCAGAGCAAAGCCCCATTCTCTCTGCTGTAGTTATGGCCCTGGCTACAACCACACCACTACAAATAAAGATTAAATTGGCAGAGGAAGGCTCAAGACTTGGAAAGTGCTTGTCAAACTGCACAGGATAAGGTTGCAGCAACAAGACTTGGCACTGTGGTGGATCATACTGAATACAGACAAATGCAGGAAGAATTGAAGGAACAAGTCAGAATTTCTAGGTGGCAAGTGACAGCCAGTTGTGTACCATGGGTTTCTGGTGCCTGGGGGAAAATGCTTGAATTTGTGCCCTGCCAACTGCTCTGCTGCCCTGCCCTTTTCCCCACTTTAGTGTGCCAATATTGTTAGAACCAGGAAGACTCACTGTGTTAAGCAATGGATGACCAAAGTACCAGGAGGAGCAGATGCAGCAAGATCCCCATCAGATGAGATTTAAAGATCTGACTAGAATCAACATCAACCTGGGTTTGCCAAATGGGAGGCTGATGCCCTACAGAGGGCACATCTCAGGTCTCTGGCTTTTGGGGCAAGGGAGCAATTCTATGGGACTCTCAGTAGGTGGGAGAAGTTGAAGGAGAAAAGAGGATGCTTGCCTGACACACACCATGAGGTGCTCACACTGAGTGCTTGCCACTCATCCAGGTGACAGTTCTACAGGGGCAGTGGAGAACATGGGTCGGGGGGGGGGGCGGGCTTACAGAGCTATGCTGCTCTGTTATCTCTCTTCTCTGCCAGGCAGTAGTAGCCAACGTTCCCCCACTGCGTCCATGCCATTGCCACAAACATCAGCAGGAGATCTGTGCTAACAGGGCTTAAAGTAGGTTGGAAATCACAAGAACAGCATTCCAGGGCCCACTATTTTTAGGGGTTCAGCATCTGGGGCCCCTAAAAATAGAAAATGGAGCAGGAATGCCCCGTTCCAGGGCCCATTATTTAAAAATAGCAAACCCCGGAATGCAGTGTTCCAGTCCCATTTTCTACTTGTAGGGGCCCCAACACTGAGCTTCTAAAAATATCAGGCCCTGGAATGCTGTTCCAGTGTGTTCCAGGACGCAGGGAGTAGCCCTAGCCCGGAAAGAGACTTTAGCCTGAGTCTGCTCTGACTGAGCATGTGTAGTGCCTCTGAGCATTTTCAGTCAGAGCAGACTCAGGCCAGAGACTCAGCCCGGGCCAGGGCCACTCTGCAGTCCATGGTGGCCAGGTAAGAGGGTCCTGGGGGGGGGGGTCAGGGCAGTAGTCTCCCCAGGACTTGAAATTAGGGGTTGTAGAGGGAGGTTTGGGGTGGCGCAGGGGGTGCTTACTAATTAGGTATAATACTGTTACTAGCTGACAACTGGGGGGGTTGGGAAATTTGGCAGGGGCATAAGGGGACCAGTGATGAAATGGGGGCCAGGGGCAGTAGCTGGGGTGGAAGGTAGGTGTGTAGGGGGCAGTAGCTGGAGTGGGGGCAGACATGTGGGGAGGCAGTAACTGGGATGGGGAGGCATGTTGGGGGCAGTAGTTGGGGTGGGGGTAGCTGAGCGGGGGCCAGTAGCTGGGGTGGCAGGTAGGCATGGGAGTTCAGTAGCTGGGGTGGGGGGGGTAGGCATTTGGGGGTTAGTAGCTAGGGTGGATGGGAGGGTACCACACCAGTGTGGGGGGCCCACACTGGTGTGAGAGGGGCATGCACTGGTGTAAGGGGAGGCAGACCAGCATGATGGGGCCCACCAACTTAGGAGGGTTCTGGGGCCCACCAAGTTATACTTTAACCCTTGTGTCCTAGGGCTGGTGGGGAGAGGCTGCAGCCACATGCTCTGCTTGCCCCTCCTTCCTGACTTCTTCTGGAGACAGGTTTGTCAGCATCACTGCTTCAGCCTCTGCAGCTGCATCAGAAGACTTGGGAGCAGCTAGCAGGTTCCAGCTATCCCCTAGCCTGTGCCCCCCAAGTCCCTCCAGGAGTCTCCTTGGCTCCCCTCCCCATCCTCCCTTACATACACCAGTAAAATGCTGAGGGAATGGGAATCTATCGCTTTGTAAATTGTATCGCTGGGTAGATTCAGCCACTGCAGCTGGCTTGGGGGTCCCCTGTGTTCAGCTCTAGTAAGAGACCAGAGGAGGGAGTTGCAGCTCCCAGTCTTGCCTCACTGCCCTTCCTCTTCCCCCTTCAGGACTAGAGGCAGCTTTCAGCTTCAGTGCGGTGGGAGACCTGGGGGCAGCCCCCACACCCACACACACTTCTAGGCAGTCCGTTCCAGGGAATTCAGGCCAGCCATTAGATCACACCTGTGCACAGCCCCAGGAGTTTCTCCAAATCCCCATCTCCCTCACTTACCATATTTATACTGAGGGAATCTCTCAGCCCCCTCCTATCTCCTGCCGCCTCCCCCCTTGGGCTTGACTTGCATCCCCCCTTCAGTTGTTCTGCTCCAAGAAGCTACAGCAGAGCCAGGCAGAGAAGTCAGAGATGCCTCAGATGGAGGAAAGGGCTCTGGCTAGGGGGCTCGGGGAAGGGGGGGGATCACTCACAGCCTTGCCTTGCCCTCCTTCCCCCCTCCCCTCTTCAGGGCTGAAGGCCCCTTTCAGTCAGTGCAGTGGGAGTCTAGGGGCAGCATCCCCTCTCCCACTTCTAAGCAGCCCATTCCAGGGAATCCAGAACAGCCATTAGGGCACACCTATGCCTGGCTCCAGGAATTCCTCACCTCCCTTATTTACTATATTGGCCCTGAGGGCATCCCCCCTCCTCTCTCCTGCTGCCTAGGAAGAGCCACTCAGAGGGACTTTTGCTCCAGGATTGACGCCACTACCCCAGCTGCCCAAAGGAGGATATTTACAGACACATCAGCAGCTCCCTCATCACCTCCAGCCAAGTCAGCTCCTGATCCCCCTACTTCTCCCAGCCCCCTAGCCAGAGCCCCATGGCCCCTCCCCACCTCCTGGGTCTGTACGGCACTGGTGGCAGTGTTAGTAACAAACACTCCATGTCCTCAGTGCCCCAGGTTCAGTGAAGGATGATTACTGATACCATCAGGAATATGGTTATGAATACAATCATCCCTGGACTAAGAATTTTGAGAATGATATGTTCAAAAACTACCCCAGACAGCTGCATGGAAGACAAGCCAGTCTAAAAGGGAAGCCAGAAAAAAGAATAGTTTGATTGACTTAGCAGAAGTAATTGAGGAAGAGGAAAAGGAAGAGAGAAGAAAGAAGAGGAAAACAACAATCAGGTCAAGGAGCACTTCTTAGCATCTCCTAGGGACTTCCACTAATATTAAAGCTGATCGATTAAGGGTTCTGGCTAATACTAAATTCCTTATTCCTTCACTCCACTCATAGATCCCATGCAAAAACGGGATACTTTTGCTTTACACAGTAGCAGGGTGAAACATCAGGCCAATCTCTTCCACCTTAGTCAGGATAAAGTCATTAAGATGCTACAGGGGACAATTGATAGTGCTGCTTGGAATGTTCTTTCAAATCAACATTGACCTGGAAGTGGAAGTTTTGAGGCAATTGTACAGCAACTACAGAATTTAGGAAAAACAGAAATAATTCTTGTAGCTATCATTAAGCAACCTTCTGTGAAACACCATCTGAATTACCATGCAAGGTTGTCCTCTGCACTCCATACTAGCATTGGAATCCCACTATGTAAATTTGCTGGTTTATAATCCCAGCACTGGGATCAAGAATAATGTTGCCCCTGCTACCACTCCCGCTGCTTTCCAGGAGACTGTGGTTTCTGTTTCAATCTTGGCTATGTCTGACCCTCCCCAGTCTTTCTATTCAAAGGTCACTGCAAGAGAAAGAGCCCTATCTGCTGTTCTTTACCAAGAAATCCATCACAAAAAAAAAAGTCTTATAGCTTATGCAATTATTGTCACTGGTCGAACTCAAGTACTGAGTATGTGAACGTAGCACACTAGCCAACTGTCAAACCGTTAACCTTTCTAGTTGGCCTCCCTGCTGTAATCTTACACAGAATGCATAGGCACACAAACTTTCTCCTCTCCAGCCAAGTCAAGGACAAATAGGTTTCTAATGCCTGACTAGCCCACAGAGTGCTGCTACTGCAGAATAAAGGCATAACCAGCCTCTGTTCTCTCCCACCCTTTCATCTCCCTTCTGCACTTCTGTACTGGCACCCCTTAAAAGTGTCCTGTGCCTGCCTCACCTTCCTCATCACCTTAGTTTTTCCAGTCATGACATCTCTTCTTTGATGTATCTTCTCTATTTTTATGTAAAGTTCAAAGTTTCAACAAGGATAGGAAGACATTTCCTGGTTTCAGTCTCTATGTACTTTCTCTATCCAGCTCACACATTTGCCTTTCTCTCTCTTAAATAGCTAGCTCAGATCAGTATGCTGAGTTTGCTGTGGTGGCTTGCACATTGGAAACATTTAGCTTCTCATGCCTTGCATTTGTTTTTACTCTCTAGCAGTTCACGGGTCTATAATACCCTCAGAAAATTCCTGTCTTTCTACTCCTCTCACAACTTGATAGCCCCTTGCGGATCTCCCTTGCCTCATGCATCTCTTTTTTGTGACATTATTTTACTTGCTTCTGCCCTCCCGCTGCCTTCTTTTGTTTTAAAAGTTAAAAGCTGTGGAAAAATGGCCTAGTTTCACTATAAAAATTTGGTAGCTAACTCTCTTGCAAACCAGGGTCCTCAAAAGCAGATAGAGATGGACTTTCTCACATCAAACAATGAATGTCTCTGATTCTGCTATTATTAATACAGAAATCTGTTTTAGCAGTCAATGCTAGAGAGGCTGGCTCTGTTTTGTAGGAACAACACATTAAGACAATGTTATAGAGGCAATTAAACAGTTGTAGGTGAGAAAAGAATTTTCACAGGATTCACCCTTAAAATCTTAAGAATCATAATTGGTCTTCTGACCCATGAAAGTAGGGAACAAAACATTGCTCGCTGTGGGATCAAAGCAGTTTAGAAGCCTTTGAATGATTCGTTCCATGATGTACCTTTTGAAGGTATGCCAGGGTGAATAAACCCCTCTGTGGAACTAAAGGGGTTAAGGAGCAATTCTGGGTCCATTCCTACTTGCAAAGCATGCTCCAACAGGATCTTAAAAGTGTGCCAGACAGCTCAAAAAGGAGCTGGGAGAGAGACATACCCTGAAAGCTCCTCAAGAAAGATGTTACAGAAACCTTCTATGGTAGAAAGAGCCTGCATGCTCAGTAGAGATGGGCTGGATTTTCAGGTATTGTCTTTGGCTGTGTCTACACTTAGAGTGTTAAATCAATTTAAGTTAAATCAATATAATTGAATTGAAATAACAATTATTAAACCAATTTAACTTAAATTGATTTAACATGTCCCCACTAGAAACCCAAATCAAACTAGCATGTCCATGGACAGGGCTTGCTAGTTTGACTTAACAGAGGGGCACCATGGGAGGTGTGGTGAAGCAGTCCCCAAGAAGGGCCATTCCCTCACCCAATATATTGAAAGAAGAGGTCACCATGGGAGGAAGAATGTCAAAAAGTGTTAAATTGAAACAACAGTAAAATCAAAATAACACATCTACCCTGTGTTATTTTGAATCAATAATTTTGATTTAACCTTCATATCAATATCAAGGCAGATATTGAAATAACCATTCCTTATTTTGAAATGAGAGAGCTCCTCATTTAAAAGTAAGCAAAGCTAGTGGGGACATGCTCTACATTAAATCAAAATAATCATCATTATTTGGATTTAAAGTGTAAGTGTACACATACCCTTTCTTTGCTACAGGGTCAAACTGTAAGACTTTCATGAGGGCAAAAAGTGGCCCAAGGAGAAAGCCTTAAAGTATCTCCAAGTGCCAGCCACCGTTGCTTCTCCCAGAGCCTTGGACTGGAACCTGGTGGAGTGGGAGGGCTTGGGCTCCTCTACCAACCACCTTGCTGGGCAGAGGAGCCCACAAGCAAGCTGTTCCAGACTCCTCCTTGGGGAAACCTGTAGAGGGTAAAGACTTTGCAAACTTCTTAGTTTTGAACTGAACACCCTCAGATGACACTAAACAGAATACAGGGCATCCTCCCCACCACCAGTCCTGGAAAGGCATGTGACCTGATAGATCTCTTGAGAATCTGTTACCCCAGAGAGAGTGTTACACAATCCATCTTTCTAGAACTGCTCACAAGTCTCTCTAGGAATTGAAATAGGACCCCTTTCATGCTATGATCCATTCCTTTATTCAGCTTCTGTCCTATGGTTTGTCTTCCACCTGCACCAACCTTCTCTGTAATGAATATTACACAATAAAACTTCATACAAAAGAGTACTTATTATAAAACAAATCACTGGTTTAGCGTAGAGGGCTTGACGCCCAGACACAACAATCAAGTGTAACACTAAGTGGGCAGTAACTACACAAAAAGGTCACTACTATACTGTCTCTGTATAGGAAACCATGATGCTGAACCAAGGACATCTCCAATCAGAAACCACTGTCAGTAACCCAGGACCACCGCTCAGGACCTTGCCAGAGCCATGCAAGACAGTATCAGGATTAATGGTAAGTAAGAGAAGTCTTCTTATCTTCTTTCTTTGTCTGATGAAACTTGGACACCGGCATCCATTGGGGTAGACAGTACGGACTAACTGAGCTGAGTCCTTTTATAGTCTTTTGAAAGTCACATGTCCTTCCCTGCTTTGCAGATTTGCAGGCAGATTTTCCAGCAGTCTCTTAGCAGAGTGCAGAGTCTGTTACTAAACTTAACAACCTGGAATAGTCAGATGTCAGCTATGGCTATGACATGTCCAATCAGGAACAAGTAACGGGAAAAGGGTGCCAAATTCAAACTTAAAAAGAAAAGGAGAACACAGATCAAAATAGAAAGCAGAGAATAAGATAGAAGGTACTAATAACCAAAATGTACAAGATTAGGGTAGCTGGCAACCTTATTGGAGAATTGGGCTGACATCCACCAAAGGCTGAATGCCACAGGAAGTGATAGTGGCCAGTGGCAAATATTAGAAGTGGAATGGGTAGAGACTTAGTACTCTGCTAATGTGGGCTGCCCATGACAGGAAGACATCAGGGGTTGACAACATCATCCAGAGACTGGAAATTTCAAGCTGGTTGCCTCAACTGAAGAAGGATGTGAAGGAATGTGACAATTGTTTAGTCTCTGTGTAGAATACTACAAGTAGTAAGAACAATGCTCCCCTGAGATCACAATGAAATTCAGGACCATGGAAGATTGATTTTGTGGAACCACTATCTACACATAAGAGGAAGAATCACTATCTGACAGTGGTTGTAAACCCCATTTCCAAATGGACAGAATCTTTCCCAATGTGAACCAACATGGCTTAAGCCACAGCCCATATGCTGACAAAGCAGGTATGCCCTCATTGGGGTTTACTGGCAACTGAAATTAGATAAAGAATCTCACTTTGTAGGCAAAAATCTTGCAAAATTGTTTGCTGACACTAGGAATATAATGGGAGTTCTACAATCCCTGTCATCAAACTGAAACTAAGAAAATATGTCTCTATGAATGGAAAAACTGAAGATAATCTCACTACATTAGATTTCATGGCAATCAGTGCTAGTGTGACAACCACACTCTGTTTGAAGTAATAACAGGAAAAGCAATGAGACTGCCAAAACATTTCTTGAGGGAAACAAGTGATGCACAAGTTGAAGGAGGTAAAAGCAGTATTTTTGTGCATAAATTCCAACAAAGGCCAATGCATCTGTATGTAGCTAATTAATTGAGGAAATCAAAACAGAATGTAAAGGGTACTTGGACAAACGAATAAAGAAAAATGATTGCAAAGCAAGACACTGAGTCATGTTTCTGTCATTTACCATACTGAAAGATCACTTATGTCATAAGTGCCCTATTACAATGTATATATAGAATTCAAGTCTGTATATGGCTTGGACTACTGGAAATAGAAAAAGAAATATTGACAATTAATCAACTCAGACTTTTTACAGTAAAAAATCCTTTCTACAGTGAAGGAACTCAAGATATCTTTTTGCTAATGGTGATCCTGTGTGGTTGCTCAGGGTTCCTGGTTATTGGGGGTCCCTGGTGAAAGGAGAATTACAGCTCCACCTTTCCCAGAAATCTTTGTAAGGGATTAGAGGAGGACATGTTCTGTTGCATATGATGGTATGGATGGTTGTCCCTTATAATAAGTCAGTGGAATGACTCCTTTCTTGCTACAGAGATTATATGGAATAATATCTGTCAGTGGCACAAAACCATTCGGACATTCTCAGGAATGACTAGTTGGATGCGCAAGTAATGACTCCCTGTTGCTCAGAAGTCTGACACACAATGACATAGGACAACCAGTATATAATGGAATCACAGCAACCACTACAGGACAAGACACACAGACAGCCCACATAGGACTGTCACTCGGAAGCTAATGGATCCTGAAATTACTGTGCTGTGCACACTTGGCTACAATTCCAGAGAAGATTGCACCAAGATCCACATAGGCCTGGACCACCAAGTGGTTTAACTGCTACTTCAATACCTGGGACTTGGCTTAATAATGTGCAATTTATACATATACCTATTGAGTTAAATCTTTTTTTGCTGGAACATGGTTGCATTTTGACAGGGTGTACATACTAATTTTTCATTGTTTTATGCCTGTTTAGTGGTAAACAAAACAGCATTATAGCAAAACCATTGTTGGGACAGCATAGCTGAACAAAAAAAAAAAGAAAAAAAAAAAACTTACACCACTGATATTACTCTAACCAGGCCACTTCAGAGTTTAGGTGGGATTCCTGTTGCGTTTCAGGTTTATTTGGTTTGGAAATATCAATATAGAATATGGCAGCAAATTTAGAAAATATAAAAAGATACAAGCAAAGAAGGAGTCCTGGGGCACTTAAAGATTAATGAATAGGTTTATTGCATGAGCTTTCGTGGGAGAAAATCCAACTTCATCAGATGCTTTGAAGATGGCGGAACTTACAGAGTGGGAGGAAAGAAATGCAGGGAAGTGTAAATCATGGGAACAGGTCACACTGTAACAGCAAATCAAAACAGTTCAAACACTGAGGAACAACAGCACAGAGAGGGAGATGAGCTCAAATCACCTCTTGTAATAAGAGAAAAATCCAATGTCCCAATTAAGTCCTGAAGCAATGCAACAAAATTTGCAAATAAATTCAATTTCAGTAGCTTCTCTTTGAAGCCTTGACTCCTTGTTTGTTTGTTTTACAGAAGTAGACTAACACAGCTGCCCCTTTGGATCATAAAGAGATGTTAGTTACTGTGAACATTGGTTGGCTAAGACAGCTTTTTACTTTATCACAGAAGGAACTGATGGTCCAGCAATTGCATACTGTGGTTAATATGCATGACATTACTAATTTGTTTAAGCAGACACAGGCAAAAAATCAATATCTGCTATAAGTGGAACAAATAATTAAGTTAATTAATACAGAAACAAAGTAACAGTGTGGGGAAGGAAATTATTTGTACAAGTTTTGGCAGATATGTGCTGATTAGAGTAATGATATATTAGAGTACATTGAAACTGGAAATTTTCCAGAGTTTACTGATGGAGCACCTGACCAAATTGCATTATCCTAATGTACAAAGGGAATGTCTGTGACTTGGCAACATGTCAAAGCAGGTAAACAAATTCCCAATAGTATTTACTATTTTTGGATTTGGTGATACCATAAGGTAATCAAGGCACAATTTTGCTCAGTGTCAGGTCCTCTGTATGTATGTCCTTTACAGTACCTTTACCAACACTGGATGAAGACACTGCAATATTTGAAAAATTGGTTACACTCCATTCAGTAAGCTACTTAAAGGATGATGTCTACAAGCTACTTTTGGATCTATTACAGATGTTTGTGTTTCACTCAGCAGCACAAACCTGGAGGACTTTGCATTTGTCCATTGCTTCATAAAAGGGCATTGCCATATGAGCCAGTGCAATGTCTTTAATACTACAACACTTGTGTGTGATCATACCAGCTTGACACAGTCCAAAGAGATAGATAGACTCACTGCTATTATCTCCTGTCACCTCAATCTCTCCAAGTGGGCAACTTCTAAAGTACATAACACTAGCAGTCCTCCTGTGTTAAGCATTTAATAGTACAGCAGTGAATAGCCCTATCAGTGGAGCACCTTTAGTTTTTGCACTGTGAAATGTGAACTGTGTAAAAATACCACTGCTATAAGCACTAAAGAGTGCAATAAGGAAAAGTATTAGTATCTCTGTTGTAGTAAACAAGTAATGTTGGCACAATGAACAATACCAGCAGTTCATTTGCCCTGTGTTGGTGTGATGTGCATGAGAGAGCAGTGTGAGGTCACATGTACTGGGAGTGCACATGGTCAGGGTTCCCATCCTCTTTCAGCCAATCCTGCTCAGGGGGTTGAATGAAGGGTATACCAGATCTGACCTTCCAGGGACTGGCTGACTAACTCCGTCCAGCTCACAGTATCATGGAGGAGAGAGTTCTTGGCAACAGGATGAAGTTGGACCTGAAGCTGGATAGTGCCAGGTCAGGTTACTTTGGCTCCTGCTATCCATAATGCCCAGAATCCATTCAAACATGGTCATTAGTTATGGGCTCTCCTTACACTGCTGCTGATTCTCTGACTCTTACATGGTGGAGATAGGGATAACATACCTGGGCATGATGCCCTCCTCCTTTTCCAGCACCCTGTGATTGCCATTCCTGCTGCTGCATTTCCATTTGGATCTTGAAGAACCCAGCAGACCTTGCAAAGTCCCAGCGCATCTCCATCAGCAGAAGTCTTTGAACAGCCCAAGTCTCCAGAGCATCTTCGTTCTGCTTCTCTGGTCTGGATACTGATTCTGATGGTCAGTGGCCATCTAGCCAGGTGACTGGAATGCTCTTGTATAGGTGGGGCAGTAGAGCAAAGAAACAGTACATAACTTTTGTGTCCAAGGTAAAAATAGGAAAAATATCTCCCCTAGTGCATCCTATTGAGGCTTAATTTGAAATTTTTGTGGAGCAATATATTTAATAACAAATTTAAGCCCTTCAATCTCCTGGAATTGCTGTGATTGATCCACTGTTAAAGTGCCTAATGAGTTGAGTCTGTGTTTGGGTTTCCTAGAAAATGAAAGTAATGTAGGTCTAAGGCCATCATTGAAGAGTGACAATGTGGAAAGAAATGTAGTGGGATACCCAGCAAGGGAAATGAAGGAAGAAGATGTAAAATGGGTCTAGTTGTTTTGAAGTTTCTGAAAACATTTGGATGAGAATCAAATTCAATAAAAGAAAGCCAAATATTTTGTTTATGAAATATGAGTTGTGATGTTCTGTTTCTTTTTTAACTTATAATTGTCTTCAGAAATGTGGCAGAAATCTAAGTAAATCTTACTTTTTCTCTTTTAAAGCAAATTTCTTTATGGAAAATGAAGGCTTATAAAAAACCGCTGCAAAATCAGGAATACCATATTCAGTTGGGGTTGCTGGTTTTTTTGCTGCAACACAACTTAATATAAAGTTATTTTATATTGCGAACCAGCAAATCCTTATAATAGTGCATAGCTTTGTGCATGTAAAAATTACCATTTTTACTTTAACATGATGACTACTTGGGTATATAAAGTGAAGCACATGTATGACTGCTTCCAGCATTGCGAACTACGCGTAACTTCGTAAGCAACCTGCTCAGGAGTCATTGGAGGTATAAGGTTCATCAGAAGATAAATAATTTTTTTCCCCCAAAAACAGGTACTGCTGCTGCACCTGGTGAGAAGTGCTTGTAACATGTAAGCATCTGTTGTAGAGTCCACACCCCAGGAGAGTAGCAGAAAGTCAGGAATGTTGACATCTAGTTACAGTACCAGTCAGTGGTAGAATTCTGTATCACTGAAGTGGCTGTAGCTGATATTAAGAAAGGCTGGTATCACTGAAATACCTAGATGTCCTTGGTATCAAACTGCCTGTCAAGTATAATTTGATCCCTCTAGTAGGAGAAAAAGTGGGGCTTAGATGAAGGAGAGGCAAAATCCACACTAAATCAATAGCATAGCATCTGAATGCAGAACAATGAGAAGAAAAGCCATGTGTTTTTACAGTGATATGAACTCTTCCCTTACAACTTGGAACTATTCCAAACCTTCCCAAATAAAGCAGACACTGTTCACTAAGGTGTGAGTTGTGATGGAGCAGCAGTGCACATATGTGTCTGTCATGCAGATGTTTCATTTTGTACTGAAATTGTTTTCCCTTTATGCTCCTAAAATATCACACTGAGGTTGGGGGCTAGCCACATATTTTGGGACAGCTTTGTAGAATAAGGAAAGCTATAGAATCATTTCCTTTTGTAAATCCTACCATAACCCCTCCATATCCAGTACATATTCTCCACTTCTAATTTACTGTTGGCTTTCCTAGCCTTAGATTTTCAAGTATCCTGCCTTTAGTTGCTAGGTTGCTCTCCCTGGGGATAGTCACCTTGGCAATTCTGTTCTGCACTTTAAAATTAAACAGAATGCTTATTTTTTAAAAAAACAGTTTAAATTATTGTGGTGGCGTCTTATCTGTGTGTGTCCCTGGAGTGTAGGGAGCCATTTAGAAGAAAGATGAGACATAGGAGCACAGTTACTGCAAGGAGTGCAATATCTCACTAACCTTCTCCCTGTCCTTCCCTTACACCTCATCCTCCAAAACAGGAGTTAAAGGGGAATCCCTCATCATCTTCATCATCTTTTTTCTTCATTTTATTATATTGATAAGTAGATGTTTAAAATACAAAGTGATATAAATTCACCATTATAAATTCACTCTTGTGGTAAGGGCCTATGCGTGTGGATCTATTTGCAAAAGACAACTCTGTGAAAAAAAAGCACATAAATACCATTTTTCTGCCCCAAAGTTATTGCATTATATACCACTTTTACCTTAGGGTATGTCCACACACAGTCCTTATTTCGAAACAACAGAGGTTATTTCGAAATAAGGAATGGCATGGCCACACGACGCACGGCCATTTCGAAAGAAGCAAACCGCTTCTTTCAAAATGGCCGTGGTCCTTTCGAAAGAAGCTAAACCTCGTTGCCTTTCGAAAGAGCGTTGTTTCGAAACGGTTGTTTCGAAACAACGCCAACGGGACATGCCGTTCCGAAATAACTGGCTGAGCTTCCTCCCAGGGTGCTTAGCACCCTGGGAGGAAGAGCCACCCCCTCAGCACCCTGTCCAGGGTGCTGAGGGGAGACAAGCTGCAGGGCACCGGGGCGCTGCCCCCAAGAGCAGCGGGGAGCCCTGCGGAGGGGCGCTGATGCCCCCCCTCTCCCCGCCGCTGGGGCTGCTCAGGAGCCCGGCGGCCGGGTGCCGGGGCTCCC
>ML682060.1:34712363-34843653 GCA_007922195.1 Podocnemis expansa
AGGCGCGGTGCCTGCAGCCCCCAGAGGAAGCGAAATAGCAGGTCCACACTGTGGACCTGCTATTTCGCTCCCTTATTTCGAGGACACAGTTTTGTTATTTCGAAACAAGTTATTTCGAAATAACAGGTTTTTTCGAAATAAGTTATTTCGAAATAGCTTCTTTCGAAATAACAAAACTGTGTGTAGACATAGCCTTAGACTCTTTCAGGAACAGAAAAAGGTAAAAATCCTCCACAATTATAAGTATTTTGAAATTTTAGATTTCATGGGATTACAGGGCAGACTTATACCCTGAGATACCTCTGAAGCAGGGGCTCTCTATATGGGTCTCATGTCCTCATGGAAAAGGTAGGGAGCATGTCAGTAGCACCATTCCTCCCCCGTCCCCAGACCACATGGATGGCTGTCTATGTGATCAGAGGTCTATGCAGAGCGAAAGGGTGGAGTCAGGGAGGATCAGCTTAGCAGTGAGTGAGCCAGGAGGATACTTCGCTGTATGACTCGGCTCAGACCAGGACAATCTAAATAATCACCAGAAGAAATATAAACACATGTGCTGTCCTTTCATAATACGGGGGGACCTGGGAAAGAGCAAACTGCCAAGTTCCAGAGGAGTAGCTGTGTTAGTTTAGTTCAGCAAAACAAACAAGGAGTCCTGTGGCACTTTTAAAAACTAGCATTTATCTATTGCCTGAGTTTTAGTGGGAGAAAATCCCACTTCATCAGACGTTTGAAGATTGAGAATTTACAGAACAGGAAGAATATAAATGCTGAGAAGTGTAAGTCATAGGATCAGATCAGATTGTTACAGCAAATCAAAGCATTTTTTTTTGGTATAAACACTGGAGAACAGCATACAGAGGAAGGTGAGGTCAACTCACCTTTTGTAATGAGAAAAAAATCCATAGTCCCTATTTAATTCTAAGGCAACAGTGTCAAATCTATATACGGAGCAGAGCTGTTAAAAAAACATCAATGGAATAAGCAGTGCCAGGGTCCCCAGCAAGGATGGGGGGCAGCAGGGAGCCTGTGGGATTGCTGAGAGGTTGCCTTGTCAGCTCCCTCTGCAAGGAGCACAGTGGCAGACCTCTTGGCTCCCCAACACTGCCTGGTTTGATTTTGGAAGTGGTCCTAGGCTATGTCTACACTACAAGGCTCCGTTAAATCAACCTAATAAGGTCTACTTAAAGTCGACTAAATCGACTTAGTGAGGCCACGTTACATTAAGTTAACTTTATTAAGTTGACTTTAAAGGACACAATGTATTAACTCTACTTAACAAAGTTGACTTAATCCTTAAAGTCAAATTTAAGGGCAGAAGTTATGAAGTTGACTTAAGTAAGTGCTTTAGTTAACTTAATGAACTCCAAATGTGGCCAGGGAGTTTCTTGCGTCAAGTTAAGCCTTGTTAAGTCAACTTAAGCCCCTAGTGTAGATATACCCCTAGTGTGGACACACTGCAATCACAAAAGAATGGCTGTGTGTACACTACCCACCACTATAATTATAGTGGCGGCTGTCTAACTGCAAAACTTTTGCCATTAGAACTCTGTAATGTAAACATAGCCCAACGTGGCTACCCCTTTGGAAAAGGTAATCCCTTCTGGCTTTGAAGTAATCACTGGATACACAATGGTATTTATTCATTAAATAGTTAATAGACTGTTTAAGAGAAATACAGATTTATATTACATTCTAGTTCTATCTAAATGTTAATATTTTCCTTTGATTTTTGACTTACAGAAGGTAGTGACAGACAGGAACTCTTTGGTTATCTGCATAATTATTACCAAGATCACTGGTGGATGTATAACCATTATTTACTTTCAAGATTTTAACAATGCAAGATTCAACCTCAAAGTCTTAGCCATTTACAGTGAGTAGCCCTGGTTACAATTTGTATTTCCTTTCAATGTAGTCTCAGAGGCTGTTATTCAGCCTTCTAGGCTTACCCCTTCTGGCCTAGTGTCACACCCTAAACATCAGATCCCTTTACCTAGGGAGACCTCCTGATAGACCTTGAAGCCTCCCAGTCTTGATAAGGCACTTGCTACAAGACTTCTCCTTTCCTGAAGTGAATTATTTACAAACTGAATTTCTTGTAGGGTCAAGATATCGACAAAAATAAGTAATTTAGTCAACACTCGGTGAACCACTTTAGTGATTCCGGGGCTGGCTTATGTTAATTTTATATAGACCTAATGTTACAGTACTTTCACTCCCTTTTTGCATCACAGTCCAAACTTGCAGCAGATTTTCTGCTGTGGTAAGCCCTAAAGGAGGTTATAAGCATTAGCTGTGGAATCTTAACACAATCAGGCTTTTCAGCACAAACAGGGCTGGATCCATATAGGGGCTTTAGGGACTGAAGCCTGAAGGGGGACCCGAACTGCAGCCCTTAAAGTCCCTGCTTCAGCTCTGCCAGAACAGTGCCAGCGGGGTCCGGGTGCTGGTGTTGGTGCAAGACGGGGTGGGGACAGGACTCTCGAGCCAGAGGCCATGGCAGTCCATGGTATTCCTGTCCAATTCCTCGGAACGGGTTGGGCTAACATGAGGCATTGTGCTTCAAGGGTAGGGCTGGCCTCCAGCATGGCTCTCCAGTGCCCGCAGCACTGTCAGGCTGCTGCACCACGCCCATGGGGCCCCATAGCTCCCAGCCTTCCTGGGGCACCAGTGTGGTGGCCTTACATTGCTCCAGGCTCTGAAACACCACTTCTGAAGGCCACTCCATGCACTAAATAGCCCTGTCCTTGCTCCTGGAGTGCAGGGACCTCACACTGACTGGCCCCACTCTTGGGAGCAGATCAGCTCCAGAGGTAGAAGCACCATGACTGGCTGCAGCCTGCTTACAGGCCACAGTGTTGGGGAAAGCATGATCCCAGGGGAGGCAACCTACAAAAAAAAAAAAAAAAAAAAAAAAAAAAAGTGGGTAGCCTGGCACCCTGGGCTCCTTAATCTGACTTTGAACACAAAGTGAGTTACCCTTTAACAAACCAACATAACCATAAGGGATTTTTATTCACACCATGTCCTCATGTACCATTTCTGGTATGTTCAAAGATTTTTCCAATAAGATATATACATTGTGCATTTTTGAAGATTTTGACATCATCAGCATTGAATTCATTCCAAGATTTATTAAGCTCCCTAGCAACATTGAACCAACCACAGGTCTGGTTTTCTTGAATTTTTGCATACAACTTGATAGTTTCTTTTTTTACCTTGGTTTTCCCTTTGCTTAACATTTGAGTTTAATTGCAACTTTAGCATCTTTGTGTTCTAGTAGTTATTGAGATGAAACATTATTCAGCCTTTCAAGGGTAACTAGCTTTTCTCTTTTTTCCTAACCACTAAGAGGAAAACTTTTCCCAGCCTTTTATCCAGATAATTAATGTCACTACAGATGCTAGTTTGTTTATTAAAACAAACAAGGAGTCTGGTGGCAATGCTAAAGACTAACAAATTTATTTTGTCACATGAGCTTTTGCCAGAGAAAATCCTACTTTGTCAGACAATTGAAGATGGGTAACATACAGAATGGGAGCAAAATAAATGTAGGGGAGCATAACTCAGGATCAGGTCAGATTGTTACAGCAAATCAAAGCAGCTGTTTGAATTCAAATAGTGGAGAACAGCAATAAGCAGGGAGACGATGCAGGAAAAGGAAAACAAAATCACCTGTTGTAATGGGAAAAAAACCCTTTAGTCTCTATTCAGCCCTATTGCCATGGGGTCAAATCTGCATATGAATTCCAATTCTGTAGTTTTTGTTTAAAGCTTTGATTTGTTATCTGTGGCTATGTCTACACTTAAGAAGTTAGTTTGGAACTAATAATGGTTAATTCGAACTAAGTTAATTTGAACTAACATGGCCCCACTAGAAACCCAAATCTAACTAGCATGTCCATGGACAGAACTTGCTAGTTTAATTTAGGATGAGGGCACCATTGGAAGTATGACAACATGGCACCCAAGAAGGGCCATGCCCCAACCAACACATAGAAAGAGGAAGGCACCTTGGGATGAACTAATGGTTAGTTCAAATTGACTTAGCTCCATTGGGTTAATTCAAACTCATAAATTCAAATTAACCATTACTTTGAAGTTAAGTGAGGTTTTATAAATTGAAGTAAGTGTTCATTTCTTCAAACTAAGGAATTCCAGTGCAGCCATGCACTAATTTAGTATGTGGGAATGCCTAGGAATACTATTCTAGGGCCCCAGAAATCTGACAGGCCAGTGCTCCAGGACCCAGATTCTAGAGTCTAGAAAAATCAGGCCCACACATGCATGAAGGGGGCCCAGGCAATATGGGAAGGAGGCCCAGAAATTAGGAAGGTTCTGGGGCCTGTCAAATTATACTTTAACCACTGAGTGGTAGGTTGGGGATCAGAGGCACAGCTGAGCCTTGCTGTGTAAAAGTCCATCTGAAACTACTGAGGATATACTTGGAAGGTGTCAGCTGCTGTTGTCTGTGCTACCATGACTACCTTCCTATTTATGCTCATGCTAGCTCTCACTGAGCTACCACAAACATGCGTATGCAAGCTTGCATATGTATTCCCAAGAAGAAATCTGAAAGCAGATCAACACCAGTTATTATTTCTTCAACAGTAGAATGAAACTGTTCATTGTGAGGGCATGTGCACGATGAAATTATGGTAGAACCCTTCTCTCTTCAATCTTTCTGGCAATCAGAGTTATTCTCCTATTAATATTATGTCATTTACTTGATCCCATGTGAGATTGGATGATGATTCTGAGTTGGATTTCCTGTGACATCAACAGTCATGGCAGCTTAATATAAGCTTCCAAATTTTGCTGTGGTTAGAATCAGTTAAATTAATCTTGAAGTACATTTCCCTTGGTTTTGTATATTTCAGTCTTGTTGAGACCTCTGTGTCTCTGCTGGCTGATTTATAAATTTTGGACTAATATCTTTTCAGGGACTGGTATTTCAAGATAGTGGATTTGAGCTCTTCTGATCCTCTGGAGAACTGTTCTGAGATTTATTAATGCAATAATGTTTCAGCTATAATTCTTTTTATGGAAAGGTGCCCAACACTGCTTCTCTCAACATGATCTTCCCATCTTAGCAATGCCAGAAGCATTATTAATTCTAATGTATAATTTTGCATAGGACCACTGAAATCTATAATAATGCTTTAGAGCAGGGGCTTCAAGCTCAAATCACCACAAGGGCTGCACGATGACTAGTATATTAGCCCAAGGGCCACATCACTGAAACCTTTTCACACAACAATATTGCAAATATCGGTAAGAATAGTGTCATTGTGGGCCGCAGAAAATAGCTTTAGGGGCCGCATGCGTCCCACGGGTCATGTGTTTGAGACCCCTGCTTTACAGTAATACATAAAAATAATTAAATGATATAAAAAATTGAAAATATAGTATTAGACTCAACCATGCTCAGATGAAAGTCATCGGAGAGAGATTTACCTCAAAAGGAGTTCAATCCTGCAATCTAGTCTGTATAGATGGACCCCCTTTGAAATCATTGAAGTCAGACACAGAAATCTGCCCGCATGAAACACTTTTCAGGACTGAGAACCAGCTGGGCAAATGAATGACACTTAGACAGATTACATGGCAAAACAATAGGAAACCAAGTGTCTAAAAAAGAAGACTCAAACCTGTTTGTTTAGGGCACTGGTTTAATGGGCTGGGGAGGGGCTATTTCTCATGAGTCTTAATCAATCTGATTCTATGACTATCATGAGAGTGAGAATTCAGGCACAGCCCATGGCCAAGTGGGCCCTAAGGCTATGTCTACACTGGTGATTTAGTTTGAAATAAAGAAGGTTTAATTCAAACTAAATTAGTCCCTGTCTACATTGGACTTTCATTAAGTTGAATTTAAAAAGTCCTTAATTCAACTTAATGAAAGCTTTTGAATTAATAAGAACCACCTGTTAGTTTGAACTAAGCCTTAATTTGACTCCTTAGTTTGAATTAACTTTAAGTTGACTTAGCCCACCTTGTTAATTTGACTTAAGAAGGTTAAGTTTAGTTTGAATTAAAGTGGGACTAATTAGTTCAAATTAACTAATTCAACCTAACTTTTTGTAGTATAGACATGGCCTACGGAATGCCAAGCCTCAAGGAGAGCTCTCCCACACAATATACTTAAACTCAGAATGTCAAAACTACCTAGGTGGTTAGATACACATTTCCTATTGGAATTATTGACCCTGTCCTTAAATTCCATAGAAGATTTTGTAAATCTCAGCCTTTGCATTTTGAAAAAAAGAAAAAGAGGGTGAGTTGTCTCTGAAAATGAAGATGGGCACTAATAGTCAAGGCTGAATTAACCAGCCTCAGGCCACCCCGTCAGCCTGCACCCCCCAGCATTGGGCCTCACTACGTGGTCCCTGCCTATTGCCCTGCCCCCCTACTATAGCAGCCTGCAGCCCGGCCATTGCTGGAGGGGGTTGTTGGGATCAGAGGGTGCTCCCACCCCAGCCGCACTCCAGGTGGTCTCCCCCTAGGGGCAGGGCTGCCTGGAGTGTGTCATAGCCTCTGCTGCAGCCCTCCAGGGCATGGGCCTCTGCATTAATCCAGCCCCGATAATAGTAGTAATATTTATTTACCCATAGTAATAGTGAGTATTCCTACTGATTAAGTACTGATTGTGTCACTATATAGAATCAAAATTTCCGACCAGGAAACTTCTAAATCTTAAACATAGGCACCAAGGATTGAACTTTCAAAAAAGTCTGAGAACTGGTCTACATTTAAAATTTAGGTCATCCTAGCTCATGGCTCAGGCCTGTGAAAAATTTCACACAAACATTTGTTAGTCTTTAAGGTTAAGTCTACACCTGGCAAACTTAGTTTGGACTTGCTAGTCTGAACTAAGAAGTTTGAGCTTAGTTCAAACTAACCCCAGGTTAGTTTGAAGTAACCATGAACTTTTCGGTTTGAACTAACAACACGTTCTAGTTCAAACTAATGCTTAGTTCAAGGTAGAACACGTGGTTAGTTCAAACTAACCGGCTTAGTTCAAACTTCTTAAATTTCAAACTAAGCATTAGTCTGAGTCTTACCCATGCTGAGCTCAAACTAAGCACATAAGTCCAGACTAACCCCTAGTACTCACAAGTTGAAACTAAGTTTCCTTAGTCTGAACTAAGAAATTTCTTAATTTGGGCTAGGGAAAGCCTAGTGTGGCCATGGGCTAATTTGCCACTGTAGACATAGCCTAACATGCCACAGGACTGTTCTTGCTGTAGACAGACTAACACAGCTATTACGGATTCAACTAGATAAAACATTTGTGGACAAATAACATTTCATTTCTACTCAAGTGAAAATATACTTTTCTTTCTTTGAGGATTCATGCTCTTTTGGATTTGAATAATTAGAAGGCACAGCCACTAATTTTGCTGCCTAGCCTGAATAATTTGTTTCATGTCCAAATTCCTGCCTTTCTACCCCACCTTTATCATCTGCTCATTGACCCTCTGTGTATAAAAAAAGTACTTGCACAATTAGCATGAAGTACTGAAAATAATTGTCCTTGCTTTTTTGTTAGGCCAATAGTGTCATATAATGGCAAGCTAGAGCAGGAGTTAAATTGACCTTGAAACTACTTGAGCACGTCACCTAGAGCCACCTGGCATAAGCATGTTAGAAGCTAAAATGAAGGGTGCTATTGTGCAAAGCATAAAGTATAAAGGAAATAGTTATTGACATAAAGAACTAGTGTGATGCATCATTTTACACAACTCTTGCTGGGAAATGCAAGCAACACTATTTGTTTTATTGCACTTTTATATACTTTTAGGTGGAAAAATATATAAATCTTACTTAGGCTTGCTGCATCAGCCATTTTGTTTTCAAATATATGAGATGGCATCTAATCATGGCCTGTGATCTATTGCTTGCTTCTGTAGCTGCTTTTATAAGTGTGATTGCTGAGCTATGGCAGTGTGGTACCTACAAGAACTGTGCACATATATCAGACTGTTATCCCAAACTCCCCTGGGAGTTTCATTACAAAGCTAGAATTTGGGACATATTTGCCTAAAAATTGGCTGTGATTCATGGACACTTGTGTTTTTCAATTTGAGACTCTGATTTATTTCCAACATGAAGCTCATATAAAATCAAACAAAAGAGTTTCACAAAACCCCTGTGAATAAATACCAGCACGTTTTATGCAGCTTTATCCTTATCATAAATATTCAATAGTATGGATGCATGGCATATGTGACATAAAAATATGCATCTGGGAGAGTGATAAAAAACTTTGTCACATAAATCATGTCATTAAATGAAAGTATGGTACATGATACATACATAGCTCCTGTGACACTATTCCACATCAGACAGACCAAGAGCATCCATGAATGTGTGGAAAAAATTGTATGTGAGCGTGTGTGATTAAAAAAATGTCTTGCATGATGTGAAATGGCATGAGTGGATGTGATAAAAAAAACACTTGCTCAACTCTAGTATATAATGAAAAATGACAAAAAGAAAATTTAGGAAAGACAGAAAGAAAACAAGCAAGAAGGAAAGTATTAATACCCTCCATTTTTCATGGAGCGTAATTCATCCAAAGCTTACTTTTGATAGCTCGTTGGACTACTTTGTTATCCCCCGTAGAACCATTGCTCCTGAATGTTCCAATAACAGTTAATTGACCATGAAGTCTGCAGTTATTACATCTTAAGTCCTGCAATGCTTTTTTAAACTTCTAAATTGTCATTGATTACAAATTATTCTAAAGCTATGCTAGAACGTAATGCAACTCAAGACACTATTGAATTATAGCCTGTATGCTCCTGTAGTAATCAATATTATGTGCAACACTAACTGTCTTTATACTCCATGAAACTAATGTATTGTCAAAGGGAAAAAATATACACAACAAAAAATATGAGCTGAGCATTTAGGGTCCACGGAGCTGTAACTCTGTGGTATCAAAAAGAATTCTGTTCCCTTCCTCTGGCCACAGTCCTCCTCATGATTTATAAAGTAGTTTATTACTGGGACGAGGAAAAATTATTTATGAACTCTGAAACCACAAATGAAAAATAGCTATGAATAATGGAATTTCCTAAGAGAGAGTACTTTTATTGCGTCTTGTTTTTAGATTCAGTACTACAGAGTAGGAACTCCAGTTTCTCCCCATTAGTTCCTTAAAGCACACTAACATCAAACCGTGGATTTCAAAGTTAAACAATATCCTGGAACATTTTACCACAGGTGAAAAAGAATGCCAAATAGCTGCATGTCTAGTAAAATTTTGAGAGCTCTGTCTTCCTCTGAGCTATGGACTTTCTTCCCTTTAGAGCACCCGCTCTCAGCTGGAAATTATAGTACTATGTGGGAGCAGCAACTCTCTTTCTTGTGTAGCCTTTGGCTATACCTATACTGAGCTTTCATGCATATATTACTCTATCCCTTTCATACAAATATATCTTTCTTTATATAAGTTTAAGAAACCATGGTTCTATAGTATTTGACTTAGCATAAGTAAGTAGGTTAGCATTAGCTCTTTCTAGAAGCTGGAAACACAAGCATCCTGCAGGCTTTGCAAAAATGACAGAGTCTGCAAGTAAGTGGTGTGCAATAGGTAAGATCCTGCAAACTTTGTGAAAACAAGGTTTGCTTGTATCTGCTATGCAATAGGAGAAAGCTAACTAGGTAAGAGGTTGTTACTCCAAAGCGGTAGGTTTGTGAAGATTCACCAGACACAGTCCACTACACCAGCTGGATAAATACAAGATGTTTCTTAAAGCTACGGTGTTTAGCCCTAGCAAGCAGCAAAGATAGAAATACATACAATGGCAAAAGCTTACACCCCTTCAGCAGCTGGGGACTCCTTACACAGCTATGGATGACCCCGAGGAGGTTTCTGATGTCCCTTTGTTCTAAGTCCAGCAGCGAAGTCCACTGTTTCCCAGGAACAATGCCCACATATAGCATTTCAGGAGAAGGTAGAGTGATCAAGCCCACTTTCACTTTCACACACTACGGTCCAAGGCTGAGATAGCCTGGAGGAACAGATAAAAGAAGTACATCACAGCCAAGCCTTGCAAAACAGCAAAGCACCTTATATGAGGCCCTAGCCAGTTCCCACAGGAGACTGACTCCAGCTGGTGCTTTGGGCATGAAGCCCAGCATCAGTTCATGGTCGGGTTTCTCACAGGGTGGGTTCAAGTGCCATGCTACCTGTCTGTCACAAAATCGTACGCTTTAGCCCTACAGAGGTATTCATGGGCCTTGCAGATTTTGATGGAAAGTACCAGATAAACTATTTTGATCAAGTTTTTCAGGCAAATAGGTGGGAAACATTTCTGCAAGCCCACCACAAAACCCACAAAGTGGTAAACAGGAAAATAGGAGAAAGGTGAAGGGGCACATTCTAGAAAATTACATCAATTACACGTACGAACCCCTGAACCAATAACCTAAAGGTACCCCAACAGTTTTTTTAGCCGGGACCCATATTTAGGTCAGGAAGAATGAGATAATCCAATCTATTTTTAGAAAGATATAACAGGTAAACCCCCTGTACTGTGCAAAAAAGGGTATTTAAGGCCTGAAATTGGGAGAGAATTCAAAGCTTCTACTTTCCTGAACCTGAGCTCAGCTTCTCAAGAGAAGATCGTCACAGAGCCACGATGCTACTCTACCTTACTTTCTTAGATAGATGTTCTTGTTTTATTTCAGTTAAATAGCATTCAAATTGTTAGCCCTGCACTTCAACTTATCATCACTTCAAGTGTGGGTATAGCCTTTTGTAATTGTAAGGTATGTTAGACTTTGGGAGAAATATTACTTATATTGCTTATGGGTATCTTTAAAATGCATTGATGTATTTCATTACCATTTTATTCTACAATTATCTGTTTGTATTCTTACGCATCATCTGCTATGTGCTGTTAGCAATAAAAGAATTGTCCTAAAATCCTAAATCTGTGTACTCTTACTGCATCTGTTTCGGGGAGTAAGTCCTTTCTAATTAATATATGTGTAGTCAATTCAGACTAGAACACTTGTCCTTCAAATTTGCTTATTAAATCTGTAGTGGCCTTTCCAAATTCCAAAATAATTATAAAATTTGGCTACGCTTGTGACCAAAAAAAAGTTTCCTCCTCCTGTATTCAGATTTTATGACTCTGAACTGACTTGAGACTATGCAAGAGAACAAGCTGTGATGTTGTTGAAGAGAGAGCTTGTGACAGAGCAGCAAAAACCGTATCAGCAAACAAACAAACAAACAAACAAAAAAAAACCTAGATTCATAGCAGCTGCAGTATCAAAAATTTGGAAGCTTAATTTCAGGGGAAACTTTCTTTTGGGCAAATGGTTCTGTGTGGTTTGGTTTTTCCCCTCCTCTAGTTTAGAGAATGCAGAGTCAAAAGAGCAAAATTTGAGATAAAAAGTATTTTTTTTTATCGTCTGGCATGTTTTAAGGAATTAATTAGTTAACACAAGAGTTAGCACTACAGTCTGAATTCCTTTTCATACTATAATGTTTGATTCTGTAATGATAAGTGTAAACTTTTCAAGATGGTAGATGAAATTCAATGTTGCTAAATGCAAAGTAATGCATATTGGAAACATAATCCCAACCATATACATAAAATGATGTGGTCTAAATTAGCTGTTACCATTCAAGACAGAGATTTTTAAGGTCATTGTGGCTAATCCACTGAAAACTTTCAATGTGCAATAGCACTCGAAAAAGCTAACAGAATGTTAGGAATCATTAGGAAAAGGATAAATAATAAGACAGAAAATATCATATTGCCTCTATATAAATCCATAGTATGCCCACATCTGGAATCTTGTGTGCAGCTTTGGTCACCCCATCTCAAAAAAAGATATATTGGAATTAGAAAATGTACTGAAAGGGCAACAAAAATGATTAGGAGTATGGCAAAGCTTCCGCATGAAGAATAATAGGACTGGGACTTTTCAATTTTGAAAAGAGATAACTAAGGGGGAATATATACTGTGGTCAGCAACCTTTGCTAGCCCCCATGCCAGCCCTGACTACTGCACCCTCAATGGGGGCAGGGGGTGGGGCCAAAAGGGGGCAGGGCCAGGCTGGCACCAGCACTGGCACCCACCAGTGGGAGGCCTCCAGTTCCCGGATGGGCCCAGCTTCTGCCCCCACTGGGGAGCGTTTTCTGGTTTCTGGTTGGGGCGGGCTGGCAGGTGGCCTCCGGTTCTGGGGTTGGGGCTGCCTCCCACCTTCAACAGTGGCTCTGGGTGGGTTGACACCCCTGCTCCTCTCTAGCCGAGCCCAGCAGGTGGCAGGACCAGCAGGGGACAAGAGCCCCATGTGCCACAGCTTCTTTCTCCCTGCTGGCTGCACTCCCCAGAGGGAAAGCACAGCTAGTGGGGGCTTGGAATCACAGCATGCTCTTGTGGCCCCAAGCCATGCAATGCTGGGGGAATAGGGCCAGTGGGGGAGCCTGAGTGGTGCCATGTGCTGCTCAGGCTTGGCCCATGTGCCATTTTTGGCACACATGCTGAGGGTTGCCAACTCCTGCAATAAAGGTCTACAAAATCATGACTGGTATGGAGAAAGTAAATAGGAAGTGTCATTTATTCCTTCTCATAATATAAAAATTAGGGGCCACCAAATGAGATTACTGCGCAGCAGGTTTAAAATGAACAGAAGGAAGTATTTCTTCACACTATGCACTGTCAACCCTTTGAAACTCCTAGTCATAATGGAGTTCAAGAAAGAGCTAGATAACTTCATGGAGGATAGGTGGATCAATGGCTATTAACCAGGATAGGCAGGGATTGCCGTCTTCTAGAAGTTAAGAGTGGCTGATACTATGGATCACTTAATAATTACCTGTTCTATTCATTCCCTCTGAAGCACCTAGCATTGGCCAGTGATAGGATACTGGGATAGACAGACCATTGGTCTGACCCAGTAAAACCACTCTTATGTTCTTCCTAAGTGTAGAACTTTGGATTTGTCCATATTGAATTTCTTCCTATTTACTTCAAACCATTTCTCCAGTTTGTCCAGATCATTTTCAATTTTAATCCTATTCTGCAAAGCACTTGGAAGCCTTCCATCTTGTTATCATCCACAGGCTTGATGTTTACTCTGTATGCCATTATCTAAATCAGTGATGAAGAACCAGACCCAGAACTGACCCCTATGAGACCCCATTCAATATACCCTTTCAGCTTGATTGTGAACCACTGATAACTAGTCTCTGGGAAATTTTTCCAACTAGTTATACACCCACCTTTATAGTAGTTCCATCTAGGTTGTATTTCCCTAGTATGTTTAAGAGAAGGGAATGCAAGATAGTGTCAAAAGCATTACTAAAGTAAGATATGCCACATCTATTATTTCTTCCCTACCCACAAGGCTTGTTACCCTGTCAAAGAAAGCTATCAGGTTGGTTCAACATGATTTGTTCCTGACAAATCCATGCTGACCATTACTTAGCAGCTTATTATCTTCTAGGTGGTTGCAAATTGATTGCTTAATTATTTTCTCCATTAACTTTCCAGGTACTGAAACTAAGCTGACAGGTCTGTAATTCCCTGGATTGTCCTTGTTTCCCTTTTTATAGATTAGAGCATTTGCCCTTTTTCAGTCCTCTGGAATTCCTCCCATCTTCCATGATTTTTTGAAGAAAATCAGTAATGGCTCAGATACTCCTCAATCAACTCCTTGGGTATGTCCACATGTCTCTTTTATTTCGAAATAATACTGGTTATTTTGAAATAAAAAAGATTAGGTCCACACAACGTTTTCTTATTTCGAAATGACTGGCTCTGTCATTTTGCAATAAGAACCGTCTTTTCGAAACAGCTTACACCTCATTCATTTCAAAACGGCTGTTATTTCAAAATGGTAATTTCAAAAGAACAGCCGTTTCGATAGCAGGCTTTCCCTTAATTCGAATTAACTTATTTTGAAATAAGGACTTTATTTTGAAATAACTTATTTTGAAATAACGATGTATATGTGGACATAGCCCTTGAATAATCAGGGAAGTATTTCGTCAAGCCCTGGTGATTTGAAGACACCTAAGCTGTTTAAGGAATTTTTAATTTGTTCTTTGTCTATTTTAGCCTCATATCCTACCTTGTTTTCACAGGCGTTCATTAAGTTAGGCATCAAATCACTGCTAACAACTGGAAAAAACTGTACTTTAACACTTCTGCCATTTCCACATTTTCTGTTATTGCTTTTCCTCCTCACTGAGTAATGGGTCTACCCTGTCCTTTGTCTTCCTCTTGCTTCTAACTGTATTTGTAGAAAGTTTTCTTGTTGTCCTTTAGCTAGTTTGATCTCATTTTGTTCCTTGGCCTTTTTAATTCTCTTTCTACATAGTTGTGTAAATCAAAGTCTCTAAAGGGGTGTGATGCTCTGACATATTTCAATATTCATAGTACAAATATAAGTGTAAATTTTTGTCCATCTCACTAATAAATTGCCAACCAGAAATATATGTTGAGTGAATATTATTGGTTCTCAGTGAAAAAAAAACAAAAAACAAAAACAGTTTCTGGAACTTACATCAAAATAATTTTTTTAAACTCTCAGATGAGTGATCCATTTTGTGAGTAGACATGTTTGTCTGTTGCTCATCATGTTATAGCATTTACAGAAACAAATCTACTTTTGACTTTATAATGGATGAGAAGATTCTCAACTTTACAAATAGGATGCTGGGCAATGTTCCCTCTATGGTGATGATGCAGCTGAGCAAGTTATGGCCACGGCTGAGATGGATGCAGCTGAGCAAGTTCCCTCCCGTTCCCGACCCCAGGTCAGGCCCTTTCCCCACTGCCCATTGGCTCCCCAACTGCTTTCATAACTTGCTGAGTTGCATCATCAGCTTAGAGGGAACATTGAAAGTAAGGCATTGCTTTGCTATGAAAATGAATAGCTATCACTCCCTCACTATAGAAAAAGAATGAATCATTAAAATTTCTGCCATCTACAGGGTTGAATACAAATGTAGTATATTACTGTAACCCCCTCCAGTTCTTAGAATTATTAGCAGATTTTCTGGCTCCACTGTCCCACACATGTGAGAAGTGGAAGGAAACTCAACAGGAAAAAGCCACTGAATGATAAAATAATTCCTCCTATTATAAATAACTTGGGTTGGCTGGACTGGATGTGAACAAATCCAATCAGCTTTCCTAAAAGCATCAATAGACACACTTACAACAAGCCATTGAAATGGCAGCTATTGGCCTCATTATGACTCCAGATATCTTTATTCATTTCTCATTTAAGATGGGCATGTTAAACTTGGAAAAGACACACCAGATAATTGTCATTCCTCCTACAAACTCAGGGGAGAGGATGACATCTCAGGTATTCAATGGATATTAATTGATCTTAGCCAAAAGCCACAGAAAGAGTGCAACTGGAACAAACCCTTGTTTTTTCTGTGACATTGCAAATGGACTCCCCTGTCAATCTGCTTTGATTCAAATCCTTTGATCAGTGCAATTTCTGTACTCAAACAAAATCTGACACTCAACTTGAAATGCTTCTAGCAAAAGAGAAGTAACTATTCATGAGACAGTCCCTGGATGAGATTGCTTTCTAGCTCTGACTTCATCGTGATATGACCTACTACAAAGTTTTGGTCTGAGATTTTGATGAAGAGAACAAATGCCAGCTGTGAAATCTGGCTTTCACTCTATACATCCCCAGATTTTTTGGGAGCTGAATCTGGGAACTGAGTTTTTGTAACCCTCCTGCTGCTGGTTTCCCCACAGCACAACCCAGTCCCCACCTTCTGCCTTGCCCAACCCCTTCCTTCCTCCCTGTAACTGCCCCAATATAGTTACCAGATACCAAAACACGGAAAGGAGGAGAGGGAGGTCCAAAAAGGAGGACATTGGAGGACATGGAGAAAATGTAGTGTTAGTATAACTGTTATTACCATATTATGTCATGGAAAATGGGTAATGATTAATGAATGCCGCATTAAAACTGCACAATATCATGTGTTTTTAAATCCTTTTAAAATAAAGAAAATTACCAAAATGGTTTCTTTTACCAAAAACTAGATTTTTTTCATTAAATGAAAGTTTTTCATGAATGTTTCATTAATGTTCATCAGACTAAAATTAAAAAACTAAATTTTTGAAATATAAACTTGAAAAGTACCTTAAAAAGTTAAAAAAAGAAAATAAATCCCAGTTAACTCACTTTTCATTTTTCATTTTCCACAGCAGCCCATTTTTACAGTTAAAAAAAAAAGTCCTAAATTGTTTCTGTCCAGCCCCTTTAGTGGTTTTATTTAATTGAGCCAATTGATCCTTATTATGGTAGACTTTATTTGCCTTCATTTTATTAGTATCCCCACCCCCCCTTTTTTCCCTCTGCAATTTAGCCGTTTTGTAGGGAGTAAAGGCCAAAAATAAAAAAAAGTGCCTTTTGCCGGTCTTGAACCCACAACCCCAATCTTAACCAAAAAAAAACAGCTTCTTTACAAACCGAACTAACCAGCCAACCTTGTAAAGGCACCCGCCACAGTCAGGGAATATCTGAGCTCTCAGTGAAAAGGCCTGGTTTGTGCAGATCTGTGACTGGGTGGTGGTGTGCATGTGACCACCTCAAATCTCCAGCCGCTGGGGGAAGATCCCTCACTCCATAACTGGGCTGTTAGAGGGGTTTTTAACATTCCTTTCCTAAGCAGTGAAAAGCCGGACAAAAGCAACTATTTTTAAAATGTCTGGAAGAGATGAAGGCAAAAAGGAGGACATGTCCTCCTTTTGCCAGACCTCTGGTAACCCTACCCCAATCCACTTTCCCCGTCACAGGACCCAATTCCCCGCTTCTGCCTCCTCACCCCTTCTTTCCTTCCTGCAACCCCACTTACTGCTGCTTTCCCTGCAGCACAGTCTCTCTCTTCTGCCTGCCTGACTCAACCCTTTCTTTCCTCCCTGTAATACTGATCCCCCCCCTCTGCCAGTGCCAGCTTCTCTGTGGCATGGTCCCCACTTCTGCCTCTGCCTGAACCAACCTCTTCTCTCTACCTCTACCCTCCTGTCTGCCAGTTTCCCCAGCACAATTCCCACCTCTGCCTTGCCCAACTCCTTCTTTCCTCCTTAACCTCCCCCCTCCCCCCTTAAGCCCTTCCCCCTTATCCTGCCAGCTAGAACATGAGCATAGTCAGCTCCCACCCTGAGCACCCAGGAAGGAGATTTTGAACTCTCTCAGCCCAAGCCCCAGGTGCAGGGATGGGAGAAACACATCTGGGGCTTGCGACTGCCGGGCCTGCACGGGGGTGAGTGTTGCCTATATGGGTGAGAGGCGGCTGCTGCGCCAGCGCTCACCCATGCACCTTAGAGGGAACATTGACTGGGCCAAATCACCCATTCTTATGGAAATAGTAATGGCAAAGGTAGAAGAGCCTCAAAAAAGTACATGAGGTTCAGCTCACAGAGTTGTTCACAGGATCCTTTTAAGAGGAGTGGCTTAGAGCCCTGTATAAGACTTTTTTTTTTAATCACACTCCTATCTAGTTCCACAGTACCCACTTCCACTCCTTGCTGCTCACATATTGTTCTTGAATTTTCATCCTGCTTCCACCTGCAAAAACCTTAGATGCCACAAATTGCAGAAGAGAGGCAGATTCCCCCTTTACTACTAACAAATAAATAAATGATAGATAGATAGATAGATAGATAGATAGATAAAAACTATCTATCTAAATTGGAATTCAAAATACAAATTTTACAATTAAAATAATAACACAAATCTTGCTTAAACCATGTAAAACAATACTTTAACTGAACAGCAATTTCCTGAATAAGCTTTTGTTGGAAAATTGACAAGAGATTTAGTGTTTTCCTGTAAACCACTGCAGGTTTTATTTTTATTTGTTTGTTTGTTTTGTTTTATTTTTAACTACACAATCCTGTCCACAACAATGTATATTTTAGCTGTCTGTTCTATTATGGTATGGGGCCAGTGGGATTCCAGTCCTGCTGCAGGGCTTTACAGTGAATTATTATGTATTATTATTTGTATAGCACTTTCAATTTACAGATAGATAGACAAGAAGTTCATGCTCTTAAAAGCAGCTACATGGCGAGGTATGTCCTTCAACCTCCACAGAGCATGAAAGTCAAAGGGGAAATAAGGCTTCAACTCACATAACCAGAATTCTCCAAGTGGTGTAGCAGTCCTCTCTGGACAGCTCTGCCTCTGGTAACATGGGACATCAGGAGCCATGGTACCCATGGGTCCCACCATTGCTCCTTCATACTACTGCACTCTGAAGAGGCAAAGAGTGAAAGATAATGTTGCTAGCATCAAGGTTCAGTTATGCTTATGTAACCCTTCTGCCAGGGCAAGATGGCATGACAAAGGGCTAGGTAATGTTACAGCACCAGCTAGCTCGAGGCCCACCCAGTCTTCTGGGAAATCATGTACATTCCCTGGGCCCCCCAAAGGGGTAAGGCTTCCCCACTAGCAAGCATGAGCCTTAGTGTGATATATAGAACTTTTAATAGTAGAAAAACAGTCTGTAAAAAACCAATAGCAGATCTGGAGAAACAGTGCAGAATAAGGCTCCCAACAAAATCCCACAGAGCATAACAGAACATATAAATCCAATAGCAAAACCAGCACTGATCTGGAGCATCAGTGCAAAACAGGGTTCCCCAACAATCCCCAGAGTATGTAGGGGCTGTCTTTCATGCCAGCTGCCTGCTGGCTCTGTCTGCTGATCACTCGTGCTCCGCTCTCACCATCCACTGGCTCCACCACTGCCTGCCAACTCTGCCCACTGGTCACTTGCACTCTGCTTTCACCATCTGCTGGCTCTGCCTGCTGTCCATTGGCTCCACCCCCTGGTCACTCATACTCCACCATCACCAGCTGCTGGCTCCACCCCCTGGTCACTCACTCCATCTGCTGCTCATTTTCAGTGATTCAGCTCAGAGAGGATTTTCTTCTCTTAGGGAGTTTAGCTCTTAAACCTCAAATAGCTGCAAACAGCTTCTTCCATTAAAATAACAAAGAAAGGCCTCATAAGAAGCCCAAACAAATTTATCATTTGACAATGGGAGCAGGGGGTGTGGCAATACCTCAGGGCATACCTCCAGAAGTAATTATGCATTCCCCCCCCCCCCCCATTCCTGTCTTGACTTTTTCAGGCTGAGATAGGCAGTGGCCTCTCTTACAAGTTTCTTTTTTGCTAAGGGTAGCTTTTACCGTTTAACTAACCTAACAGATTTTGAACAATAAAGAAAGTAACACATCACAAAAGACAGTATTTCATGTTTTCCTTCAGTAGAATTACAGATATTGACAGACCTGTGATCAAATAAACTCAAATACTATTACCCGTATTGCCCTGCACCCATAGTTTGATTATGCTAATACATTCTTTGTGCTCATGCAAATACAAAACCCATGCAGATTAGTTGCCCCCCTTCAGAAGCTGTTAGGCACAGCTCCTAAGCTTGCCTTACACTTACTTTCCCAAAAGCATTTTCACTGTATTGCTAGTGGACAGTGACTGTTTTCAAGGTCTGCATCTCTGTCATCGACTTTGACTGGTTTGGGGGCCTTTCCACATTGCAGTTTTCTGCTTTCTCCTCTTTCTCACATAACAGAAGGAAATATCTGGTCCATTATTTATTATTATTGTTGTTGTTGTTGTAAATGCCTTACAGCCCCATTCAGGATCAGGGTCCCATTGTGTTAAGTTCTGTACCAACTAATATGAGATGCTCTCTCTCAAAGTACATACAGACTTGTAACAGGGCTGGCTCACCCAACATTGCAGTAACTCAACAAACCCTGTGGGTGGCGGAAGCTCCACCCCTTATGCCCTGCTGGGCATGTTCAAGCTGCTGCCCCAGGATAAGAGAGCGCAGTTCAGTTCAGTCTGGGCTGGCCAGCGGAGGGGGAGAATGTCTGCTGGAAACTCCGGTCCCCGGAGCTGCACCAGCCTTGATCCATAGGAGACTCAGCAGCCGGAGTGTATCCTATAGAATGGTTACCTTGCAAGGAGAGCCTCGTGGCTGACACTCAGGACCTATGGGAGTACCAATTACCACTGTCTCAGGAAGGAGAGAATCACAATTCAGTGCCCGGCCAGGTCTTCGCCCGCATCCCAGGTAGGAAGTAGCCCAGCGGGCCTGAAGGATGGTGCTGGGGTGTAGTGAAAATCTAATCAGTGTGTTTTGATTTGGATCCCCGCTGACTTAATGCTGTACCCCTGGCACCCATAGGGCCCTGGGCTGGGGCTCAGTGGAGTGGGAGGGCCTGAGCCCCCCTACCTGGGCACAGAACCCCATCGTAGACATTGTATAGACTCTTGCTGCTAGGCTGAGCTGCCACAACCCAAGGGCTGCTAATAGACATTGTATAGACTCCTGCTGCTAGGCCATGCTGCCCTGACCCAGAAGCTGCTAATAGACTTATGGTATGAACTCTGGCTACTAGGCCATGCCGCACTGACTACAGGGTTGAGTCTAATTGTGATAACTGTGTATTTAGAAGCTCGAGGAGGTGCCCTCTATGCTAATGTTGTTCCTGCTTTCCCCAGAGTGGACGCTAGGGAGGGCTTAGTCTGTGACAAGATTACAGAAAACAAAAACTGATAAGAATTCGGAAAAAGCAACAGCATCCAGGAAACATCCTGGATCATGACTTTTAGGTGAAGCTCAAGCAGGGGGTGATGGAAAGCTGCAGCTGATATTCCAGGGTTCCCCTGCATGCTGGAGGTATATATCTGCTACTATCTCTTTTATGGAGGGCAGCCTACTCTCCCAGAATCTTACTCTGTGGCATATTGTGCAATAGAGTAGAGAGAGGCCCTACATTTTCCCTACACTTTGTGGGTTGTCATGACTCTATGGCCAGGTCTGCGCTGGTGGCAAAATTCAGCAGCAGTCAATAGGAGTTACACAAGCTACTCTCAACACGAGTTGTGCGAGCTATGCAGAGTAGCTTGTGTAACTCCCATAGACAGAGTTCATAGCTTCCCTTCCACATTCTGACTCAACTGCTCTGCCCCAACAAGAAATGCATGCCCATCGATGCAGTGCTATACCACCTGAGGAGTTGGTTTTATTAGATTAACTTTCAGGTCAATTGAGTATGTCTTCGCTGCCACTCAGTCAAACCAGATAAATTGATCTGATGGTGGTGTCATTGCTGCTGTCAGGATAGCCTCTGTGAGAGAGAGATGGAGGTCAAATTCTGTGTAGCTCTTCTATGGTCCACAAAGACGTAGGGTGAAGAAAATGAATGGGATTTCTCGTGTGTGTACATGGAACCAGGATGAAGGACATGGTCATTTAATTAAGGAATCAATTAGCAAACATCTAGAAGAGAATACAGTATTAAGTGATAGTCAGCATGGATTTGGCAAGAACAAATCATTTCAAACCAACTTGATAGCTTTCTATGACAGGGGAACAAGCTTTGTGGATAGAGAGGAAGTGGTAAATGTGCTATATCTAGACTTCAGTAAGAATTTTGATATGGTCTTGCATGACCTTCTCATTAACAAACTAGGGAACTACAACCTGGGTGGAGCTATAATAAGGTGGGTGCTAAACTGGCTGGATAACCACCTCCAGAGAGTAGTTATCAATGGTTCACATTCATGCTGGAAAGGTATAATGAACAGAGTACAACAGGGATTGGTTCTGAGTCCAGTTCTGTTCACTAGTTTCAACAATGATTTAAATGATGGCATGAAAAGCACATTTAAACAGTTTGTGGATGATAGCAAGCTGGGAGGGGTTGTAAGTGCTTTGGAGGATAGGATTCAAAATGATGTGGACAAACTGCTGAAATGGTCTCAGGTAAATAAATTCAATAAAGACAAGTACAAAGTATGCCACTTGGGAAAGAACAGTCTATTGCACACATACAAAATGGGCAATGACTGCTTAGGAACAAGTACTATGGAAAGGGAACTGGGTGTCATAGTGGACCACAAGCTAAATATAAGTCAGCAGTGTAACACTGCTTGTGAAAAAAGATAACATTCCTCTGGGATATATTAACAGAAGTATTGTAAGTAAGACACAAGAGAAGTAATTCGTTCACTCTACTCTATGTTGATTAGGCCTCAACTAGAATATTGTTTCCAGTTCTGGGTGCCTCATTTCTGGAAAGAGATGGACAAATTGGAGAAAGTCCAGAGAAAAGCAAGAAGAATGATTAAGGTCTGGAACTCTTGATTTACGAGGGAAGACTGAAGAGCTGGGCTTGTTTAGTCTGGAAAAGAGGAGACCGAGAGCGGACATGATAACAGTTTTCAAGTACCTAAAAGGTTGTTAGGAGGAGAAGGAGGAGAGAGAAAAATTGATCTTAACCACTAATGATAGGACAAGAAACAATTGGCTTAAATTATGGCAAGGGGCATTTAGGTTGGACAGTAGGAAAAAAAAGTCCTAACTGTCAGGGTGATTAACTACTAAAATACGTCACTTAGGCAGGTTGTGTAATCTCCATCATTGGAAGTTTTTAAGAGCAGCTTAGACAGACACCTCTCAGGGATGGCTTAAGAGGGTACTTAACCCTGCCATGAGTGCAGGGGACTGGACTTCATGATCTCTCATGGGCTATGTCTACATTAGGCAGCTGTTTTAAGTCAGCTTCATAAGGTTGACTTTAAGTCGAACTTGCAAAGTCGACTTGGGGTATGTCCAGGGGCATCGCTGGGGCCTGACACCACGTGTCTTGGGCAGCCCATGCCTCTCCCAGCCCTCTCCCAGGCTGGGCCATCCATGGCGCACCTGCCTCTCCTGGCCCTGGCCCTGGCCCGAACCCCAGCCAGGGATACGGGGCAAGCCTGGCAGCAGCAGGAGCCTGAGGCACAGGTCTGACCCAGGTGCACAACTGTGGCTGTGGGGCAGGACCGCGGCCAGAGTGCAGGGCCTGAGCCCATGCCCCTGGTCTTTCCCTGGGGCAGTGACTCTCCTGAGTATGTCTACACTGGTAGACATACACTGGCCTTGGCTCAGGCCCTGCCCACTTCCCCACCTGGGCGTGATTGGGCTTTGGGACCCTGATCCAGCAGTGAGTTTGGCTCTGGCGCTGGGGAGGGGGCCTGCTCCAGCTCCTGTTGTGTGGTGAGGTGCTGGGGGCCAGATGCAGCTCCCAGCCCCTCTCTGTGGGTAGCAGGGGCTGGCAGCCAGTTCCTGCAGCAGGCAGAGAGAGTCTGGGAGCCCAATCCTGCTCCCAGCCCCTCTCCACAGGCCATGGGGGCTGGCAAGCAGTCAGGGGTGCGTGGAGTCGGTTCCTGCCCTGGCTGCTTCCAAGCAACCAGGTCAGGAGCTGATTCCATGGGCCCCTGGAGATAGCTCCCAGCTTCCACCTCCCACAGAGATGGGTTGGGAGCCCAATCTGGCCTCCAGCTCCTTGCCACAGGCTGCAGGGGCTAGAAGCCAGCTTGGAGACCAATTTGACTCCAAACTGCTCACACTATGGAAAAGTGGCTGGGAGCCTGGTCAATTCCACAGCCTCAGCCCCGTGAAATGGACCAGGCGCCAAGCTGCTTCCACTGCTTGTAGCCTGTGAGCCTGACTAGTCTTCGAGCCCCCTGCCCACATGCAAGGCTGGGAGCCAGATCAGGCTCCCAGCCCCTTGCCCTGGGTGGTGGGAGCCAGCTCCTAGGCCCTGCAGCTACAGACGGTGGGAGCCATCTCCAAGCCTCTCCCATTTTGCCACAAGGGGCTGGGAGCCAAATCAGCCTCTGGAGCCAGATCAGACTCCGGAAGCCTGATCGGGACTGGGGGGCAGAGCAGGGGCGGGGCCTAGGACTTTCCAACTTCTCAAGTTGGCTTAAAAACTTAAATCGACTTATAAGGCAGAAGTTGTTAAGTCAACTTAAGTAAGTGCTTAAGTCGATTTAATAAATTCTAAATATAGCCCTGGCTTTACTTAAGTTGACTTAAGCCTGCTTATGTCAACTTAAGCCCCTAGTGTAGATTACAGCCATGGCTCCTTCCAGTTTCAATGCTTTTTAAAATGGGTGTCACAACCATATATATTTTTGGGAGAAATTTCATTTTTATTAGCAATAGAACAAATAAAAACCCTTTTTTTTTTTAATTTTGAAAACTTTGCATTAAGTTAAAGTTCCAATAAAGTTAACATACTACATTGAACTTATTCAGAATGAAGTTTATAGTTAAACAAGTTAGATAAAGATTCTCATTTGTTGTCTGGGGAGTCCTCCTTCTTTGATCCGCATGACATGTCTAAATTCCTATCCTCTTTGGCACTTTTCTTGTGTAAATACTTGGGTGTGAAAGCTTTTCCATTAGAAGGATATTTCATAATTTACTGTACCAATACGTAGGAAGAGAAGTCACAGTTTTTCAATAACATGCAATACAAAGTCTAGCTGCTATCAATAAAAAGAAAATAATTTGGCAGTCTATTTAAAATGGAGCTCCTTTGCTGAAGCACTGAGTAAGCAGATTGGAGAGAATCTGTTGGAAACCACCATTTTGTCACAAAATAAATCTCTTTACAAGCTGTCATGCCTGCAAAATGCAATTTTACAGCCAACAGTTTCAACTCTTTCACCAATAAAGAACTGATTCATAACTGTAAGTGTAAAAATCTTACTAAAACTTTTTCTTCTACATTAAATAAATTAATAAATTGTATCCTAGGCACAAAAATCTACAAAAGGGCAGAAGTTCATTTGAAGGTAGGCTTCTCCAACCTGCTGCCTAGGGGCCAGACTCTGGCCCGCTAAGGTCTTTCATCCAGCCTGAGGAGTGGGGCTGCAAGAGCCTGAAAAGCTGAGCTAGCAAGGTGCTCGGGGGGCGGCATGTGTTAGCTGAGCTGGCATTGTGAACACTCTGGTGGGATGGGGAGGAAAACTAAGCTGGAGGGCAAGCAGAATCCAAGGGAAGGAGAGTAGTGCGGAGTTGGTGTGAGGAGAACACAGGGGGGGACACACAGGACATGCTGTGGCAGTGCTGGGATGGTGAAGGGGCAGGGGAGCAGTGTGGCTGGTTGACAGGACCCAGGTACTTCCTGATCTGGATGTTCCCCCAGTTCTGCTCTCTTCTCACACCCCTTACACCCGCACCCCTGTCCTTCCGCTGACCTTAGTTACCAAAACTCTTCCGTAGAGATTGTTACCCATCAACCTTTCTGGTACAGAGATGCCCAAGGGCAAAACCTGTGACCCCTGCAGAACTGCCAAGGTTTCTGTCCTGTCTTTGTCTGATTCTGTTCTCCTCTCCCACTCCCCAGCACTGCTCTCCTTTCCCCGAGAAGTGCTTGGCAGGGAGTGAGGGGAGCAGAGTTGGTGTGGTCCCTGTCAGGAAGTAGCTGAGTCCTGCCACCCAGCTGCTCTGCTCCTCCAACCTCACCCTTCTGCTCCCCTGTCCAGCCTTGCTCCGCATGCTCTGCCTTGCCACCTCACAAAGGCAACCCTGCCCCCTTATCCTCTGTACACAGTGCAATGCCAAATATCAAACACCATTATTCTATTAAAGTTTATTAGTAAAATCTATTTGCATGTCTTATCTATCAAAAATTTTCTCACTGGCCCCCCCCGACTGAGAAAAGAATTCCAATGTGGCCCCCTCAGCCAAAAAGGTTGGACACCTCTGTTTTAAGGTAATAACAAAAAGTTCTGTTTAAAGCATTTTGTGAGCCCACAAAACAAAATAAAATCAGAGGGGAAAAAATACAGAAGCATTCCCATTCTTTGCCTCCAACAAGGAAATGCTTATTTTACTGGAACTCAATGGGTACGTCTATACTGGATCCTTAGGTTGCCTTAACCTGCCTCAGGACAATCTAAGCAACTCCAAGGCCAAATTTAGAATTTATTAAGTTGACTTTAGCATTTGCTTAAGTTGACTTAATAAAACCTGCTCGGAAAGTCAACTTAAGCTTTTAAGTTGGCTATACAGGGCAGGAAGGGTCCAGGCCCCACCCCCTGCCCCATCCTGTGTCCTCATTGGATCTGGCTCCCAGCTCCTTGTGGAAAACGGCGGGGGCTTGGAAATGCCTCCTGCTGTCTGTGGAGAGGGGCTGGAAGCCTAGCTGGGCTACCAACACCCTGTCACCCTCCTATAGGGTCTGGGAGCTGCCTCTGGCCCTCAGCTCCTCACCACATGGCAGGAGCTGGACTGGTTCCCTGGAGCCCAATCACACCCCGGGGCAGGGAACAGGGCAGAGTCCAAGCCCAGGCTGGGGCATGTCTGCCAGTGTTGACATACGCCAACTCTATTTCACAAGGCTGAGTTAAAGTTGACCTTGTGAAGTAGACTTAAAATACCCCATAATGTAAAGATAGTCAAGGAGTTTGCTGCAGAGAAAAACAAACGGGTGTAACAGGGAACTGACATGCAGTCTAATTGCCACCCACTGCACTCTTGCTGAGGCAGGGTTAACACAGTGGTACACAGCTTTGGGTATCTCAGCAGCATGTTACGGAGTCCCATGTAGCACCAGTTTTAACTCCTTGTACATGGAGCATTATGGCAGAGTGAAGGGATCCTAGTCCCTCAGTTCCTTTGCCACCCCCAGCCCAGCTGTCTTGGTAAAGAGGGCCAGTAGAGCCCCATACTGCAGAAAGTAAGTCAGACCTGAAGGTGATGATTACAGCACACCAGAGCTGTGCCTAATTAGTCAAGGGAGGACTGCTGTATCCCTGGCTGATGCAGGGAGGTATATAACCCAGCCATGGAGAAACCATAGGGAAGGTATGGCCAGGAACTAGGATGGAAGCTCTGCCAGTCAGGTTGCCTCTAGGCCAAGGAAGAGGGGGGCAGTTAAAGCTTTGTGGCCAAGTCGGTCTGATTTACGAGTGTGGTTATCATTGATAAACTGTAAATAAACAAGCACAAGTGGTAGCACCACATAAAGCCTGTGAGTCTGTTTGTATATGAGTGGGAGACTGATGACAGGATCCAGAAGGGCAAAGGGTCCATGGCATTCTTCCATAGGCATGTACTATGAGTGCTCCTGGAGCAGCTATTGGATTCTACCACTCTGTGGGCTTCCAGTGCTTGATGCATTCCTTCCATTGGGCTGGAGTCTGCTCGATGCCCATCTGCTTGAACCTCTGTGAAATTCCATGGCACAGAAGAATCTTCCTGCTCTCTGGGAGAAGTCATGGAGGATGGTGTACTCCAACCATACATTGATCAGCACTTGCGCATCAGTCCAGGTAAGTACTGTCAGAGCCGGATCCATTGTCTCCCATACTGATCTGTAAAGAATGCAGCAGAAAGCTGTTCTGAAATGGTCAGTGCAGTCTGCTACTATTAGTACCAAGAGGGAGACAAAGACCTTTATACTTTAGGTAAGGGTCAGGCAGAAACAAGTTCAGTAAATTGCAGGAATAGGAATGGAGGACCATTGAAATATGAGTACATGCCTGAGTACCTGATACATGCCCCTTGACTCTGTCTACACCAGTGTTTCCCAATCAGTGTGCCCTTCAAACATCAGCAGGTGTTCTGTGAAATTTCTTGGAAAACTACTCCAAGAGTCCTGGAGAGCTCATGAATATTCATGAGATCATTTGGAGACTATATGGTGATGTGCCTCAAAATAATTAAAGGTATCAAGGTGTGCCACGGCAGAGAAGATATTGGGAACCACTGGTCTACATTGCAGACTGGAATGATACAGGGCTATGACACAGGGTGAGACGTGCTTACCCACATCCCTCAGACATGTTAGTTATTGTCTTGATACTTGCCTTCACCCACGTGTTACTGGGATTTGGATGTGGGAAACAGGAAAAGTTGTGCTGTCACTAGCGTGGACATACCCTAAGAGTAATTTTTTAATCCATATTTTTATTGTTGTAGACATATCGTCCTTTCCTGGCTCATGAAATTGCATTTCTTTCTGGGCAGGAAACAAGGTGAGGGTAAGGAGAAGGCATCCCTGGGACTAGAGAATTTAAATGAGTCACACCTCATCAAACTTCACATTTTGATTTCATGATGTTACCAGTCATGTCGTCTCACAAGTATAATTCAACTTGCAAATGCCTCAGTAGCTTCACTGTTACCTTGGCACCAGTCACATGTTATCTTCCTGCTGAAGATGTTTAGTGTCTTATTATTCAGAGCAGGGGAACGTCCTTGGTATGTGTCTGCCAAAAAGTGCGTAAGCCACAGATCAACAAACCATAAAAATTATAAGAACAAAATATGACTTCTCAAACAGTGGCCTAAGGTAAGAGACTAATATACTGTAACTTTCTTTAGCTGTCACCAAGGCCATCCCTAAGGAAGGGCTAGGCCTGGGGCCAATTGACCTGTTCGGCCCACCCTACATGCCAGGGGCCAAGTGGGCTGGTCTGGGGTCTGGGTTCTGCTCTTCCGCCCCACCTCTGGGCCTGCCCACCCTGCCCCCAGGGCAGAACAGCCAGTCCAGAGGAGGGATGGGAGAGAGGAGCCTGGCCTCTGGGCTGGTCCACCACCTCCCCTGGGCTGGTTGTCCTCCTTGGGGTCAAGGTGGACTGGCAGAGGGCAGACTCCAGTTGAGCTCCCAATCACCCTCCCCGCCTGCCCCAGCTTCCTTCAGCTTTGTGCCGAAGGCAGTGAGCGGGGGGGCAGAGGACAGCATGGCTGTGGGGGTGGGCAGCGGATCAGTCCCTGCATTGCCTTGCTCAGTTCATGCTTAGTAATGCTTAGTTCAAACTATAACACATGGTTAGTTTGAACTAATGCCTTCGTTTGAACTTCTTAAGTTTGGACTAATGCTTAGTTTGTGTCTTGCCGGCACTTAGTTCGAAAGCTTGAACTATGCATGGAAGTCTGAATTAACCCTGGTACCAAGTAGTTGCCTAGTTCAAACTAAGAAGATCAAAGGTGACTTCAGGGCTCTGGGAGCACGGGTGAAGGAGTTTGGAGCACAGGTGGTGTTCTCCTCGATTCTTCCGGTCAAGGGTAGAGGCCTGAGCAGAGACAGATGCATCCTGGAGATGAACGTTTGGCTGCGAAGATGGTGTCGTCAGGAGGGCTTTGGCTTCCTTGACCATGGGTTGCTGTTTCAGGAAGAAGGACTGCTAGGCAGAGATGGACTCCATCTTTCGAGGAAGGGGAAGAGCGTATTTGGACGCAGACTGGCTGACCTAGTGAGGAGGGCTTTAAACTAGGTCTGAAGGGGGAAGGAGACCAAAGCCCACAGGTAAGTGACTATGTGGGAGACCAGGGGGATGGGATGCAACTTGGGGGGTGCCGGGACTGTAACTCCAGGGATAGAAGAGAGGATAATTGGAACATGCGGGGGGAATCAAATAACTTTCTTAGATGCTCTAATGAAGCTCTAATGCCTGAGGCAGGTGGGGGAGGTCAACACCAAAAGAAAATCCAGGGAGGTAGATACAATAGAATTGAAAATCAAAATGGGAAAGTAGGGCAATCAGCTGGGTATCTTAGGTGCCTATACACAAATGCAAGGAGCCTGGGAAACAAGCAGGAGGAATTGGTAGTACTAGCGCAGACAAAGAACTATGACATGATTGGGATAACAGAGACGTGGTGGAATAGTTTGCATGACTGGAGCTCTGCAATAGATGGGTATAGACTGTTCAGGAAGGACAGGCAGGGAAGGAAAGGGGGAGGAGTAGCACTATATGTAAAGGAGCTCTATGACTGCTCAGAGCTTCATTATGAAAGTGGAAACAAGCCAGTTGAAAGTCTGTGGGTTAAGTTTAGAGGGGAGAGCAACAAGGGGGATGTTGTGGTAGGTGTCTGCTACAGACCACCAGATCAGAAGGAGGAGGTGGATGAGGCATTCTGTGCACAACTGACAGAAGTTTCTAGAGCACAGGCCCTGGTTCTCATGGGGGACTTCAATTACCCTGACATCTGCTGGAAGGCCAATACAGCAGTGCACAGGCAATCCAGGAAGTTTCTGGAGAGTGTTGAGGACAACTTCCTGGTACAAATGCTGGAGCAACCAACTAGGGGCCTTGCGCCTCTCGATCTGCTGCTCACAAATAGAGAAGAATTTATCAGGGAAGTAGAAGTGAATGGCAGCCTGGGTAGCAGTGACCATGAAATGATTGAGTTCAAGTTGATGATTAAAGGAAAGAAGGAAAGAAGCAAAACACAGACCCTGGACTTCAGAAAAGCAGATTTTGTCTCCCTCAGGGAACTGATGGGCAGGATCCCTTGGGAGGCTGATCTGAAGGGGAAAGGTGTCCAAGAGAGTTGGGTGCATTTTAAAGAAACCCTGCTAAGGGCACAGGAAGATACAATTCCGATAAGGAGAAAGCACAGCAAATGTGGAAGGCGCCCACTGTGGCTTAACAGAGAGCTCTGCACTGAGCTGAAGCATAAAAAGGACGCTTACAGGAAGTGGAAGCTAGGACAGATGACTAAGGAGGCATATAAAGACATTGCTCGGGACTGCAGGGATAAAATCAGAAAGGCCAAAGGACAAATGGAGTTGCGACTAGCAAGGGATGTGAAGGATAACAGGAAGGGGTTCTACAACTATATCAATAACAAGAAGAGGATCAGGGATGGTGTAGGTCCCTTACTGAATGGGGCAGGCATCCTCGTGACAGAGGATGAGGAAAAAGCTGAAGTGCTCAATGCTTTTTTTACTTCAGTTTTCACAAGCAGGGTCAGCTCCCAGCCCACTACACTAGGTACGGTAGACTGGGGAGAAGAAGAGAGGCCCTTGGTGACAAAAGGTCAGGTTAGGGACTGCTTAAAGAAACTAGATGTGCACAAGTCCATGGGGCCGGATGAACTGCATCCGAGGGTGCTGAGGGAGCTGGCTGATGAGATAGCAGTACCATTGGCCATTATCTTTGAAAACTCGTGGCAAACAGGGGAGGTGCCAGAGGACTGGAAAAAAGCAAATATAGTACCTATCTTCAAGAAAGGCAAAAAGGAGGATCCAGGGAATTACAGACCTGTCAGCCTCACCTCAATCCCTGGAAAAATCATGGAGCAGCTTCTCAAAGAATCCATCCTCAAACACTTGGAGGAAAATAGAGTAATCAGGAACAGTCAGCATGGATTCACCAAGGGTAAATCATGCCTGACCAACCTCATCGCCTTCTATGAAGAGATGACTGGATTTGTGGATGCGGGAAGAGCCGTTGATGTGATATACCTTGACTTTAGCAAGGCTTTTGATACGGTTTCCCACAGCATTCTCATTGGCAAATTAAGGAAGTATGGGTTAGATGCATGGACTGTAAGGTGGATAGAAAACTGGCTAGAACAACGGTTTCAGCGTGTAGGAATCAATGGCTCCATGTCAAGTTGGCAGGCAGTAACAAGTGGTGTGCCCCAGGGGTCGGTCCTGGGGCCAGTTCTGTTCAATGTTTTCATTAATGATCTGGATGATGGGATAGATTGCACACTTAGTAAGTTTGCAGATGATACCAAACTGGGGGGACGGTAGACACCCTAGAGGGCAAGGACAGGATTCAGGGAGACCTAGACAAATTGGAGCAGTGGGCCAAGAGGAATCTCATGAGGTTCAACAAGGATAAGTGTAAAATCCTGCACTTGGGACAAAAAAACCCCATGTACTGCTACAGGCTGGGGAGTGATCAGCTAAATAGCAGCACTGGAGAAAAGGACCTGGGAGTCATGGTGGATGGGAAGCTGGACATGAGTCAGCAGTGTGCTCTTGCTGCCAAAAAGGCCAATGGCATACTGGGCTGCATCAGAAGAAGTGTTACCAGCAGATCAAGGGATGTGATCATTCCCCTCTATTCTGCACTAGTGAGGCCACATCTGGAATACTGTGTCCAGTTTTGGGCTCCCCACTACAAAAAGGACATGGACAAATTAGAGAGAGTCCAGAGGAGGGCAACCAAAATGATCAAAGGGCTGGAGCACAAGCCCTATGAAGAAAGACTGAAGGAACTAGGCTTATTTAGCCTGCAGAAGAGAAGACTGAGGGGGGATTTGATAGCAACCTTCAACTACTTGAAGGGTTGCTCCAAGGAGGAGGGAGCTCGACTGTTCTCGGTAGTAACGGAGGGCAGAACGAGAAGCAATGGTTTCAAGTTACAGCTGGGGCGGTCCAGGCTGGATATTAGGAAAAACTTCCTTACTAGGCGAGTGGTGAAGCATTGGAATAAGCTGCCTAGGGAGGTGGTGGAATCTCCATCTCTGGAGGTGTTCAAGTCCCAGCTGGACAAAACCCTGACTGGGATGATCTAATGGGAGTGGTCCTGCTTTTTTTGGCAGGGGGTTGGACTAGATGACCTCGTGGGGTCCCTTCCAACCCTATGATTCTATGATTCTATGAAATTGCTTAATTTGGACTAGGCAAAGTCTAGTGTAGCCAGACACTAAATTAGTTTGGACTAAGTCTCCTTAGTCTGGACTAATTTGCCCGTGTAGACATAGCCATATTGTCCATATATTAGAATATTGTGGAATTGTGGGTTTTCTTTTTTTTTTTCTTTTTCTTTTCTTTCTTTCTTTCTTTCTTTCTTTCCTTCTTTCTTTCTTTTTTTTTTTTTTTACTGTGAGCAATTACAAAGTTAAGAGTTTACATGTTAAATTTTGTTTCTAACATGGCTTTTTGAAAGTGAATTTAGCATTTTTGAAGCATGCTAGATTGACAGCTCCGGGGAAGTAAATCTGCTGTACATCTACAGAACAGGGACAGCACCAGTTAATAAAGGTTCAGGCCTCTTCTGGGAGGGGGCCAGAATTTGAGCTGACAGAATTGTTTAACTTCCATGCCTTCACAATACTTGGCCTCTGCTGAAATTGCCAACAGGGCATCAATGCCAGTTAACAATAACAGACTGTGCAATGTGGGCACCTGTCAACTAAGAGCTGGACTGAGACCATCGTCATTTTAGTTAGGTCATCAAAGAGCCAGACTTGGCAGAATGCCCTGTTGACAAGCCTGCTTTACATTGATTTGTTACATTTGACAATTTTCTTTACCAGAACTCTCGAATTCTACAAACAAACAAACAAACAGTTATTCGACTGTGCCCATAGGAGTCAAAAAAGAATGCATTAAAATATCATAGCTTCAAGGATGAAGTCATATAGAGCTTTGGAGGTTCAAACTCCAAACCGTGGTTAGTTCGAACTAACTTCGAACTGCTTAGTTCGGACTAAGCAAGTCCAAACTAAGTGCTTAGAAGTAGACCAAGAGGACACATCATAGCGTAGTAGCTAGCGCCTCTGCTTAACATGAAGAAGGTCCTGGGTTCAATTCCCAGGGGGTTGGACTGGGTGATCTCACAAGGTCCCTTCCAGCCCTATGATTTGATTGATTGAAGAATCATTAATTCTGCCTGTGAGAGGAGACAGTCTATCCATGCTTGAGGGTACCCTTTGGCAAGGCTAGAACAATCTGAGTGGGCAACTCCTCTCCCTGCTACCCTTACAAGCTGAAGCATCTGTCCACCTCCCTTTCAAGCTCTGCTTAGATGAGAGTGAATCAGAACAGGCTAAACACAGTACTCCTGTCATTTGTTCATACACTGGACTGCAGGGGTTCCTACATAAATAAAAAAAAATTCAGGGCACAGGCATGTAACCTCCCCCCACCATTTCCCCTGTCTCACTGCCCACTGCTGCTGCATCAGCCCCTCCCACTCACCACTTTCCCCACCAACCCCCTGTTCCCTCTGATTCTCCCTGCTGCTGGCAGGGGCCTGGGGCCATCTCCTCAATGTGCCTGCTTCCCCCCACCACTGGTGGGAGGCACAGGCCCAAGGCTACTTTACCCACCTGCGTCCCCTACTACCAGCAAGGATCCAGGGCCACGTCCCCCAACTGCTTCTCCCCACCCTCTTTTCGCTACACTGGCAGGGGCCCAAGGCCACCTTGGCTGTCCACCCCCAGCTGCTTTCCCCACCACAGTCAGCCCATCTCTTCCCCTTTCCTCTGGCCATTCTCACCCAGGTTCTTGCTGCTACCTTCTCCAGCTCGCCTTTCTTTGCCCCCCCCCCAAGTAGTACTCACCCTGTCTGCCACCAGAAATGCACTGCCTGGGCCTGGGCCTGAGCCAAGCAGAGGCAACTTTGAAATTTCCCACTCCTCTTCTCCTACCTTAGGCCACATGCCTGGGCTGCTGCAGGGCAGGACATTTTAAAAGACCTTGCTCCCAGCCCCAGTTAAACTCCCAGGTGCTACATGCTGTGTCTCAGAGCACCCTGCAGCAGATTCAGGGCCTGGACCCCATGAGTCGATGCCCCTGCTGGAAGGACAACATTTCATTACCAGTGCAGTGAACGCAAAAGTGATTTGTAACACAAAACCAGCCATAATAACTATTTCCCATTATGCTCAGCATCTAGGTGGGTGTATTCAGATATGGTGAAATTATGGCAAGGACTTAGTTGCATTCATGCAAATACAAAGTCCCTTTCAGCTGCCAAGCAGGAGGAGTACCCTCTGGTACTCGGACCTTGGTTACATCTGAAAAGAACAGACCAGTCAAATACTAAAATAACAGTTCTGTAATCCTTAACAAACTTTAAAAGACTATATATGTGCATTTCACATCTCACAAGAAGTATGAGGAAGTAATAATAATAAAAGTGTACATTGTGTGTTCATGTGAGAGAGAGAGAACGTGTTGAGGAGAGTATGTTAGGGAGACTCTGAAAGACAGAAAAAGTGTTAGTGGGCTAGAGGAGTGTGTAAGGAAGAGACTGTAATAGAGTATGTGTAGGGAAGCGGGCGATTGAGACTCTATGCATGAAAGCAAGAGAGTTGGAGGGATGTGGAAGACAGTGGGTGGGGGGAGATAGAGACAATGTGAGCTGAGGCCAGTGTGTGTGGCAGACTGTGTAAGAGAGTGTGAATTGGCAGCAGTGTGTGAGAGACACTGTGCATGTGTGAGTTCCTGATTGTGTCATTGCGCTATCTCTTGAAGTTGCGCACTCAGGAGCCTGAATTTTTGTTCAGTACAATAACACCTGCAGTTCCCACTCCTAAACTAGAGGCAGCAGAGCAGCAGACTTCTTGTTCCCCCAGCCCGTCTCAGTGGAGACTGGGTACATGGGTGGAGGAGAGGCAGGGGAAAAGCTTATAAGAGGCAGAGGGAGGCATTGCCTTCCCCTGATTGACTGCTCTCTGCCACCCCACTGAGGCGGGACCCAGACCCAGTTGGGGACATAGAGTCATCTGTGGTGGCAGTATCCACCCCTGGCAGGGACCCAGGGAGGATGCCGGTAGTGGTATCCGGCTCCAGCTGGGACCAAGGACCACCAGTGGCGGTGGAATGCAGCCCTGTCTGGGAACCTGGAGCTGCTGCCGGTGGCAGGCGCAGGCCCTGGCGAGTGCCCAGGCCCACCGGTGGTAGTAGGCCAGGCCAGATCTGGAACCACTGGAGCTGGTGGGATCTGGCCCTAGCTGTGACTAAGGGACACCACCGGCAGCAGGAGCTGGCCCTGGCAGAGACCCAGGGATTCCACCAGCCCCAGCTAGGACCCTGGGTGCAGGATCCATCCCCGGCTGGGGATTTGGACCTGCCACGAGTGTTAGGATCAGGCTTTGGCCAGGAGCTATGGCTGCCAACAGCATCAGTATCAGGCCCCAGCCAAGACCCAGGGCCACCACCAGTGGTGGGGTCTGGCCCCAGCTGGGGACCAGGAGCTGCCCGTGATGGCAGGATGCACCCCAGCCCCAGTGGCAAGAGCCGGTTTGGGCGGAGGAGCGGGAGCTATCTTTGGAGCTGCCTTCTCAAGGGCAAACTTTAAAATCTGCTCATGGGAAGAGGAACACCCCAACATCAACTCCTGGCTGGCTCCCACAACAGATCAGGAGGCAGGCTCCATGGGAGGCTGGGGGGAGAAAAGGGGGCTATGGCGGGTTCCAGGTATTTGTAGTTCCCAGCACATCCTGAAGGAAGGATACAGCAGACAGGAAACTCAGTAACCTCACTCAAGAAGTAGTCACACACTAACGTAATATTCCTATAATTGGAACTACTGGTAAAGAACCACTACACGTGACCAAGGAGAGTGAAATCACAGCCTTTATACACAGAAATTTTAAGACTGTCTTGACTACTGAGCACAGTACTTGGCATGCAGATGAAACTTAATGAACATAATTTATGGAATATTAACCTACACAAATAAATAGGTGACACTGTTCAGTAAGGACATAAATCAGAGATCATCACTTCAGCTCCAGTTTACTTGGTTATATGATGATTAGACCCAGAGTATCTATTTTTGAATCTCAACAAAAGAAACAGTAATGCTATCAAGATTTTCCTGTTCTCATATAGTCATGAATAGTTGTAGATACAAAATGTCAATGGGATTTATAAGGAAATGAGAAAAATTGAAAATCTAAAATTTACTGTAATCTCAAGTAATCCCACAAATGAAATTTATCCAGAGACATTACAAAACTGTCAGTTTTTGTGTAATTATATTCTGCATAGCAAAATTCTCTATGCAGTTACAGTTAAATACAATTTTCTTCTTCACTTCTTTCCTAAATGTTTGTGTAGACCTGAATTTTCAACCTTTTTAGTCCATGACCCACAAAATGGGGACAGGGAGTGGAAAGCAGTCCATTACTCAACAACAGTCTGTAAATAAAAGATTTACTGTCTGTGTCATAAGACATTTTTTTCAGCCATTTTTTGTATCACAGTTTAAAAAAAGTAGATGTGAGCTTTTGTGGGATGAATGTGATTCAAGTCAGGAAGGTGCCTGAGGGCACTGGGGCTAGGAACTGGAGCTACTATGATGCAGTGCTTTCCTGATGAGCATGCTTCTCCCTCTCCTCCTCAATTCACCTCTTGAAGTGCTGCTTCCTCGAAACTCGAACAGAATACTGAGGAATGGGAGTGATGGGGAAATTGGGAAGGCAGAGGACTTGGAGGCAGGGATATAGCCAATAGTGATTTTCTGGCAAGACCTGTGATTGGCTGGAGTGAGCCAGCCACTGCCTGCTTCTGGTCACATGAATGGGCAGAGAAACTAAGATGGTGGATGCTACCTTGGCAGATGAAGCATTGAGCAGCTCAGTGATTCTTGGCCAGTTTCTACCCGAATTTCCTGCTTTTAGGCACATAGCCAACAGCAAGAAGTTTGGGCAGCAACCTGCTGAAAAAATGGAGCATCAGCAGCAGAAGCAGCACATTGATTTGGCTTGCTTTCCAAGTGGGTGCGCCATGGCCCTCCTCCCAGGCCCACCTGTAGCTATGCCCTTGCCTTGGGGGGACGGAGCAATGAAGTGGTATGCAAAGTGGTGACAGCAGTTAAAGGAGGAGGCAGAGAGCTTCTGCTGAGTCTTAATGATTGGAGGATTTTGCAGTTCTAATTTGGTGGAGCACAATCCACTGAATCTTTCTTGAACCATTTCCGGTTTGTACCCCACCTTTTGTTGTAGAGTTACTATCTGCTAAATAACTGTTACCTTTGCTGGTTGGTAGAACTTTACAAAGAGTGTTGTTTCTGCTTTTTAGATGCAAACATGAATATGGAATAAATTTTTGGTTCAATTGAGCTTGTCCACAGCCTTTCCATCCCCTTGTTAGTCACATAACATAATTTCACTCTTTCTTATTCCAGAATTTTTGCAGTTATCAGTTACCAGACAGCTAAAAGGCAGAAGAACATGCAGCTAAATTCTCACAGGTGTGGGATCTGAACTGAACTGTCCTTTTCCAGGGAATTTTAGCTAAAATAGGTTGGTATGCTAGCTGGTTGAGCATTTCTGTTTTGATCTGCTCCAAATATTTCTCCTCTGCTGCTTTTTCTCTGTTGCCAATTTTTCCTAGAGGATCATTTTTCTGAGGTACAGCATGCTAGATCCTTAGGTCTATGTGTTGTCACCAAACTCACAAGCCAGGCCTTAGATAAGAGGCTTCACTGAAATATTCTGAAAGACGGAAAATAAAACACTTGAATTTCAGTAATGCTGTGTTGAATTAAAAACACCCTCTCCTGTACTTGAAAATACTCCAGGCATGCCATGTTCAAAATAAACCATGCAATTCTCATGCCCCGGTATTAACACAATAAAACCCCAGTGATACATATGTTAGCATTGTTCTACAACTCTCTAAAATACAAGATGCTAGGCTGACTTTTAATCTAAAATTTAACATGATAAAGGAATCAGTCCTGCACCCCTCTAATTTAATTGGAGTTCTGGCATTAGCTTCAGTTATAGCAGTAATAGGCCCATGGTTATCAGTTTTGAGTTAAGATTTCACTACATTTTGGGTGTCACATTTGAACTTTTTCATATGATATAGTAGATACTATAAGATACATAGACAGTTCATTCTCTATTATTTAAAAGTAATATATTTTAAAAGCATCTGCCTCTCCCTTCTCATTGCCAGGGATCCTTAAAAGATTGGTTCCAAAGGGGTAGCCATGTAGTCTAGTTCAGCACAGCAAACAAGGAATCCTCTGGCACTTTTAAAAACTAACAAATTTATTTATCACATGAGCTTTTGTGGGAGAAAATCCCACTTCATCAGAATCTTGATGATGGGGAATTTAAAAGCTCAGGACATCTGTTTCAGATGGTGGCGAGAAGAGCTCTTCAAGCACACATATTTGCCATCTGGATATCATGTGAAATCCTCAGATAGAGACATTTTCAGAATCATGATGCACTTGCCAGTTCCTTTGGCATTCATTACAGTGACATTAATTTTCACATTTTCCAGCTGCCACTCAAATGAACTTATTACATAACACATGCATTTGTTATTTCACTAAAAAAAGCTATCAGTGAAACATTGACTGAATTCAAGGATTCAGACAGTAGGAAACAGACAAAGACTGGATTCAGGCTGTAATCAAATAAATGCTTTGAGAGTTTAGTGTGTAAAAGCAATGGTACGAACTGTAAACATCATCTTATACTGCTGCCACTGGCATGCAGTAGACATTTCATTTTCTGTGGGCTGCACTGGCTCTCTCCAGCCCTCTCTGTGGAGTGCATGTGTCATATCCAACATCCAGTACAGAAGGGAAATTTGCCAAGAAGTAGTATGATTTGGTGTTGTCAGTGTACTCTAAGAAAAGCTGATGGATTTTGAAACCCATTGGAAATCCTCCATGTACACAGAGCAGAGGGCTTACCTGATTGCCAGTCTACTCCCCTACATCTTGAAAAGGAAAGTTTCCAAGGCCTATGCTTGCTGACCATGATTGCACCAGAGATGGCATGACTTCTCTGAATTAGCGTTAGACAGTGTCAGATCATTTTTTTTTGCTGTGCCTTTTAAAAACTCATGTAGCTTTCGATCCCAGAGGTAAGATTGTGGAATGCTGAAATGTGTAATACAACAAGGTTCCTTATTTCATGCTGTCATTTATACTGTACAATATACAGGTTTCATGGGGAGCTCCATATATTCTGTAACTTGCTGTAGATCAAACACTGTAAAAAGGGAAATGATGGGAGCTCAAGCTGTTTTATTTGGCTTACTAAAAAGACCTTAAAGAGTGACTTTGGCCTGGCCTATACACCAACATGTGGAACAGAAGTTCGATAATGGAGGGCTTTCAAATTTAGAAGGCAAAGGTGTAACAAGATGCAAGGGCTGAAGGCTGAAGCTAGATGTAGTCATGCTAGAAATAAGGCATAAATTTTAACAGTGAGGATAATTCCATTGCAGCAATTTATAAATGATAGTGGTGAATTTGCCACTGCTGGCAATTTTAAATCAAGGCATGATGTTTTTTTTTCTAAAAGAAATGTTCCAGTTCACAGAGGAATCAAGTCAGGGAAAAAACCATAGCCTGTGTTATGCAGGAGATCAGAATTGCTAATCATAATGTTCTCTTCTGGCTTTATAATCTATGAACTATAGATTCATAATCATAAAGGATTCTGAATACCAAACATAGAAATACAGAAGAATGAATTTCTGGTTTGTTTTTTTTTCTAACTGAAGGGTTAACCATTGCTTTGTAGCAGAATTGTGTTAGTAAGTACCATATGATAGAAATTCAATGACATAATGCATTACTTCCCTGAGAAAGAAATATGATGCAGTTAGAGTTCTAGATTGTATTGAAAACTGACTCATCCAACGGGAACTGGACAAGCAGAAGGGTTTAAAGGGGGAAGCTCTGTGCATGAAAACTCTTTAACAGAGGGCAGGCTGAGGCACCACTCACCCTGCCTCCCTCCCCTTTAGGTAGTGAAATAACAGGTTTGGTTAAGACCTGCTGTGTGTCCTCGCTGTCGCACTTTTAGTCCAGGCTGAGAAGGAGTTTTTTTCTCACCACCAGCTTGGTTTAGGTGGAGTTGGTTTTTTTTCACCTTCCCTACAATAGGGCTCAGGAAGGCTGAAGCGCTGCTGGCCCGAGAAAAGACCCTGGGCTCGGTGTGCTGCAACTTGGGAAGCGCGCTGGTGCTGCAGCCAGCCCAGCTGTGGACCTGGGGCTCAGGCACTGGGACTAGGGGCTCAAGCCCCATAAGTTCAGAGCCAACAACATCCCTGACTGTAAGTACAACTCTTTCTCTAAGTGTGGGGCAGATGTCCAGTGCAGTACTTCATATGGTGGGGATACAGTGCCTGGATTAATTGCTCAGAAAGGGAACTAAACAAGATGTGTCTATTAAAGGAATAGAATAGGAGTGGGAGTGAGGGAGAGGGTTGTGGCTCCTATGATTGGTACAGCAAGGTGCCAACCACATATTTTACAGCTCACTTTAACTCTCCCATGAGGGGTGTGTGGATGGTAACATCCTACTGATGGAGGCAAAGTAATGGTGGAAAAGGTGCGGGGTGAGGACGGGCTGGCAGAAGACTGCCAGGTAATTATTAAACTAGCATGGGGTTATCTGTCCTCCTTTTTGTCTAGCCATACCATCCACACCCTGATACATGGAGCTTAGTAGTAATGTCAAAGTAAGAACCAGACTTTTATTTTCTTTTGTTTTAGATCAGAAACTCAACTGGAAAATTTCTCTTCTAAACTTGTTTTAATTTCTGTGTATCTTTTTTTTTTCTACTTTCACGTTGAGATATGAAAAGAATGACTTTTTTGGTAGTATTTCCAGTTAAATTCTGTAGATAAAAGTGGCTCAGATAGTGAAGATAAACTCTGTGTAAGTATCTGAACTTTGTGAGTACTTAATTGCAATTACACCTGATTTACGAATTTCAGAACCTAGTTCACAATGATCTTCATATATTTTTATGCTGATAAGGATTCTCTGAAATCAGTGTAGTAAAGAAGCATAAATGTGAAGTAACACAATGTATATTGAAGGCCATTACGATGTTTGTAGATCTTTACTTGCATACAGAGGCCTGATTCTGATCCTATAGAAATTAGTTGTGCACATATGTAGTTCCAAGGCAACTTGTATAGGTACAGAATTCTGAGGCATATTTTTAGAGAATGCTTATTTTATCTGTTTTAGGCTTATTTTAATGTTGCACTTTAAACAAAGAGCCCAGTTATATTCTGCTACCCATTCCTATTAAATTTAATTGAGAAGGTATTTTGCAGCTAATAAACTTATATGCATTATAGCCATTATATTGTTCTTAAACCTTCATAAACATGATCTTAGTGTTAGAAAAGACCTGGGGGGGGGGGAACAAAACAAAACAAAACAAAAACCTTAAACTAAATTCCTTGGGAAATCATCCAGTGCTGTATGAGGGGTAACATAACAACAGATGTTTGTGTCACTTGTTCAAATCACATATGTAGGTGCAATGTCAATAGGTAGAATGTCTAGTGGTGAAACAAATCATCTCCTGATGAAGGTGGCAGTGCATCAAGAATTAGCATTGAGCCCTTTCTTTCTTTCCCCCCCCCCATCTTGGCTATTCTCACAGGCTGTGTCTACACTTACAATTTCGTTTGAATAAATGAGGATTAATTCAACCTAAATTAATGAATAGCTACACTGGCTTTCATTACTTCGAACTAAGGAAGTCCTCAGTTCAAAGTAATGAATGCTTACTCTGAAGTTATAAAACCTCACTTAACTTCCAATTAATGGTTAATTTGAACGTGTTAGTTTGAATTAACCCAGTGGAGCAGCATTAATTTGAACTAACTGTTAGCTCAAATTAAACTCGATTTGGCCTTCTTCCTCCTAGGGTGCATGGTACCAGGAAGGAAGTGCCTGCCCTGGACACCAACCCTCCCCACCCTCACAGGCACACCCAGTCTGGAAAGCCTGCTGTGTGCAGGCTGTGCAGACATGTCCCAGGCAGGCACAGCCAACGGAGGGTTCCTGTTTGGTGCTACCAGCAGGTTCTCAACCTCCTCACCATCTGGGGCAGTGAGGACAGCCTCTCCCAGTTGTGGGCCAGCCACTGCAACCAGGAGATATACATGGGCATCACCTGGACTCTGTTCACAAAGGGCCACACCCGCACTACAGAACAGGTGTGGGTAAAAATCAAGACCCTGCACCAGGACTATGCTCAGGTCCATAAGGCAAGGTGGCACTGGGGGGGGGGGCAGGACGTGCTATCAGCTGCCCCTACTATGACGAGCCGGATAGCTTCCTGGGCAGGGAACCCACTGGCCTCCCAGCCAAGAATGTCGACTCCACAGAGTCCCCTCTGTGGCCAATCCCCAGGAGGGGGACTCCATGGAGGAAGACGTCCCTTGGGATGTAGGGGACACCAGACACCCCGAGGGGACACCACCACACTGCCCCAGCCACCAGCCTGGAGCTCTTCCCCACCCTGTGAGGGGACCAGCCACCCTAGAAGAAGAAGAAGATCAGGTGGAGGAGAAGGCCCCCCCCCACAGAGGAGGACACTGCTGAGGGGATGTCACGCTGGCCCTCAGCAGCACCTGTCAGTGAGTGCTCCCTCCCACCCCCATGTAGGCAGGGCTGGGCCTGCCTGGGGCACAGGCAGTGTGGGGGGACATGGCCCTGGGACAGCCAGGGTCCCGGGGTCATGAGGTGTGCAGGGGCCCTCCCATGGGGCAGAGGGACTGGGGATCATGTGGTGGGGGGGACCCAGACCCAGGTGGGGCAGGAGCCTGTCAACAGAGAGGGTGAGGGGATCTGGAGGTGGCAGCATCAAGAGCAGACAGCATGCAGCCCGTACTGCAGGCACAGGGAAGGCTGACTGCCATTTGCCACTGAGGGCACCACATCTGACCCAGGCAGCACGGCATGGCTGCACCTACCTTGGGGTCCCATCCCATAGGATGTGCATGAGGAAGCAGGGGGACAGCAGGGCACAGCTGCTTGCAGCTGTCAGGCTGCACACAGCACTAGCTAGTTTCCCTCCAGCAGCTCATGCAGCCACCCAACATGCCACTGCAGGGAGCCCACCACACACCACCAAGCAGAAGAGGAGGGCCCATCCCACTAGGACAACCTCCTCTTGGACCTCATCCAGCTGGGCCAGGGGGCCGAAGAGGGTGTGCAGGCCTGGAGCGAGTGGGTGTCAGCTCACCAAGCAGCCGCCCTATGCCTGCTCGAGCAGTCCATCCAGTGGGACAAGTGATGAACCGTCACTCTGGAGTGGCAGAGCCACACCCTCATGGCCATCAGCGTGGCCCTCTGGCATATAATGGCTGGCATACACTGGCTAGCAAACCACTCCATCCATCCTGCTGCCAAAGGAGCTGCCCCAAGGGACGCCAGTGTCCCTCATTGCCAGTACCACAGACCTGAGGTGAGGGTGTCTGGTGGCAGGCATAGTCCTCAGTGCTCCTCACTGAGGAACAGGTCCATCAGTGCCCCCCACATGCTGGCCGCTCTCCTCTGGGCTTGCTCCATCTGGGTCACCATCTCAGGCTGTTTGAAGCACCCAGCGATGCATTCATCTTCTGCCTCCCAGATGTGGTAGACCTTCTTCTCCCACAGTTCGCACAGATTCTGCAGCATGAGACAGGCATTGACAACCTCAGGGATGGTCTCCTCTGCTAGGTGGAGGCTCATCAGGAGTGATCTCCATTGGGCTTTGAGCCTCCCAAAGGCGTGTTCCACAACCTGGCAGCACCTGTTTAGCCTCCTATTAAAAAGCTCCCTGCTGGCATCCAGGTGGCCCATGTATGGCTTCATAACCAATGGGATCAGCGGGTTGGTGGCATCCCTGATGATGAGGATGGGCGCCTGCACACCACCAAGGGTGATGATGTGTGGTAGGAAGACGGTTCCTGCCTGCATGTGCCTACAGAGGCTGGAGTTTCTGAGACATGGGCATCATTCACCCTCCTCGGCCAGCCAACGTACATTTGTGAATACCTCTCAGTGGCTGACGAGGACCTGCAGGACCATGGAATAGTAGTCCTTGCCGTTACAGTACTCTGTAGCTTGGTGTTCTGGGGCTCAGACAGGGCTGTGCATCACATCCAGGATGCCTGCACCACTGGGGAATCCGAGGGTGGCGAGGCGATCGAGGGTGTTCTGCAGGTTGTCAGGGGTGACAAGGCAGGCTAGCAGGCCTTGGCTGATGGCCCTGCTAATCTGCAGCAGGGTGGTCCCCACAGTGGCCTTCCCAATCCCAAAATGGCATGTGATGGAGCTGTAGGACTCTGGGGTGGCCATCTTCCTGAGGGCAATGGCCACTCTCTTGTCCAGGGGGAGGGAGGGTCTCAGCCGGGTGCCCTGTGCTGCAGCACAGGGATGAACTCATGGACCAGCTCAAGGAAGGTCTCCTTCATCATCCTCAGGTTCTGCATCCACTGCTTGTCATCCCATGTGATGAGGACTATCCATTCCCACTAGTCGCTGGTGGTTCCATGTGCCCAGCATTGATGGGAAATGGATGGCAACAGGGTGGCTGAAGCAGCAGGCAGGGCCAGAAGGGTGGTAGTGCTGGTGTATGCTTCTGTGTTGTCAGCGTCAAAGAAGAGCATGCTCCAGACAGTAAGAGCACTGCGCAGGGTTGTGTGGATGCTGGGCACCTTGGTGGCAAGCTGTAGGAGCTGGCTCAGTCCATGGCCTCCTTGTGAATGGTCAGAGCGCCGGGGTTCCTGTTTTTATGGGATTGGCTGGGGGAGTGTCACTTCTCAGGGGCCATGTTGCGACACTTCCCATCATGCCCTCTTCCTAAGTCAAAATGGCAAGTCCTGGGCATGGACATGCTAGTTCAATTTGGGTTTCTAGTGGGGCCATGTTACTTTGAATTAACTTAATTCAAATTAACCAATATTGGCTCGATTTAGTTAGTTTGAAGTAAGTTAATTTGAACTAACATTCTGAATCTAGACACAGCCACAAGGAACATACAGAAGGAGATGCTTTGGTGCAAGCTATTTACAGATTATATCTTTCTATGAACTGAGGAGAAAGATAGTCTAGATGCTAAATAATTTAGGATCTTGATCAATGAAGAGATGCATTGGAAAGACAATGCCTTTCTCTCCTGATTTTGAACCAGTGTATGTTGTATGTATATTCAGTATGAATTCTGAAAAATTATCCTTGAAGCTGGACATTGAAAATCCAAAATTTCCAGTCTCTAGGTTCTAGAAACAAGGAAAATAGTGAAATGAGGATGGAATTAGAACTAGGATTATAAATGCTCAGTTATAACAGAGAGAAGTGGTATAGAATGTACCAGTGAGATTAAAAGGGAAAGCATACAAAATGGTGGTCCATCTAATTTTAGTGTATTTTGCTGAGCCCTGGGTGTGACCCAGGCCTCCTGGGATAACCTTCTGAATGTGCCAAAATCAGGGCAAGCTGCAAAACCAGGGGCCAAACCCCCAAACCACTGATGGGTGGTACTTAAACCAGTCTCCCAGTCAGCAGCAAAATATGCTCCTGATTCCCCCACTCTGGTCATCACCGAGAATAACAAAATAGAAACAGCCCCCTTACTGCACATCAGTTCTTAAGGTCCCCTCTAGCCACAGGGTCTCCTTACAAAATAGGTTCTTCTGACCCTGAAGGGCCAGCCACATCACCTATATAGGCTTAGATCTTATCCAAAATACCACGCTGCCAGCCAATCCTTTAGTAACTACAACTAAAGATTTAATATAAAAAGAAAACAAACAAAATATGAGAGATGTTAAAGGGTCAAAGTGAATCACATACATACAAATGATTTAGAGTCCATAGAAAACAAATCCTTTGCAGCTTAGTCCCACTCCTCTGGTGTGCACCCAGCAGCAGCAGCTGGGTGGGTCTCAGTCCTTTGTTGAGTCCAAGGAGATTCCAGAGGAGAGTGATGGTCACAGACAGACTGAAGACTAAGGACAAAATGGAGATGGGTCCCCTGTCTTTTATCGCAGAGTCCTTGCCAGATCAAAATGGAGGTGGGCCACATGGTCAGTCTGGGTAACCGGTCAGACAGGTTTCTTCTTGGGCCCACTGCAGCTGGGAGGCCCCCTGATGGGAGCCGTTAAAGGGAACAATAGTTTTGCAGACACCCAGTCTGGGATTGCCTTAGGAACACATCACTTCGAACACACATAAAAACAAATAGATTTCTAATTTCTAATAAAGGCATGCTACCTACATATAAACCATATCATCATTCTTGGCAGATTACAGCCTTTTGTTTGACATCAAACATGGTATATCACATGTGGATTATTGCAAATATGAAATATTAATATGAAAAATAATAATAAACAGTCCCCTAGACCCAGACAGTGTCACACTATACAACAAAAATGAAACATGAGCAAATTTTCAAAGAAATGCAAAAGCTGAGATGGATGGGTCATGTAAGCAAGAAGGCCCATGTGAAGAATGTATATGTTAGAGAAATACTTGAAGTAGCCGCCAGAAATGAAAGAAACAAGGGTGTGCAAGTTCAAATGGTCATGTAAAACAAAGTCCTGACAACTAGGTGGGTAAACTAATCCAACAGATCAAAATATATGGATAAAAGAGGGCAGCCAATCCAAGAAGTGGTGGGATGTCAGAAAGTTAGACTGGTTAGCATGTGCCATGATGGAGGATGAGACAATGAAATTTGGATAGAGAGCACTCGTAGAAAGGACATCTTTGATGGAATTAACACACAAAAGAAGAAGAACAGCACAGAAGACAAACTCTATTGCCAGCAATAGAAAATCATCTGGGAAAATCCCTTTTTTCCAATTCTAAGGGAAATTAAATTTGAATAGTTCCAAAGGGGCAGCCATGTTTGTCTAGTAAAGCAAAAACAGCAAAAAATAATAAATAAATAAATAAATCAGGGAATCTTGTGGCACTGAAAGACTAACAGATTTATTTATCACATGAGCTTTCATGGGAGAAAATCCCACTTCATCAGATGCTTTGAAGATGGGGAATTTACAGAATGGGATGAAAATAAATGCAGGGAAGTTTAAGACATGAGATCAGGTCATGCTGCAACAGCAAATCACAGCATTTGTAAGGATTCAAACTCTAGGAAACAACACATAGAGGGAGGGTGAAGTCAAATTACCTGTTACAATGTGAAAAGAATCCATAGTCATGATTAAGTCCTGCTTTCACACAATCTAATTTGCATATTAGTTGGATTTCATCTGCTTCTTTTTGAAAGCTTGATGTCCCATTGATTTTCTTGAGGACCATCATTAACAAATCATTAATGCAGTCATTAGGAAGATGGAAGTGTTCAGCAACTTTGTTTTGTGTATGTTGTGATTTCTGATGTCAGTTTCTTGCCCATTTCTTGTTCTGCGTAGGGACTGTCCTGTTGATCCAATGTATAAGGTATGGGGGCATTTCTGGCACATGATGGAGTAAATCACATCAGTGGAAAAGCAGGTGAATGACCCTTTGATGGAGTAGGTGGCTTGATTAGGTCCTATGATGGTGTCTTTTGTGCAGATATGTGAACAAAGTTGGCAGCATGGTTAACAGGTAATTTGACTTCACCCTCCCTCTGTGTGCTGTTTCCTAGAGTTTGAATCCTTACAAATGCTGTGATTTGCTGTTGCAGTATGACCTGATCCCATGTCTTACACTAGCCTGCATTTATTTTCATCCCATTCTGTAAGTTCCCCATTCAAAGCATCTAACTTTGAATGTAATGCTACATCTGCAGTTGCAGCTAAAGCTGTGATACCCAACTCACACAGACATACTTGCCGTAGCTCTTTGTAAGTTAGCGTACTAAAAACTATAGTGCAGATTCAGTAGCATGGGTAGCAGAAAGCAGCAGCAGAGTCTAGCTGCCCTGATTATGTACCCACAGGGTCTAGGTGGGTTTGTACTGAAAATGGCTAGCCATTGCTGTAGTATGCCACTGCCTGTGCTGCCATGGTTACATTGCTATTTTTAACACACAAGCTCAGTGAAAATGAGAGCAATATGTCTACCTGAGCTGCACACTAATAGCCTTAATACCTTAGTAAATCTTCCTTTGGATAGTGTCAATCCTAACTATTCTAAGGGTTTGTCATTGCCAAAGTTTAACTAAAGTTAATTAACATGGTGGTAAATGCTAGACTAGTGACTCCACAGCCATGTGTTCCAGAACACAAATGCTTGTGGTTTTATAGGCTATGAAAAATTAATGTAAGTGAGACCAGAAGCAAGCTGAGACCCAGGGAATAAACCAAAACTCTTTGTGCCTGAAACAGGTATTCATGGATTGTCCAGACTAGCATGGATAGTCATATTCAGTAACTCGAGTAAATTAGCATTTAAAAGTGAGAAACTCAAGTGTAGGCATACAACAAAGTGGCACCTTTTTAGGGTAAGTCCTCAGGTAGAAGGCCCAGAGAACCCAAATGGACACAGCTTCCTCTAGGACTACAGCATACTTCCATGCATCAACCAGAAAAGACCACCTCCTGAAAAATGTGTGGTTTGTTTCCTTGTTTCCTTTCTCCCCTCTCAGGGTATGTCCATGCGAGAGTTTTATTTTGAAACAACAGCTGTTGTTTCAAAATAAAACTTGTTAGGTCCAGATGATGTTTTGTTATTTCAAAGGGATGGGACTCCATCCCTTCGAAATAAGGGCGGTTATTTCGAAAACGCTAAACCTCATCTGCAATTGAAATAACCCTTGTTTCCAAAGGGTTATTTTGAAACAATGTGGTTAGGGCACTTTGTTTCAAAACAACCCATTTTGAAACGGGTTTGACATTCCTGGCCAGGGTGCTAGGTGAGGCGGAGGGGGGTGCAGGAGGGTGGCAGGTCCCAGCCGCTCCCCTGCCAGCTTTCCCAGCTGTGAGCTCGAGCCCGCAGCCAGGGGGACCTGTGGCTCCCCCAGTGGGATGGCGGGTGCAGGACCCGCTCACCCTGCTGCAGCCCTGGAGCTGCTTCAGCCAAACTGGGGTGGCAGGAGTGGGACCCACTTACCCTGCTGCAGCCCTGGGGCTGTGGCAGCCCAGGCGGGGTGGCGGGAGCAGGACCTGCTGACCCCGCTGCAGCCCTGGAGCTGCTCTAGCCCAGGCGGGGTGGCAGGAGTGGGACAAGCAGCAAGGGGGAGAGGGAGCCTCAGCCCCCCCCAGCTGCTGGCAAGCCCCCATGCCCAGCCAGCTTCCTGGGGGACCTGTCCCCAGCCAGGTGGTTTTTCCCCTGCCTGGGTCTCCAGGTGACAGCCAGGCAGGGGACTGGGTGGCAACATGGCCCTGCCAGGGGACCATGTTGCCACACCTCCCAGGGTGCCCCTCTCCAGGAATTGAAATAGCATGTCCACACACAGGGCATGCTATTTCAAATGGAGGGGCCTGTCTTATTTCAAATTAATTTTTTAATTCAAAATAAGTCATTTTGAAATAAGGTTTTTATTTCTAAATAAGTCATTTCAAAATGACTTATTTCGAAATAAAACTTTGCATGTGGACATAGTCTCACTGTTTTCATGAAACCTGGTGCCTTGATTATATTCCTCAAACATATTTCATAGCTTCTGTTGCAGGTTTCATCAGATAGTTATTCCTAATGGTATTCAAGAATGGGACAGCCCAGGAATGGATTTTATTTTATTTTTTAATATATGATAATAAAATAACATTGCTGATATTATAAAATGTCTGAGGGGGTTATTTTGTAATTTATTTAGTTAAATTAATAGTTGCTCAGTTTGTATGCTGACCTCTTTTTTTGCACTCAGACTTTAATATATTTGCATAAAAGAGAGTTTAACATTGGCTAAATTTCAGCAAATTTTAATAACCTCAGAGAGCACTATGATTATTATAAGAAACTTAAGTGTAGGTGTGAATGTGAAATGATCATAGTAATAGTAAGCATATAGAGCAATTTATGTTTTGATTGACCTGTCACCAAAAAAAAGACAAAACATGTGCTTTTGTCTCCTTGAATTAGAAAATTGCACCTTTTTTAGTAATCCCAACAAATAGTACCAGAATCTTCTTAAAGGTTCATATTAAAAAAAAAAAAATCACTTTTCAGTTAGAAAATGAGGGTTGGAAGATGATGCTATAGCACTGTCTGAATTTAGGAAGCAGTGTCCTGGACTACTTACAATTTCTCATTGGCTATATCCACATGTAGATGCTTATTTCAAAATACATTAATTAAAATAAGTTAATTTGAAATAAAGTCATTATTTCGAATTAACTTAAATTGTAATAAACAAAAACCTCAAATCGAAAGAGCAAGTCCAGACACAGGACTTGCTATTTCGAATCAGCAGAGGGGCAGCATGGGAGGTGTGGCAAATGGCCCCCTGGCAGGGCCATGTTGCCAGCCAATAAATAGAAAAGGGAAGGCACTGTGGGAAGGGGCAAAAGTGTTAAATCAAAATAATGGTTATTTTGAAATAACACCTCTGAACGGCGTTATTTCGAAACAACCTTTTTGAAATAGCAGCTATTTCAATTTCAGTCTAAGTTTTACTATTTCAAAATAAGGTTCATTATTTCAAAATGATGGGGCTCATCATTTCAAAATAATGAAACGTCATTCAGACATGACAACTTTTAAATAGAAACAACGGTGGTTGTTTCAATTTAAAAGCATTGTGTGGACATAGCCATTGATTGCCCATGTGAACTAAGAGAAAACTCACAGTACAAATATCTGAAAAGCTGTCTCACTTCTGTGTTAAACAAAAGTCAGTTTTGAAACACCAAAATTAAAATAAACCAACTGCTATGGAACTGAGAGTATAGCAGTATCTTCTTTTCAACCTGCACTGGAGGGGTAGGGTGAGCAAGTGTATAAGAGACCAGGCATTAAGGACATGATTTAGGAAACCACTTAAGCATACGTAATTCCAAAACATCATGTAACAGCTATTTTAAGAGTGCTACAATGAGCCCCTCTGCCTTGAGTCTGTCACCCCAAGGTAGGAAGCTTGCTTCTGAATGCTGTGTACAGCATCTAAAAGGTTTATATGCCTTCCAAAAGTCTTAGGCTACGTCCACATGTAGGCAGTTAAATTGATTCAATAAAATTGCTCTAAAAATCATTAAATCAATTTAAGTTAAACTGATTTAACATGTCCCCATTAGAAACTCAAATCGAGCTAGCAGGTCCATAGACAGGACCTGCTAGTTCGATTTAGGAAAGGGGCACCATGGGAGGTGTGGCAAGATGGCCCCCTAGAAAGGCGATGCCCCAACTCAATATATAGAGAAAGGACAGCACCTTGGGAAGGAGAAGGGCAAAAGTGTTTAATTGAACTAAAACTTAAATTGAAATAACACATCAAGGCGTCCAACCTGAAATTGCATCCAACCTGCAATTGTAATTTCCAGTCATTTGTCAAATCTCTCTTGCTTTGTTTCCAGAAAACCTTACTTCTTTTCCTGAGTGCTCCTAGGGTTGATTCATGGCTCATTCTGATGTCTGCATTGTCTCATTTTTCAATTTTCAATTCTAGGACACTTCTGAACTTATTATTTTAATAATTTAATACTTCCCAACTCATGATAGTTTTGGTGTTCACTCAGAATGTCCTCCATTATTTAACCTACCATCTTCCTTCGGATCTTCACAGAATCAGTCATGCTCAGTCTGAACGTCACCATTCATTTAATCTACCTCAAGTATCTTAAGTCTGGCTTTTGGTTCAACTTAACACTCACCACCTTGCTAGCTTGGCACTTTGTAATTTGTATTTGTTCCAGAGTATTCTATTAGTTTAAATTAGAGCTGTGATAAGATGGTGATCAGCAGTCTGAGCTATGATGAGAAAGGTCCCTTCACAATCATGTGCAATATAACGTATTGCTGCTCACTCACTGTACCTCACTAAACTCACAAAGAGTGGAACAAAGAAAAAATCTCTTAGAATCATGACAAATGAGCTACCTGGAAATTCAAGCTGCTGTCAACACGTGGGTAATAACAACATCAGCAGTGTATTCGCAGCAAGCACAGACACTCACATAGTTGTCTACGTTGTCAAGCAGCTATCTAAACATTAATCTGTTAAACTTCACAGCAAAGCTGTAAAGTAGATAAATAAGCACTATTAGCCACACAGCTGGATTACAGCAGTCTGGAGTCCTCAGTGCCATGGCCCTCTTTTATACACATGACTCTCTTCAGAGTATCAAGTTCTTTGAAGACTGGATCATACAGTGCCACTGGGATTTAGCTCTGTGGCAAGCATACCTGCTTGTCAGTGTGACACCCCTAGATATGGATATCCCTTGATCAGTGGATCTACTTCCAACTGCAGTTCTCCCTCCAGGCAAACAACAACTAGAAATTCTAATAGACTTAAAACAATCAGCTGAAGCCCCTGTTAACAGCAATGCCATCATAAAAGAGCGTATCCCTTCCTACTACTAGTGGCCCCCCTCAAGGAAATTTAACTGCTCCCCCAATGTTACGTTCTGAAGTCCTAGGCTATGTCCAAACACAAGTGCTTGTTTCGAAAGAAGCTGTTTCGAAACAAGCCTTTTCGAAATAACGCTTTATTTCAAAATGAGTTATTTCGAAATAACAAAAAAAGGTATTTTGAAATAAGGAAAAAAGCGGGAATCGAAATAGCATGTTCACACTGTGGAATTGCTATTTCGCTTCAGGGCCAGGGCACCATGGGAAGTATGGCAACATGGCCGCCTCCCTGGGCCATGTCAGCGGCCATGTTGGTAGCCAATCCCATAAAAGCCAGCCCCGACCTGACTTCCCTGTCCATTCAGGCCAGCAACATGCTGCAAGCGATGGACTTCTCCCGGTTGCCCAGAAAGCACCGTGCAACACCCTGCCACTCTGGCTGCCCACAGAGTGTCCTGCACATGTGGGACACTCTGCTTGCAGAGCCAGAGGGTAACCAGGCTCTGCCTGAGGCTTTCATCCAGATGGTCCGCAGGGCAGAGCTACTGCCCCTGCCCCCCTCCGTGCCTTGCCAGGTCTGGGCTTGGGAGACCAGCCCAGACTGGTGGGAGTGGGTGGTGCTGCGCACCTGGGGGGATGACGACTGCAGGCGGAACTTCAGGATGACCAGGGCCAGCTTCACCCTCCTGGTCATTGAAGGGACACCCCCATGAGGCCTGCCATCCCCGTGGACAAAAGAGTGGCCATCGCCCTCTGGAAGATGGCCACTCCGGAGTCCCACAGGTCAGTAGCGCATCTGTTCAGTGTCAGGAGGTCCATCACTGGGTACATCCTCGTCGAGGTCACCAGGGCCATCAACCAGGTCGTGCTCCAATGCCTGGTGAGACAAGGGGAGCTGCAGGACACCATCCCAGGCATGGCCACCCTCGGCTTCCTCAGCTGTGTGGGGATCCTCAACGCAACACACATCCCCGTGTGAGCCCCGGAGCACAGGGCTGCCGAGTACTAAAATAGGAAGTGGTACCACTCCATCATCGTGCAGGCCCTTGTGGACCACCGGGGCCTCGTCCAGAACTGTTATGTTGGATGGCCAGGGAGGGCCCATGATGCCAGGGTCCTCCAGAACTCTGCCCTCTACCGGGGCATGGAGGCGGGCACCTTCCTCCCCCCTCAAAACATCAATCTTGGGGGAGTAGAGGTGCCCATCCTCATTGTGGTAGATGCGGCCTACCCCCTGTGGCCATGGCTCATGCGGCCGTATGCAGGGCACCTTGATCCCTCAAGGCAGATATTCAACCGCCGCCTGACCCACTGCTGCCAGGTGGTGGAGTGGGCATTCGGCTGCCTCAAGGCCCACTGGAGGTGCCTCCTCACCTGCCTCCACCTCGCAGAGAGGACACTGCCCCAAGTGATCACCGTGTGTGTGTGGCACTCCACAATTATTGTGAACAGCGGGGTGAGCCCATTCTATCGGCATGGAAAGCTGAGGCCTGAGTCCTCCGCAGGGACTATGCGGAACCCCAACCTGTACCCACATGGGAGCAGCCATCCTAGCGAGGCCTGTCTGTGCACGATGCCCTCTGGACCACCTTCACCAAGGAGGAACGCTGAGGGCCAGGCCCCACACCACCCTCTCCCCCATTTGCCCGCAGCCAGCCCCTGCCCATCCACCCGCACTGCCACCTACCCCCAATAAAACCACTCACAACCAAGGATATGATTCAAACTATTTATTTAACATAACAGGGGTTGGGGCAGGGAAGGGCTGGGGAGGGTTAGGGGATGGGGGAATTTGCGGAGTTGGGTGAGGGGGCAGCAACTTGGGAGGACAAGGGGGTGAAAGAGTCCGGGGGGGGGCAGGAGGGAAGTAAGGCATGGTCTGTGGAAGGGTCCGGGGGGGGCCCATGGGCACGGCCACCCTCCGTCTGCCATCTCCTCCGGGGAGGGCCAGGTGGCAAACCCTCAGTGTGATGCTGCGGGGCCATCTTCTTGGCCAGCTCTCAGATGATGGCAGCATAGTCAGTGATGGCCACCGGCAGCTGCTCACTGAGGCGCTCCAGGGCTGTGGCCATTCTGCCCTCCGCCGCTGCGGCCACCCTGCCCTCCTCTGCTGCCACCTGCTGCAGGACCCAGAGGGCGGCATCCTGCCGCTGGGCCTGCTCGCGGTGCCAGGCCTGGGTGGATGCCTCAATCTTCTCACTGAGCTCCTCGTGGCTCTCGAGGAGCTTGGCGCGCAACTGGGTTGCCCTCCTCCGCTGCCAGGGTGCCCTGGGGCTGAGGCATCTGGCAGGTGGTGGTGGGTGGCGAGCGGCTGGGCGACCTGCTGGAGGGAAGCAGAAAACACAGTTGGCCCCTGTCGCCTGCTGGCCCTGTCTGTGTGGAGCCAGTCTGCAGCACACACCTCTGCCCTGACTGTCAGCAGGTCCCAGGATCCTGTGGGACATTACCCTGGGGTAGGGCTACTGGCCCCCAAAGCCTTGAAAGGAGGCCAGGACGGTACCCGACGGAGGACATTGGAGGACCCTGGGTGAAAAGGTTGTCTGGCTGTGGTATTCGTTGGGGTTTAGGGGGCCCTGGAACACTTGCCCATACAAATCAGTATTCTATGGCATTCCAGGATACTTCAACCCCTACAGTACAAAGCCTGACAAACTCCTGTATTTTAAACTGCCTGCTAGACAGAGAATGTGAGGATGAACAGAAGAACAGGAAGATAAAAAGGGGACCATGTTCTCCTTTTGCCAGACATCTGGGAACCGTACCCTGGAGGCACACATGCTAATGGTGCCCACGAGGGTGAGCTGGACTCAGCCACATCTTGCTCTAGGGGGTCTCCCAAGGCCACTTGCCAGTGGTGTGGCCTGCATGCTCTCCACCCTGCCCAAGATGCGGCTGCGTCTTTAACAGCCAGCCCCTGTTCAGCACCCCCAGGCACACAGGGGCCTGTGACCCCAGTGCCACCTGCCTCTGTGGGACCCATGGCCAAGGGGAGGCCTCTGCACCCACCAACCCTCTGCCCTACCTGCCCCGGTGCCCGGCCCTGGACCCTCTCGCTGCCCATGACCTGCTGGACAGGCCCAGCCCTGTGTGCCTCAGTGGGAGGGGAATATTCACCCACAAGGGCTCCAGAGGTCTGGCGCAATGTCCCAGGCTCAGCGTTGGACCCAGGGGCCGAGATGGTGGTGGGCCCCTGGTCCTCCGAGCTGCTCAGCGCCTCTGGGCCAGAGAAGAGGTCTGGGCTTCTCGGGGTGGCCTCCACCACTGGTGGTGCTGTGCCTGGAGGCCCCCCAATGGAGACTTTGGAAGTGGTCCCCGGGGCCTCTGGGCCTGATGAGGGGCTCCTCTGGGCACCCGTGTCCAGAGCCTCAGCGGGGAAACCGCTGGGCTCTAGACCCAGGAACGCGTGGAGCTTCTCATAGTAGGGGCAGGTGACTGAGCTCCCTGCCCCCTGGACCTCCCAGGCCTCCCGGGTCCAAGAATGGTCCTGGCACAGCACTTTTATTTTGCTGTGGACCTGCTCTGTCGTGCGGGGGTGGCCCACCCCAGACATTGTCGCGGCAATGTCAGTGTACACGTCCCAGTTCTGGTGCGAGGCCCGGAACCGGGATATGATGTCCGGGCGCTGCCAGATCCCGAGGAGGCAGCGAACCTTCTCGGGGTCCAGACAGGTGCCCTCCATCGCCCCCCAGCAGCATTGCCTGCCTGGGATCCCATGGCTATAGCAGGCTCTTGCCACACTGCCTGACAGGCATGCCCAGGCAGGAACTTCCTGTTCCCCAGGGTGCTGTGCACCCTGGGAGAAAGGTCAGAAGGTTATTTCGAAACAAGTGTTGTTTCAAAATAACATGTCCAGACAACGGTTGTTTCGAAACGAGTTGTTTCGAAACAACCATTGCTTCGAAACGGCATGTCCCAACAGGTTTGTTTCAAAACAACTCATTTTGAAACAACCATTGTTTCGAAACGGAAGGGGTTTAAGCTGTTTCGAAACAATGGCTCTTGTTTTGAAACAACGGAACCCGTTGTTTCGAAATGCGAGAACGTTGTCTGGACATGCCACTTCTTATTTCAAAACAAGCTCTATTGTTTCAAAATAAGAAGCCGTGTGGACATACCCCTAGAGTGTGAGATCTAGGCCCTGTACTCTGCCTGTATTCCAGCCTCTAGCACCACATTGACCTAGCTCCCTCCTGACACCTGACCTGCTTTCTGCAGATCCACTCATCATGCTACACCTCTTCCTGTTTCAAGTAGACTAGGGTCCATGGAAGAGGGAAGTATATCACTTGCAACCATTGAATAGATGTTTTGTGAGAGTTTTTACCATTCTAGTAGAGGGCAATTTTTATGTATTTGTAGTAAGTGCCATTTTCTTAATCCTAGGTACTCCATTTTACAAGAACATGGAGAGAGTATATAAGTGGCCTAAGACTGCCAGTGTCAAGTAGTGTAATAATGGATTTCAACTCATATGAGTCTGGCTATGCAAAGTAAAGGATGGAATAGTAATATGGGATTGATGGCACTAGGACTTGTGTTCCCTTTGAGCATATCTAATATGAGTGAGAGGTTTCCAAAAGTGTGAGTGAAGTCACACATATCTGCATACTCTGCAGTTAATAAATCTGGGGTGCTATCTCTCCAGCCTGCCTGACTCCTGAGTGAATGCGACAGAGCCCTGAGATCAAGCCATGAGAACAACAACTTTCCTCTGATCTCATGCAGAAAAGTTTTCTATATCATTGCCCCCCCACCCCCCCTTTTTGGGTATGCATCTTAGCATGGGCTATTTTATTTTGCCAAGGCCCATCTCAGATAACTTTCTTAGGCACTGAGGTTGTCCATAAAGACAGAAGGCCTTACCTCCACTCCCCAGGATGGAGCATGCCCTACAGCCCAAGTGGCCATGCTCTGTAAATGAGTCAGTGGACTGGGGATTCACCCAAGCTCTGCATACAACATCCTCCCTGAGAGAATCCTGGCATACACGGCCAACACAGTTAATCTGCTCCTGTTCAGCTATGTCTGGGTCCTTCTGCATAGGCAGAAAGGACTTGGGAGTTGTCCCTCAATGCACAAGAATACAGCCTCTATCATATGTTTCTTGTTTGCCTAGGTACCAGTGGCAGATTAGTGGTCTACAGGGCCCCTGGGCCTCCCCACCAATGGCACCCCCACAGTGGAGGGCCTCCTGTCCCATCAGCGGGCCAGTGCTGGCGGGGTACCTGGGACCAGAGACCAGCTGCCATCTGGCCAGTCAGCCACAGGGGGAGGCAGGGCTGGCTGCAGCACGTGGTGTGGCTTTGGGCCGCACTGGAGCCCATGCTGCATGTGTAGCAGTCAGCTCTGCCTGCTCTCATCCCCCGGGATGACCAGCCAGGCCGCAGCTGACCCAGCCCACCCCCAGGGGCAGAGTGGCCAGCCCAAGAGCGAGGAGAGAATGAGAGAGCTAGGCATGGTGGCTGGCTTACCCCACCCCTTGGGGGCAGATTGGCTGGCCCAGGAGCACGGTGGGAACTCAGAGGCTGGCCTCAGGCCAGACCATCCCGCTCCCCTTCCCAGTGCTGGGCTGCCGGCACGGCAAAGGGGTCCCCACATTTGTGGTGGGCCCCTGAGCACATGCCCTGTGGGCCTGTGCAGTAATCCACCCCTAACAGGTACATACAAACAAGACCCCCCTCACGGTAGTTCTTGACGCTCTGATCTTCAAAGCTAGTAGTCGCCTAACCGCCATGGATTTTGGTGCCTTTGGGTATCTGGACCTGAGTATCTAAGAAGTGGGAGGAAAAAGGTGAGCAGGAACAAAAAAAGGACTTGATTTTTTTTCTTGTGTATTTATATTTGCTGTTTACAAAAATGACTAGAAAAAGACACTGAACACAAAAGAAAACTAAAACTTGGTGAAATGCATTTATTTATTGTGATCTTTATAGTGCATTAGTTTATCCAAAAAAAAAAGAAATAAAGAGAGACATTAATGGGTTTAAATAGACCTATAAAGGTCTTAGTTGTCTTTTAAGCCATTGATACTGACATAACACTCCCTTCACAATCATATACACTTAGAAAGAGAAAAAATAGATCTCTTTGAGTTTTGTTCTTTGCTATTTTGCTGTATTTATAGATTCATTTGAGCTGCAAAGTCTGAACTGAAATCCAGATTATCATATTATTTGTATTAAAGTAGCACTTGAGGATTACAAACGAGATCATAAGCCCATTGATTATCACAGTACTTTTTTATGTCTAGAGAAAATTCAGGAGCACATGAAGTACATTTATTTTTAATTAACTAAATAATCAGTTAACTCAACACTAGAATTCAGAAGTTGCATTAATTTTTAGAGTGATTAATAGCAAAAAGAAGGTCCTGGAATTCTTATTTTTCTGAAGAAATCCCAGTAGTAATGGTTTTATGTAAAGACAGGGCATAACTCTGCCTGTCTCATTCATATAGTAGAGAATCTTATTTGGGTTCTGTGGGAGTATTCATTATACAGTAAGAAAAACTGTCAGTAAAAGTGGACTTGTCAGACATCAATTTCTGAGCTCCAATTCTAGCTGATTCCTGTTCTTCTTGATTTTTCTGTTTAACAAAGTTCTTGTATTGCCCTCATCACCTTAAGGTTTTTAAGGCCTGGCTTAACCAGCCCTAGCTGGGATGATTTAGTTGGGGTTGCTCCTTTTCTGGGCAGTGGATTGGAGCCGATGACCAACTTTATGTGATGCTGTCTGGGTCCAGGGAACTGTTTATGATTATTTTTCATATTAATATTTCATATTGGCAATAATCCATATGTGACATTCCATGTTTGGTGTCAGTAGAAAAGCTGTAACCTCCTAAGAATGATTATATGCTTTGTATGAAGGAATCATGCCTGTATTAGAAATTAGAAATCTATTTGTTTTATGTGTGTTCCAAGCAATTTGTTCTTAAGGTAATCCCAGACTGGGTGTTTGCAAAACTATTGTTCCTCTTGATGGCTCCGATCTGCAGTGGGCCCAAGAAGAAACCTGTTTGACCAGTTACCCAAACTCACCATGTGGCCCACCTCCATTTTGATCTGGCGAGGACTCTGAGATAAAAGACAGGGGACCCATCTCCATTTTGTCCTTAGTCTTCAATCTGTCTGTGACCAATACCCTCCTCTGGAACTGCTCTCCTTGGACTGAACAAAGGACTGAGACTCACCCAGCTGCTGCTGCTGCTGCTGCTGCTGCTGGGTGCACACCAGAAGAGTGGGGCTATCCTGCAAACTACAGGATCTTCAAGGATTTGTTTTCTATGGATTCTAAATCATTTGTATGCATATGATTCACTTTGACCCTTTAAACATCTCTCATATTTTGTTTGTTTTCCTTTTATATTAAACCTTTAGTTGTAGTTACTAAAGGATTGGCTGGCAGCGTGGTATTTTGGATAAGACCCAAGCCTATATTGTTCTAGGTGATGTGGCTGGCCCTTTGGGGTCAGAAGTACCTATTTTTTTAAGAGACCCAATGGCAAGGGGGGACCATAGGAACTGATGTGCATAAAGGGGGCTGTTTCTATTTTGCTATGCTTGGTGATGACCAGAGTGGGGAATCAGAAGATGTTTTGTTGCTGACTGGGAGACTGGTTTAAGTGCCACCTGTCAGTGGTTTAGGGGTTTGGCCGCTGGTTTTGCAGCCTGCCCTCCCTGATTTTGGCACATTCAGAAGGTTATCCCAGGAGGCCTGGGTCACACCCTAAACTTCTAGGACTATAGTATCTGAGCACCTGCTTCCCTACTAAATGCTGTTGCTTATACTTTGGGGCCTTAAGAGAGGACTATTTCATAATTCAAGAACTAACTTTATGCAAGCACCTCTAATTTTAGTATATCTTAACCTCTGAGTACTGAACTAGGCATCTTTAAACTCTTCAAGCATTATGTCACAGTTATAGGCTTAGCTACATTTTGTCCATTTCCTGGTCTCTGAAAGTGAGTCCCCTCAGTTATATGGCCTTGTGCCTTATTCTGTCTCATGGAAGAATTTCACAGGTCTCCTACCCCTAGACTGGGCCCTGTCTATCTAAGTGTATTACCCTGCGGATCCAGCTGAGTTCAAGAGGCTTGAATTCTTTCCTTTGGAAGTCTGTGATCACAAGCATACAGAAATCAGACACTTTCTTAAAAGGTTATTTATTGTTGCAATAGGAACAATGTTCTTAGAGAAAGGAATCTAAAAAAAAAAAAGCCCTACTACCGGGACAATTACCTAGGAAAGCTACCATACATACCCATGCATAAGCCAATCCCATGTATAAGCCAACCCCCATTTAAGCCCCCAAAATGAGCAAAAATGCGTGACCTGTGCATAAGCCGAGGTCTCTCTGCACCCTCAGGCCTCCAATGCCCCCCACCCTGTGCCGACGGCATCCTTGCACTCCCTGACATCTTCCCTAACACCCCTGACCATGCTGCCGCCGCTTCTTCCCACACCATCCCTGACCATGCCCCCGCTGCTTCTCCCCACACTGTCCCCAAGAATGCCACTACCACTTCTCCCCCTACCATCCCCTACCATGCTACAGTCGCTTCTCCCCCTGCCATCCCCAGCCATGCCACCATCGCTTCTCCCCCTTCTGTTCTGATGCCCTCCCTAACTCCTGGGCCCTGTGCTGGCTCCCCCAGGCTGACCCATCCCTCCACAGGGCCCCCTTACCTGGCCTCTCCAGCAGCTAGGCAAAGTGAGGGGAGCGAGCCCCAGCCTGTAATCCTTGCCTGGGCTGAGAACACAATATGGCAACGCTGATGCTGAGACCTCCCCCCCACCCCCCGACCATGCTCTGGATATGCTCAGACCATGCTCAGGGTGGGAGATTTAAAACTCGTAGGTAGGGCTGCTCGCTGATCTCTGACCCGCGTATAAACTGAGTGCCCTTTTTAAAGGTGATTTTCAGGAACAAAAATCTTGGCTTCTAAATGAATATACATGGTAGTTTCTTCAGCCATCCCAATGGGATCCTGTGTCTCTGAGACAGGGCCTCTTTCCACTGTTCCCAGAATTCTGTTGTTCTTCTCTGTTTGCAGGCTTTTCTTTGTCCTGGTCAAAAGCCATTTTTGTAGGTTGACTAGAGAGGAGGCAAAGTTGAAGCTAATTGTCCTGGCATTGCCCTCTCACCCCCCCCAACCATTGAGTGTTTGCTGACAGCTGACTATCTTAAGTCATTCTTTCCCTTCCCATCTGTTTCTCCAGACAGACTTCTATTGTGGTAACCCAGTATAGTCATGCAGTAGAAACCTGAATAACCAGACCAACTTACAACATTTATAAATTATTACTGGGCCACTCAATAGCTGCCACATATGAATTTTATAGTAATATTTTACAGACAGATAGAATGAGCCCTATTGCTTTGAGTTTTATTTTTAAAATTATACGATCCTACGTGACCAGACAACTTTGTCAAGAACATGCTGATATAGCTAGTTTGCTTACGAGGATATAAAGCTTATGCCATGCAGAGCCTGCAGCAACAAAGAGCTGAGTTCTATATGTATGGGTTCCAATCCATGATGTAGCAAGGAACAAGCTCGAGACACTATCCAGTCAACTGGGAAATCATACACTATACTTTGGGTGTCCCCAAAACGGAATACTTCCCTCTCACAAGCACAGTCTGAGGGCTTGTCTACCCTGGGGTTAGAGTTGTCAAATTACAGAAGGCAAAGGTGAGTGATCACAGCAAATTGCTTGCTTAGGATCTAGTGTCCACACTGCTCACGTTACTTCCTGAAAGACATTGCATTGTGAGTAGTAGGTGTAGAGGTTTGTGAGGAGGCAATCATAGCCTGCTCATGCCCTCTCCCATCTTCTCTAAAGCATTAAAAACAAACAAACAAACAAGAAAAAAAGCTTTCCTTGCTGTTTCTCTGCCACAAGCACAACAGAGAGGCACAGTGAGAGGAATTAACCAAAAACTTTCTGGGGCTGCAGGAAGGGAGGAATTATGTTGCTGTGGTGCAACACACACTGGAAAAAACACTCTCTGGCTACACAGACCTAAATTCAAACTCTTGATTTTGACATCAGTGCTATGCCACTTTCAGGAGTGGTGTTAGAAAGTCAGTAACAGCTCTTTTTTTTTTTTTTTTTTTTTAATTTACTGTTCTGGCAATGGAGACACAAGTGGCAGAAGGTAGCATTAAGCACCATAATGTTAAACATTACTGTCAGTGTAGACCAGAGCTGAGTGTAGAAACTAAACAGTTTAATAAAGGAAGAAAGTAACATGGCATTAGTTTGGGAAAACAGTACAAACAGAATCCGTGAACACAATGAGCTGAACCCCCCCACCCCAGAGTACCTAGGGCATGTCCTTTTCCTTTCCCTTCTTGCTCTCCCCTGCCCTACTGACTGTTGTAGTTGCACTATCCACCACACAGTTGTGGGGCCCTGCCAGCCCTCTCTGCTGCTTCTGCAAGGTACAGGTTCACTGGTCATCTCTGCTACATCTGCCACCTCCTGCTGCCAGCAGACCCTTCTCTACTGCTGGCTCCCGTTGCAGGCTGACAGCTGCTGGCTCTGCCATCTCTGGGCTTCATCAAGCCCCTGTGCTGGCTCCCATCAGTCTTTTGAGGTCTCCCAGTTCCTTTAGTGATTTCAGCTCCTTAGGGAGTCTCATGTGTCAATTTTCATTCATGTGAAAACCTTTTACTGACGTGGGAGCAGTGTCCCTCCTTTTGCTAACGAAACAGAAGACTCCAAAAGGAATAATGAAATCTACCTTTACACAGTAGGAGTCAATCCATTCTTGAGAGTAGCCCTTTGTCAAGACTAATATCACCTCTGCAAGGGGATAACCACAACTATCCCTCTTGATTTTTATAGTCTCTAGCATCTGAATGCCTCTTTTGCTGAGTTCTGTTCAGATGAGAGTGAATCTTTCATCAAAACAGATCAAGCACAGTTCTCCTGATATTTGTTTGTACAATAGGGAGATGACTTTTCATTTCCCCAGCAGTTAACTCTCCAGTTATTTGTAACCCAGTACCAGCCAAAACTAATGATTTCCCATCACCCTGCTGAGCACCTAGGTGGGTGTATGCAGATACAGAGCCCTTTCAAATAAAGTGTGCCCCTTCCACTTCACTGAGCAAGGGGAGGATCAGTCAGACCTTGCTTACATCGGTATAATTACAGTCATTCATTTTTATAACAGTCAGAGTTTACCCAATTTACTAATTCCGTAGAAGAAAGATAGCAGAATCATTACAAACTGCAATTTGACACCATTATCCAAAATTACATTGGCAAAGCTACACTACTTCCTCTTATCTATTAAACTAGCAGCAAAGCAGAAGTACAGCTATGAACTCAGAAGAAAAAATCCTGTCCTTCATATATTCTTCTGTTAAAACTCTTCTGCATCATGATGTCAATAAAAAACCTTGGACAATCATTAGGCAGCTGATGTACTGTGACCTCTATTTATCATGCTGTGTTACAGTTATTGCCTGGGGCTCTTCCTAAAAAGGGGTGTTTTGGTTCCTTCTCCTTCTTGTGCAGGCTCTGAAATGTCACCAAAATACAATCCTGGGAGTGTCGTGGGACTGAACCCACACTACAGCCCCTCTGAATGCAGCTGGGCTCTGCAGGCTGTTGAGTTGGGCCGCAAAGCAGTCCCATAGCCCTTGTGAGTGTGGCCGGCCTCCTCACACAACAAGGTTTGGCTGCAGTAAAGTCCAATAGCCCCTCTGGGCACAGCAGGAGCCCCTAGCAGTGATGCTGAGCTGCAGTACAGGCTTGAAGCCCTTCTGGACCTGGCTGGGCTTCACGGGGCTCACTGCAGACCAGCCCTCCAGTCCCACTCCCACCCTGACAGGGCCTGTTATCTCCCACAGTGCAACCATAGCTCCTGGTACTGCATTCCTCCTGGTGGGGTCTGGGAACAAATCTCTCTTTGTTGTCCAACCCCTTGCTGAGGCCTCTGTCGGGCTTTTGACTCCCACTTGACAGGGAGGGGCCATTCTGGCTGTTGAGGAAGCTCTCTTGCGGGAGCTGTTGCTACACCCCATCACATGCTGTTACAATCATCACACCGTTACTTGTGCTTCCCAAATCTCTGTGTTGTATTTATATGAAGCTGGTACAGGAATTGCTTGGATGGTCAGTTCTTTTGAAAACTGGGCCATTTTATTTCAGTGTCTAAATACAGATTTCAAGGGCCTAACTTTGGGCTCCTGTATTTGAAAATATTGGTCTAAATGGATGATTGTAAATTAAACCACTAATTGTGCAATACTTCCTACTCCTCCATAAATCTGAGTTGAGATTTTGATTGTACAATTCACTTAACAGAATGGAAGTATCAGAATGGACTGCATTCAGTGGTACTGGAAGTGCAGGACTGCTGGATAACCACCTTGGCTATGCAGCAGAAGTAAACCTGAGTGATAGCTAGTAGTGGAGAAAGTAAGTGTCATACATTGAGACACAAAGTGAAATTACACCACTGAATTCAACATTATTTGATTCATTTCTAGTTAGGATAAGGCCCATTTCTTTCACTGAAACTTGGACTAAATTCTGCACTAAAATAAGCATTTTTTCCATGGAATTCAATGGGTCAAGGGAATGCACTGAAAACCCAATTTGTATAGACAGTGTGCTTCAATTACACCATTCAGTGGTGCTCCCTGCTTCTAATGCCTGTTTACCTAGGCAAGTGAGAACAGACAGAGGGCAGGTCTACACTGTGGTAGTATTTTGGTAGCAGTCAAAGGCTATGTCTACACTACAGGGCTTGGTTAAGTCAGCTTAATAAAGTCTGCTTAAAGTAGACTTTATTAAGCCAGCTTAGCATGTCCACACTCAAAATGCCAGGAGACTGCCCACGTCCACACTGGCAGCTGCTGTTGGGGTGATGCTGGGAACATGGGCGCTGGCAAACCAACAGCTTACAGTACAAAAGACAACCAAAATTATACCAATATTAATATTCACATTAATCACATCAAATTGCAGTCACAAAATAACCAGATTGCATGATCTGTACCTGTTGAGGGGCCACGCCAGATAGTCCCTTAGCTTCATTTGTAACTAGGGGTCAGATGTCCTTTGCAGGATGATCCCCCGGCTCAGCTTCTTTTTTTTTTCTTTTTTTTTTCCATACCCTTACCATTATTGCTGAAATTTTACACATTTCCATTGCACATTTTAGGGTTCCCATTTGATGCAATCAGGGCCCGAACTTTTACTTGGGACATGGTGGGGTGGTGGTTCTGTGAAGAGCAGCAAGGGTGGATTATTACTGCAACCCCCTCTTTTTTGCTGGCTTTTTTTGCTGGACGGCTTTCAAAAGCACAGCCAGTAAGGAGTTTTTTTTGTTGTTTTGTTTTTGTTTTTGTTTTTTCTTCAGAAGTGCTCTGGTAACAGCCTGTTTCAGCTTTTCATTCTCAGTTGTTAACCCTTTTTTCTCACATCACTACTGTTACAAGTCTCAGGTCCCGATTCCACAGTGCAGGGTATGCACCTTTGCCAAGAAAACAAGAACCTGGGCTTATTGCTTAAGATAGGGGATAACAATGGCACTTGAGGTGTACTGGGTTTATTTAACAAATTTGACTGGCCAGTAGTATTTTGGAATTTTTAACTTTTAAACTGAGTTTTTAGTGTGTCCTGGGAGTCCTTTAGACTCCTGACAACTGATTTCTGGTGCCTTTTAGACATTTTTTAAAATGTATATACCAATTTAAATACATATTTTACTGTTTTGTAGGGGTTATGCCCCCTTAAAAAATGTTTTTGCACCAAATTATACACATTTTTACTTTACCTTACTTTATAAGAAAAACAAAACAAAATTTACAATACACACCAAGGTTAGTAACAAGACAAACACCATAAAACACAAAACATAAACAACAACTTTTGTTACAAAAGCAGATCCATGGATTTTTTGTTTAGGTGTTTTGCTGGTGCCAAAAGCCACCAATTAACCCTGTTTAGAATACAAGTTTACAGCACCATTCCAACTGTGGCTTTAACTTAAACTCTTCAAATAAAAGTGACAGTGACAAAAATGTGAACCACACAAGAATAACAAACAAAGGAGTCACCTTATCGCCCCAAAGGGGTTGCCGTCCTGCCCCAAGTTCCCATAGGTGAACTCACCCAGTCTGTTGGCTGGCCGGGGTTGGGGCTGGATGGCAGCACCTCCGGGGTGAGCTGGGTAAGTCCTGCCGCGGTCGCCAAATTTGTGGGGGAAAAATCTAACTCTGGCCCTCAAGTTCAGAAAGAGGAACACCGGAGCCTTCCCAATGAAGCAGACCCGTTCCCAGCCGAGACTCCAATGAGCAGAGAACGAGGTGTGGTTCAGAGTTTATTATTCAGCTGAATAACAAAAGGAACTGCATCAGAGGGCAGCAAAAAAGTGCTAGTCCCTATGAGCAGGGCCCCCCCAACAACTCGAATGCAAGAGAGAGCCTGAGGAGCGGAGGGCGCGCTCGGGGCTTGGTCAACTGATGGGGCTGGGGGCAACACACGGGGATAATCCGGAGGAGCCGGCCCCGCGAGTAAGGGAGATGCAACGGGGGACGCTTCTGCCCGTAATCGCCCTATTGCATCTGCACAGTGCTGCCAAAGGACGGAGGAGATCCTCCAGATGTTTTTGAGAGGTAGCCACACACCCGGTTTGCTTGAGAAGTTTTAAAAGCTCTTTCGCATGAGCCTTTTGCTGCACGGATAAATCCCCCCCCCATACTCACGAGAGAGCGAAAACGCTGTGGTGCACCAAGGCTTTGCCAGCCGATGAGGTGGGGGGCTGGATCACGTCGGGGTCACCAGATGCGGGAAGAAACCAGGCAGAGTCGTGGAATACGGCTAAGAAGCGTCCTGGGCACGCCCCAGGAATCTTTATTTATACAACTTAGCTCATCTCTACACACGTAAGACAATGATGAATACACTTGTTTACTTTACTGTGATTGGTAATAAAAGCCTCGCTAAATGTATCTCCCTTGAACAGAAAACGGGGAGGGAGCCTGCGGGCAGAGAGCCTGCTTGTAATTTCCCTTAGTAATCAGAATTAGCAGGTCAGGGCCATGTAGCTAACACAGACGTGGTTTGCCAGCGCCCATGTTCCCAGCATCACCCCAACAAGCTGCTAAGTCAGTATAAGAGTAATGCATTGTGGGTATATGGCCCACAGTGCACCACAGCAGAGATGCCCCTCTCTTCCAGCCACTCTTTTACTATCAGAAGTGAGTGACTACACCATCCTCCATACTGTGTGTGGCAACAGGGAGACCATGGAGGCCAGGGAGCCTGATGTAGCCCAGTGATGTGCCAGCACAGCACTCTGCACCTTCCCCGTGTTGCCCTGACTCCTCTGTCATTGGGACAGGTGCTGCAGGGCAACTGCCATCACAGGGGCAGGGTGCAGCAGTAGTTAAGACTCAAACACTGGGAAACAGCACATAGAGGAAGGAGAAGTGAAATCAACTGTTATAATGGGGGAAAATTCCATAGTCAGGATTTAATCCTGCTTTCATACAATCTAATCTAAAAGAAATAGCAACTTTCTTTTTCTTTCCATGTGCTATTTCCCACTGTTTGAATCTTAACACCTGCTTTGATTTGCTGTTAGACTGACCTGATCCTATGTCTTACACCCCCTTGTATTTATTTCCTACCATTCTGTAAATTCCCCCATCTTCAAACTGTCTGATGAAGTGGGATTTTTCTCCCACGAAAGCTCATCCAATAAATAAATTTGTTAGTCTTAAACAGTGCCTCTGGACTCCTTGTTTGTTTTACGCCAATATCACAGGCGTCCTTTGAGAAGGGGAGACACACAGAGTTGGTCGGAGAGGGGGAGAGACAGGCAGGGTCAAGCTGAAAAGGGCACTGCGGAGACAGGTGTTTGGGCAGAGAAGGGGGAGACACCGAGGATTGGGCTGAGAAGAGCAAGGGGGGACACCCAGGGTCGGGCAGAGAAGGGCAGGAGGCGAGACACATAGATTTGGACAGAGAAGGGGGAGAGACATGGGTTTCGGCAGAGAAGAAGTGAGACAGGCAGGGTCAGGCTGAGAATGGGGGAGACATGCAGGGCGGGCAAAGAACGGGGGAGACATGCAGAGCAGCCTGAGAATGAGGGAAATGCCAGGTCGGGCTGTGATACCCGGTCCAGTTCAGATTAGGGATGATCAGTCAGGAAACATGGGGAGTTTGGCTGAGGACGTGGGATTTTCTCCCACTAAAGCTCATGCAAAAAATAAATCTGTTAGTCTCAAAGGGTGTGTTCACACAGCACTCTTATTTTGAAACAAAAGAAGTTGTTTCAAAATAAGAATTCTGCTGTTCACACGACGCACAGTTGTTTCGAAACAATGGGAACCAAGTTAAACCTAGTTTCTAGGAGAAACAACGTTGTTTCGCAACTGTTGTTTCGAAACAAGGCAGTGTGAGCATTTTTGTTGGAACAAAGTGTTCCGAAACAACATTGGATCCTCAGCACCCTGGGGAACCCTCAGGACCTTGGCCAGGGTGCTGAGGGCTGTCCCTCAGCCCCAGAAAGGGGCCTGCAGCCTCTGGCGGGGTGTGGGAGGGTGAACCCCTGCCAGGCGCCCCGGACCTGCTGGCAGCATCAGGGGGGCAGCCTGGGCTGCAGGCTGAGCCGCCCAGCAGCGGCTCATGCCCCCCCCCAGTGACTGCAGCCCCCTTTCTCGGGCTGCAGCCCCCTTTGTGGGCTGCAGGGTGAGCCACAGCAGCAGCTCACCCCCAGGGGGCTGCAGCCCCCTGCAGCAGGTAACGAAATAGCATGTTCACAGTGTGAACATGCTATTTTGTTGCCTGCTTTTTTCCTTATTTTGAATTAACATTTTGTTAATTCAAAATAAGGTATTTCAAAATAAGGTGTTATTTCAATAGAAGTTGTTTCGGAACAACTTTATCGAAATAACCCTCCATGTGTGAACGTAGCCAAAGTGCCACATGACTCCTTGTTGTTTTTGTGCCTTCTAGCCAGCCTCCATCCCCATGTTTTCTGTGGCTGGGAGGCCAGTTATGTCAACTTAAGGCAACTTCCCCTCCACATTACCTTAAGTCAACTTAGTAAAGTCGACTTAACTGTAAAGTCGACTTTATAAGCAGAAGTAATAAAGTCGATTTTACCTGATGCTAAGGTTGACTTTATTGCCCTGCAATGTAAACAGCTGTTGTTTCGAAATAAAACTCTTGCCTGAACACAGCCTCATTTACGTCCAACCCTGTTTATTTCAGTGGGGTTTGCTTGAGTTTAACTGGAGGCAGAATTTGTCCCATCATTTGTATAGGTTTCATTCATCAGAAGGAGGGCATAATAATCCTTTTAACAAATTGATTATGCTAAGTATTATCAGTGTAAGGTTATTTCCTACTAATGTGTTGGTGTAACTGAGAAGTGGATAAGCCTGAGCAGAGCCATGAACATTCGGTCAGGCTCATCTCAGCCCACAAGAAGCCTTAGGTTCATTGTTAATGCTTAAATGTGTTATGCAGTAGAAGTAGCTTTAAGTTGGCATTAGTGCTACTGAGTCTGAATCCTCAAGATATTTTTCTAGAAGGTCTGTATTGTCTTACTAGTCTTTGAGAGGAGATTTAAATTTTATATTGGTAGGACATGATATCTTTCTAATGTGTCATTAATGAATGTTCTTATGATTTGCAAGACAGAATTGTGTGGTTGAATAGTAATGGGATCAGACAGTTAAACCAGTGTCATACAATTTCATTACATAATTGCAAGAGATCTGCATTAGATTAGAATTGGGCAGGGCACTAGCAAGAGTATTAAATCTTGCTATGCAAGGCTCTGTTTGAGCTAATAGTTTTCTAATTGTTAAAATGTGTTAAAGCAGAATCATAGACCTAAAAATACAGTCAAATTGGACTCAGTTGTGCTCTGGGGAAATAAAAAACATTGTGGAAGTCTAGTGGTTTGCTTTTGGTTTAAACTAATATTACATTTCCATTTGACCTAATATATCAATGAATGTACAATATGGGTTTGATACTTCCCAGAGGACTGTCATTGGGATGTTTCAAACTATAATATGAAACATATGTGGAATTGAGGTAAAAAGGGCAATGGAAGAGTGAGAGAAAATATCTGCCATTAGTCATCAAAAATGAGATATAAATGTCTCACTGTAATAAAATTGCATTGCTTGTGTACATACTGTTCCTACGAGGTTCCATCGCATTTAGTTTAAAATTGGAACAAAATTTCCAAGACTGGCATAGATACCAAAATACCTTTTGCTTTACATTAAGATTTTACTTTGTGCAGGATAATCCATATTCTAGTTTTTGCTCCTCCTGCAAATACACTGAAAATTCAGGGAAGCTCGGCTATAGCTATAGATATGGATCCAAAGTTTGCACATTAGATTTTTCACTATAATATGCCAGACTAAAACCCTAAATTTGACCACCACCCAGGCTTTAGAACAATTCAGGTTGGTATCCATAAATGGCTCAGATCAATCTGTAGTTATATTCCAAAAGAAGAACACATATACATATTGCTTCTTTGTACATTAATTTCTCCTTCAAAAACATGGAAATAATAACTTAACCCTCCATTGTAAAGTGTTTTTTCTTCCTATAAAGCTTTTTTATTGCTATAGAGAGCTAAGTTTTAGAAAGTGTTCCTCTGACATACTGAAATCCTAAACAATGTTCCCTGTAGGCAGTGTGGGCGAGCAAGCACGCAGCTCCCATCACTCACCCACGCAGGGAACACTGCCAGCCCCATGGTGTGGCCACTCCAGTAGCCAGGTAAGGGGGCCTTAGAAGGGGATGTCAGCCCGGAGGAGCGGAGGGAGCCAGGAGCAGGACGGGGTTTAGGGAAGGACTCGGGAAACTGCAGGGAGCCAGCAACAGGGTGGGGTGTGGGTAGGGAAGGACTCAGGGGACTGCAGGGAGCTGGTGGCAGAACTGAGGGTTACAGAAGGGGTTGGGGTGACTCGGGGGACTGGAGGAGCCCTGGGCCCTAATCAGAAAGATGTGCTCTTCCTAAAAGAATTTCATAATCCTGACCCAACTGAAGGAAATGGCACAATTCCCAATGATTTCATTTGAAGCTGGCCCCTTAAAAATGTATTTGAAGCTCTGAGAATACATCAGCTGGATAACTGATCAAAATGAGTAGTTCGTGTACAGACAATATGTGTTTGACAGAATCATGAAAGAATCAAACACTGGGTTCTTATTTTCTTTTGTTCAGTGCTCACCAGATTGTTTTTCAGTATTTCTCTATTTTTAGACCTGTTTCTTTTACTGCACAGCCTGTCAAACCTACCTATGTGTTTTTTTGTTTTTCCAGCCCCTTCTAATTATGTTAAAAGATTAATTTCATGGAGGGGCTGTTGATGCGATATCAGTCTTGGAGAGGGGGAGTAAACAAAGAATCACTCTATATTCTTTTTTGATGGGAAGTTTTTTGAAAGAAAAACAGTTTTGTCAAAAGTAAATTTTTTTAAAAATTTGCACTTGGAAATCATTGGAAAATTCACATTTTCAGTCTTCCCCTCCACTCCTCTCTCCCCTTTTTCTTCTGGCCACAGGTAAAGTTTGAAAAAAGTTTTAAGGTTTTTCTTTTTTTAAGTTAAAGTACTCTTTTCTCTTTTTAAACTTCACATCTCTTCCTCTCATTCATGTTTCTAGGCAGTTTTGTCTTCTTGAAGTTAATTTTTAAATTCCCTCCCCCCTTTCCTTTTTACATTGAGGGAAAAAAGGGGGTGGGGCAAAGTACAAAGTGAGAGATGGGAGAAAATATCTCCAAAAAACCTTCAAAATATTTTTGTTTGAAAATTAAAATAAAATGTAATGTTTTTTATAGTCTTTTGATAATTTTCACAACTTTTCCTCCATCCTAGTTTGCCTCCCAGGCCCCACCCCTCTCCATTACAAGGTCTCCAGCAAGAACTGGTGGATCTTTCTTCAGGAACTTTCTCTGACAAACTGACACAGTTGACCCCTTTGCTTTACCTTAATGGCATGTTTGATGGATTTATTTATGTATTTATTTATTTACTGGAGCTTCCCTGTATTCTCTCAGCATCAAATTACCACCGGCTCCTACATTTCCCTGCTAAGCTGTTTCAGAGTTCTCAGATACCTGTTCACAAAAATTGGCTGCCTTAATTAAAGCTAGATCCACTCAATTTTCTAACAGGAAATGAAGAAAAGTGCTTTTTCATTGAGAGAAGACATGTATCTTAACCCCAGTCCAAGGCTTTTCCAGGCACTTCAGGATATGTGAGAAAATCTTGTATTTGCAAATGGCTGAAGCAATGTTCCCTCTAAGCTGATGATGAAACTGAGTAAGTTATGGAAGCTCTTGGGAAGCCAACGGGCAGTGGGGAAGGGGCCTGGTGGCAGTGAGGGAACCAACAGGGAACTTGCTCAGTAGCATCCATAAGTTGCTCAGCTGCATCATCAGCTTAGAGGGAACACTGTTTAAACACTGGACATTTTTGCCCCATCCCTACTCCATACATTCGCTCCCCTGTCCTCTCCACTGCACTGCACTGCACTGCACTCCACTCCTTTTCTGCCAGATTTTTCAGCAAAAAGACTTTTTCTGGGTTTGTGTAGGTGTTTCACTTGCCTTCTCATCACTCAATAAAGAAAACAACAGAACACCACTGGTCATCACCTACAATCCCCAAGTCAAACCTCTACATCAAATCATCAAGGACGTACAATCTATTTCACAAGATGATCCTGTTACCATCTTTGCCCATCAACTCGAGATCTGCTTATTTATTAGGGTTACTTTCTCGGGGGGGGGGGGGGTTGCAATTCTATTAGTGTACTGCTTGTGTCACTTGTGTCTGTGTGCAGCTTACTTCTCCCTTCTGCAAATCCCTCCCAATGGAACCACCCTTGCAGGACCTAAATTTCCCAAGACGAGGTTCCTAAGTGCGACTGAGCGGACCGGGTCTATCAGCACTCTCAGCTGACCCCTTATGTGTCCCTGAACTCAGCAGACTGGGTTAGTCAGCACTGGTCTGCTGCTACCCTTATGTGCCCCTGTACCACACCAGACTAGACTGGAGTATGCATCTGAGCAGGTTGGGTTAAAACACCACTTTCAGCTGTCACCCTTCTATGCCACAAGTTCAGCACGCTGGTAACCCCTTAATGAGCAAACCTTACAAGAAATTGGGCATCACAGGGATCTTTGGCTATGTAAAAGGAGCGTTACTGCAGAGCAATACTGAGGAAGTCTGGCAACCAGCTGGATTAGGAAAGTTACTGTATTGCCAGGTACATAAAACTTATCAATAATTATAAAAGGAAAGAAAAATGCCCAAAAAGTTACAATATTGATAACCATATAAAAGAGGAAAATGATCAAACAGTTACAATATTACCCAGTTTCAATTATAGTATTGGGGAAAGCTAGCCCAAGTGGATTACAAAAGATCAGGTTTAGAGAGTTATAGTTGGACTTGGGAAAAACAGAGAGAAGCAAGGGGGAGAATGTCTCATCACTCAGTGCAGCTCAAAGGCACCCAGGAACCAGTCTGCTCAGCTTAGGGTCTGGAGTGCTGGAGACAAGCAGAACCTCCACCACGATCAGCAAGAAGAAGATGAAGTCCCAGTGGACCTGAGGCAGCTTGTAGGTCCAGGCAACAGATCAGGCATCAGAACAGACTCACAACAGATTCTCTCTCACTAACTCTGGTAGGGGTTTTTGTAGGGAAGAAACAATGGTTCAAGGCAGAACACCAGGTTGTTTTGGGGTAAATAAGGGAGTATACCAGGTGTTTTGTTTAGGTGGACAATAGGAGCTGATCATTCCTGGTGATGGGTGGCATTCCTCTGTGGGAGCTGACAATGCAATCAGGCAGATTCAGTATGTTGGCTATCAATTGAAGATCTATTGACTCGAATTGGTCTGATAACTGCTGGGCTGGGTGTGTACAGGCATGAGTTCATTTGTCTCAGGAGCAGGGATCCCCCATCATGCAGTGCTTCTCTGCTTTGCCAATCCCAGAGTTCAGTGCGACTCCTGCCTTGGAGCTTGGTTCTCCATTCAGTATGCTAATTCTGGTTCCATCCTTGATGCAAATGAAGTTTCTGCTGTCCATCCAGTGTGCTAATGGTTCACAGCTTCCATGTAGATGAGGCTAGAGGAGCTGGCCTAATTCCAGCACCCTTGTTCAAAGGGGTTTTAGCTGTGTCTCCCACTGCCTTTCATTGTTTCTGGTTTCTGGTTCAAGCAGAGGCTGAAGGTGATGGGGAGGGGGGGTGAGTCTCAGTGGCTGGTTACTATGCTCTGATTCTCCAAGAACACAGAGCTACTAAGTAACAATCCCTCACTTACAAACATCCCCCCAGTCTTACACAGATCATAGAATCATAGAATCAAATAGGGTTGGAAGCGACCTCATGAGGTCATTTAGTCCAATCCCCTCCCAAAAAAAACAGGACCACTCCCACTAAATTATTCCAGCTAGAGTTTTATCCAGCCAGGCCTTAAACATCTCTGAAGACAGAGATTCCACCACCTCCCTAGGTAGCCCATTCCGATGCTTTACCACCCTCCTAGTAAGAAAGTTTTTCCTAACACCCAGCCTCGACCTCCCCAGCTGCAGCTTGAAACCATTGCTCCTTGTTCTATCCTCTGTTACTACTGAGAATAGCCAAGCTCCATCCTCCTTGCAGCATCCCTTCAAGAAGTTGAAGGTTGCTATCAAATCCCCGCTCAGTCTTCCCTTCTGCAGGCTAAATAAGCCTAGTTCCTTCAGACTAACAGATTTATTTTTTGCATGAACTTTCATGGGAGAAGATCCAACTTCCTCAGATGCTGCTTCTCCCATGAAAGCTCATGCAAAAAATAAATCTGTTAGTCTTAAAGTGCCACACAACTCCTTGTCTTTTTACTAGACTAGACTAACACGGCTATGCCTTTTGAAATTGACTAGTTCCTTCAGTCTTTCTTCATAGGTCTTGTGCTCCAGCCCCTTGATCATTTTTGTTGCCCTCCACTGGACTCTTTCTAATTTCTCCACGTCCTTTTTGTAGTGGGGCACCCAAAACTGGACACAGTATTCCAGATGCAGCCTGACAAGGGACGAATAGAGGGGAATGATCACATCCCTTGATCCGCTGGCAATGCTTTTCTGATGCAGCCTAGTATGCCATTGGCCTTTTTCGGCAGCAGGAGCACACTGCTGACTCATATCCAGCTTCCCATCCACCAGCACCCCCAGGTCCCTTTCTACGGTGCTGATACTTAGCCGATCGCTCCCCAGCCTGTAGCAGTGCATGGGGTTTTTCCGTCCCAAGTGCTGGACTTTCCCTTTGTCCTTGTTGAACCTCATGAGATTTCTATTAGCCCACTCCTCCAATTGGTCAAGGTCTTCCTGATTCTTCTCCCTGCCCTCCAGCATGTCTACCATTCCCCCCAGCTTGGTGTCATCTGCAAACTTACTGAGTGTACAATAAATCCCACCATCCAGATCATTAATGAAAATATTGAACAGAACTGGCCCCAGGACCAACCCCTGCGGCACACCACTTTTTACTGGTTGCCAACTAGACACAGAGCCATTGATTCCTACACACTAAAATCATTGATTTAGCCAGTTGTCTATCGACCTTACAATCCACACATCCAACCCATACTTCCTTAACTTGCTGATGAGAATGCTGTGGGAAAACGAATCAAAGCCTTGCTAAAGTCAAGGTATATCACATCAATGGCTCTTCCTGCTTCCACAAATCCAGTCATCTCATCATAGAAGGCAATGAGGTTGGTCAGGCACAATTTACCCTTGGTGAATCCATGCTGACTGTTCCTGATCACTCTATTTTCCTCCAAATGTTTCAGGATGGATTCTTTGAGAATCTGTTCCATGATTTTTCCAGGGATTGAGGTGAGGCTGATAGGTCTGTAATTCCCTGGATCCTCCCTTTTGCCTTTCTTGAAGATAGGCGCTATATTTGCTTTTTTCCAGTCCTCCAGCACCTGTCCTGTTCGCCACAAGTTTTCAAAGATAATGGCCAGCGGTATTGCTACCTCATCGGCCAACTCCCTCAGCACCCTCAGATGCAGGTTGCCCAGCCCCATGGACTTGTGGACATCCAGCTTGTTTAGGTAGTCCCTGACCTGACCTTCTGTCACCAAGGGCCTCTCTTCTTCTCTCCAGTCTGCCATGCCCAGTGTAGTGGACTGGGAGCTGGGCCTCCCTGTGAAAACTGAAGTAAAAAAAAGCACTGAGTACTTCAGCCTTTTCCTCATCCTTGATCACAAGGATACCTGCGCTATTCAGTAAGGGACCTACACCAGCCCTGATCCTCTTCTTTTTATTGACATACTTGTAGAATCCCTTCCTGTTATCCTTTACATCCCTTGCTAGCCACAACTCCAATTGTCTTTTGGCCTTTCTGATTTTATCCCTGCAGTCCCGAGTAATATCTTTATATGCCTCTTTAGTCATCTGTCAGCTTCCACTTCCTGTAAGCTTCCTTTTTATGCTTTAGCTCACTGCAGAGTTCTCTTAAGCCACACTGGGTGCATTCCACATTTGCTCTTCTTCCTGCTCACCGGAATGGTATCTTCCTGTGCCCTTAGCAGGGTTTCTTTAAAATGCAGCCAGCAATCTTGGACACCTTTCCCCTTCAAATCAGCCTCCCAAGGGATCCTGCCCATCAGTTCCCTGAGGGAGCCAAAATCTGCTTTTCTGAAGTCCAGGGTCTGTGTTTTGCTTCTTTCCTTTTTTCCATTAATCAGCATCTTGAACTCTATCATCTCATGGCCACTGCTGCCCAGGTTGCCGTTAACTTCTACGTCCCCAATCAATTCTTCTCTGTCTGTGAGCAGCAGGTCAAGAGGTGCAAGTCTCCTAGTTAGTTCCTCCAACATTTGTACCAGGAAGTTGTCCTCAACAATCTACAAAAACTTCTTGGATTGCCTGTGCACTGCTGTATTGGTGTCCCAGCAGATGTCAGGGTAATTGAAGTCCCCCATGAGAACCAGGGCCTGTGATCTGGAAACTTCTGTCAGTTGTCCATAGAATGCCTCATCCACCTCCTCCTTCTGGTCTGGAGGTCTATAGCAGATACCAACCACGACATCCCCCTTGTTGCTCTCTCCTCTAAGCTTAACCCATAGATTTTCAGCTGGCTCGGTTCCACTTCCATAATGGAGCTCTGAGCAGTCATAGAGCTCTTTTACATATAGTGCTACTCCTCTCCCTCTTCTTCCCTGCCTGTCCTTCCTGAACAACTTATACCCATTCATGGCAGAGCTCCAGTCATGCAAGCTATCCCACTATGTCTCTGTTATTCCAATTATATCATAGTTCCTTGTCTGCACCGGTACTACCAATTCTTCCTGCTTGTTTCCCAGATTCACTGAATTTGTGTACAGGCACCTAAGATACCAGGCTGATTGCCTTACTTTCCCAAGTTGATTTTCAGTTCTATTACATCTACCTCCTTGTATTTTCTCCTGGGATTGTCCTCCTGCACCTGCCTCAGATATTAAAGCTTCATTAGAACATGTAACATAATTACAGATACTCACCAGCAAATACAGAAATATTAAAGGAGGCCTCTATCCCTGCAACAAATCCTGTTGCCAACTCTGCCCACATATCTGCACAAAAGACACCAGCATAGGACCTAATCAAGCCAGCTACTCCATCAAGGGCTCATTTACCTGCTCATCCACCAATGCAATTTATTCCTTCATGTACAAGAAGTGCTCACTCCCCCCTCCCACCACCTTCTGTGTTAGATCAACAGGACAGCCTCTGCACAAAAGAATAAATGAACACAAATCCGACATCAGCAATAATATTCAAAAACCAACAGGGGAACACTTCAATCTTCCTGATCAGTCAATTAATCTTCTGTTAATAGCTATATTTAGGCAAATGGATAACAATTCAAAGCTTCAAGGAGAAAATTCTGAATTGGAATTCATATACAGATTTGATGCCATCAACTTAGGGTTAAATAGGGACTCTGTTTCCCCCCACACCCAATACAAAATGCAATTTGGTTTCCTTTTTCCCCTCACCTCCCTCCTATATGCTGTTTTCCACTGTTTGAGTCTACAAAATTGCACTGATTTGCTGTAACAGTCTGACCTGATCCTATCACTTACACTTTTCTGCATTTATTTCTCTCACATTCTGTAGGTTCTCTCTGTAAACGACTGATGAGTGGGATTTTTCTCCCACAAAAGCTCATATGATAAATAAATTTGTTAGTCTTTAAAAGTGCCACATATATGTTTCTGTGCAATAACTAAGGCTATGTCTACACTTAGATTGTTCAATTGAATTAACTTAAAACAAACTAATTAAATTGAACTAATAATCATTAAATCAAATTAAGTTATATCAAATTAACATGGCTCCACTAGAAACCTAAATCGAACTAGCCTGACCATGGACAGAACTTGCTAGTTCAATTTAGCAGAGGGGCACCATGGGAGGTGTGGCAACATGACCCCCAAGAACGGGCCATGCCCCCACCCAATATATAGAAGAGGAAGGCACCCTGGGGGGAAGAAAGGCAAAAAGTATTAATTCAAACTAATGGTTTGTTCGAATTAACACAGCTACACAGTTAAGTTTGATTTAACCATCGTTTCAAATTTAAGGGAGGTTTTCATAATTTTGAAATGACTTTTCCTTATTTTGAATTGAAGGACATCCTTATTTCAAAATAAGGAACGCTAATGTAGCAACACAGTACTTAAAATTGAATTAATCATCATTAATTTGATTTAAAGTGTAAGTGTAGACATATCCTAAGTGTACTGATACCATTAACCTCAGAACTTTCTAAATGCAAACATCATTTTAATGTGACAGAACAGAGGGAGATAAGCCCTTTGAGGCCTTTACCACCCCAAATCCAGCTGCCTGAGCTGGGGTAAAGTGGAAGACATGACCCCAGGCAGCAGGGATGAAAGAAACAGTTGAATGTACTGGAATATAGGAGAAAGTGAAGGACACAAACAAGCCTGTAGAGCTAGGAAAGAGCAGTGTCAAAACAGCAGCAAAAGGTGGGAGAACTTTATTTCAAAGAGAGCTGCAGGGGCAGGCTCTTACCGATCCCAGCAGCAGCAGCAGCATTACAGGCAAGAGAGAAAGACTCGTTACTCGGCTGGCAGTTTCAATCGTGGTGTGCTCGGGGAAGAACTCGTGAGCAGAGGAGGTCAGTGTCTGGGTGATCAGGACAGGCAGGATGTCAGGAACCATCCTGCTGATCACCCCAAACCCTGAGCTTTTAAACTGTGTTTCCCACCAGTGGCTATGATTGGCCACAATTACAGGTAAGGGGGAAACTCAGGTGGGCATGACTCATGCCTTCACTATCTTAAAAGATCAAGCAATTAGGCAGTGCCCACCTACGCCTAGCCCTGAAAAGATCAATGGGGTGTCAACGGCCATCTAGTTTAGTTTAAGGGGGCCATCTGCTCCCCTTAACATTCTTTGCATACCTAAGTGATGGCCCAGGAGGGGCGGCCATCAAATTAACTTAATGAGCAACAGACACCCTTTAGTTTGCCTCCTAGTCAAGGTAGGGTGTGCAGCTGTGAATAAACAAATATGGATGATTGCACTGCATGAAGCCTGCAAGTCCTATTATCCTGGAGTGCAAAGAAGTCCAGAAAAGCAGGGAGCCACTGGTGACCCATAAGAATTAACAGCAAAAGGTAAACAGCCTAAGAAAGTTCTTGCTTCTCTCATTCTTTCTTGATGAAGAGAAATAAATCCTTTCTAGACATTTGTTTCCGGATGTTTATTTTACGTACACTCTTCTTGGGGCCCTTGTGTACTTGCCTTCGGGCCTGAAGCTGTGTAGAAATGAAGTGCCACACCTCACTAGGTTGTGCCCCCCCCACCGATGACCCCCCGCCATACCAATAGTGCCTCGTCCCCCATCTCAGCATGGGTATGTCCACACACAATTCTTATTTTGAAACAACAGGGGTTGTTTCGAAATAAGAACTGCCATGGCCACACGACGCATGGCCATTTCGAAACAAGCAAACCGCTTGTTTCGAAATGGTCGCTGTTGTTTTGAAATGGCTTAAACCCTGTTTTGTTTCAAAACAGGGTTGTTCACCCTGGGAGGAAGGGCTGCCCCCTCAGCACTCTAGCCAGCACACTGTGGACCTGCTATTTCGCTCCCTTATTGCGAGGACAAAGTTTTTGTCCTTCAAAATAAGGTGTTTCGAAATAAAAACTTATTTCGAAACAGCTTGTTTCGAAATGTCTTGTTTCGAAACAAGCCTGCCCCATGTGAACATAGCCCACCAGACACCAACACAGACTAGTGGAAACGGATTGTCCAGGGAACCTGGAGCAGCAGGCATTGAAGGAGGAACCCCCCAGATTAGCAGGGGAACCATCACCCTCATCACCGAGCCCACCCCACTCTGACGCCGAAGGCATCCGGTGATGAGGGCAGGCATCCCTGAGGACAAGAGCATGGCCATCGCTCCCAGGAAGACGGCCACCCATGGGTCCCACATGTCTGGTGCCCATCTCGTCAGTGTCAGGAGGTCCACCATCAGGGAACTGCTGCTGCAGCTCGCCTACGCCATCAGCTGGTCCTGCGGACACGCCCCGTCAGCTTGGAGTGCTGAAGGACAGCATCGCCGGCCTCACTGCCCTGGGCTTTCCAATGTGGGGGGGGGTCATTGATGCCACCCACATCACCATGGGAGCCCCACCACACCGCCCGCTCCCCCTTTCTCCCCAGCCAGCCCCCACCCAACCCACACACACCCTGAAACGAACCCAATAAAACATGCAACAACTCTGGATATGGGTGAATTTTTTTTTTTTTTAATAACAGGGTATGGGAAGGCGGAACTGGGGGGCACAGGGATGTGGGGTGGGGGTTACAAACTGGGGGGCACAGGGATGTGGGGTGGGGGTTTGGGGACTACTAGGGGAGCATGTTAGGGGGGAGCCGCCCCTGGGGCAGGGCCCACAGCACCCCGGCCTTCGCTGAGGCCACCCCGGGTCCGGGGGCACTGGCGGCAAGGGGCAGCAGGGCCCTGGAGTGCTGCAGCGGGTGGAGTCCCAGGTTGGGGGGGGCGAGGTTTCCCCCAGGCTGCCACAGCGTGCCTTGGATGCCCTCCAGGGCCATCGCCTGGCACTCCAGAGAGGCCGCCTGGTGCTCCATAGCGGCCGCCTGGCACTCCAGGGCTGCCACGAGGCGGTCATCAGCCCCAGTGGCGCACTGCACATGCTGGACCAGGACATCCTTCCACTGTGCCTGTTCCGTGCGCCAGGCCCTGGCGGACTCCTCTGCCTCCTGGCCAAGCTCCAGGAGCGCGGTGAGGATCTCGGTCTGGGTGGTGGGCCGGGCTCTCCTCCTCCGTCGTACGGCCAGTGGTGGGGGTGGGCTCCCGGGCGCCAGGCGACGGGTGGACCGATGAGCTGCAGGGGCAAAAGAGAGAACGGTTAGGTGTCAGCTTACTAGCGCTGGTGCATGCAGCCTGTGAACTGCAAACACCCCTGCCCTGACAGCTAGCAGGGTTTCAAGGCTGGATGGGCACTGTACACAGCAACCAGGGGGCATGGGGCCTTGAGGCCCATGGTAGGCAGTGAGCTGTTCCTGGGGGAAGTCTCCTGGGCCCATGTGACAGGCAATGTGGCTGCAGGCTCCCTGCTCTGCATGCTGCCAGATCTGCCTGTTGCCACCTGGTGTTGACGGACCCCTCCACCCTCCTGCTTGGGCATGGGACTCTGTCCCCCCATGCCTCTCTGTATCACGCTTGCACAGGAGAGCAAGCACTCCCTCCCCCAGGCCTAAGCCTCACCATCCCAGGGCAGTGCCCCCCGGACCCACACTCCGGGGCCTCCCTGCCTTGGAGCGGGGCACTTACCAACTGAGGCGTGAGATGTCCCTTCGGACTCCACTCCCTCCTGCTCCTCTGCAGGCTCAGCTGGGCTGCTGGGCTGGGGCTCCTCCTCAGGGATCAGCTCTGGGCTTGTGGCTGGTGCCTCGCTGACCAGGAGGCTGCCCTCTTCCACATCCAAGGGCTCTTCGCACTCTTCAGTGGGGGCCCCCTCCACCTCTGTGGTGCTGCTCTGGGCCTCCTCGGTGTCCTGCAGGTGCCTAGGGGGGGTGGGCCACTGGGCTCAGGCCCCAGGAAGCGGTCCAGCTCCTAGAAATATGGGCAGCTGGTGGCAGCTGCTGCCCCATGGAGCGCCCGGGCATCCCGTGCCCGGCAATAGTCTTGCCGGAGGCCCTTCACCTTGGAGCGCACCTGCTCCGTGGTGCGCTCAAAGTCTTCCTCTGTCAGGGCCTGGGCAACATCTCTGTAGACATCTACATTCCAGTGGCTGGCCCTGAACCGGTTTAGAATGTCCTCCTGTGCCCAGATCCGGAGGAGAGCACGGGTCTCCATGGGAGACCACACGGATCCCCTCTGCCATCCCTGTGAAAGAGCTGCACATGCTTCTGCTGCCATGGCCCACCTTCACAGGCTGGCAGCAGCAAAAGCCACGTGCTGGAGGGGCACTTCCTGGCCCAGGGCAACCTGGGAGGAAGGTTACCCTCCAAACTGCTTTTGAAACAACGTTGTTTTGAAACAACAGGTTGTGTGGACTTGTTGTTTCGAAACAGCCATTTCGATTCATTGTTTAAAAATAGCCGTTTCGAAACAACAAGTCCACACAACCTGTTGTTTCAAAACAACGTTGTTTCAAAATGGCCGTTTCAAAAGAACGGCCGTTTTGAGGAGGGGGCGGGTTTTACTTTTTCGAAATAACAATCATTATTTCAAAATGACGAGTCCCATCGTTTCGAAATAGCAATACGTCATGTAGACCTAAATTCTTTTATTTTGAAATAAAAGTGCCTTGTAGACATAGCCTTTGTGTCTGCTGTTAGAACATCTTGGAATTTTTGTATGCAAAAAATCTTTAAAACCAGAGCATCAGAATTGGTGAAGCAGACAGCTACTTCTCTGAAGATGATTATGTAGCATCTGGCAGATACTGCTTCCTATGGCGGCCACTTGAAATGTGCTCGGCTGAAGAAGTATTTCACCACACAATGAGCCAATTGCTAGAGTGGTTTGAGTGGCCTATAGATCTAGCCTGCTTGTGGATGTGTGTGTGAGTTATTTCCTCATGTATAGTTTAAGTATAGTGTGGCAAACTGCTGGTTTTCCAGCACTGGGTCTTGCACTTTTTTTTAGTGGAAGTGGGTCAGGGCAGACCCCAAACACCTGAGTCCTGCCCCTATGGGGCACTTGCACTGGTGAAACTCCAGGGAAGGGAGAGGGGGTTTAGGACCCAGGCTCACCTTCTACTCCAAGTCCGAGCCCAGGGGCCCTGTGAAGTGCAGCTATGTGCTCCTGACAATGTCCCAGCCTACACATCTTTCCCCTGGGCTATATTCCCCCTCTGTCCTTACAGTTCCTTGTGCCTCGTCTCCCTTCAGGCCAGGTTTCTTTTCTCAACCAGTCAGAGTCTCAGACACACCTTTCTTTCTCTTCTCAAGTCCAGTTAACTTCTATAAACTTTTCTGCTCCTTTGCTTCAAATTCCTCTGCTCCTTTGCTCTGCACAGCACCACCCTCCTGCTCCTCCTCCAGCTTGTGCAACTTCTGTTTGGAGCAGGGAGGCTTTTATCAGACACCTGGCTGCTTCTTAATTGATCTCAGGTGCCACTAATCAATCTGCAGTAACCCTAGTTAGCCACTGGGGAACAAAGCCTTCAGCAATCTAAGGCTCATAAATCTCCCTTCTTTTACTCTGAGGCTGGCTGCTGGCTTTGATCTCTCACATATCCTTCCCCCCGCTCAACACCATAGGGCTGGGCTACTTGGGATGTTAAACAATGCTGACGTGACAGGACATCTGCATTGCCATGTTGGCTTCCAGATCTGTATTGTACCCAAAAGCAGAAAGGTCGTAAAGAGAGGAACCATCTGGTTACTCTTGCATTTTTCTCCTTGTTCATGGGCATCCACTGGATTGGGGCATGGTCTGTCAACAGAATGAACTACCTCCCAAGGAGGTAATAGCAGAGAGTTTCCATGGCCATTTGGTTGCTAAGCACTCTTGCTCAACCACCATGTACTTCTGTTCTCTGAAGGAGCTTTCTACTAAGAAATAAGACTGGATGCTACTCATCACCTACCATCTGTGATGGGACACGCCAAGCCCAGCCTCAGCGGCATCTGTGTGGAGGATGAACTCCTTCTCAAAATCTGGGGCTATGGGTACTAGATGGCTACACAAGGCTGTCCTCAGGTCCACAAATGCTCCCTCTGCTTTGTCAGAGCATGTCACCATGTCTGGACCACGAGCTCTTATTAGGTCAGTCAGTGGTTCTGCTCAACTGGCAGAGTGGGAGATGAACCTCCTATAATACCCCACTATGCCCAGGAATGCCCTGACCTGTTTCTTGTGGACTGTTCGGGGCCAGGCCTGGATGGCCTCCACCTTGTCCCAATGGAGTTTTACTAACCCTCTTTCTACTATGTAGCCTAGGTATTTGGACTCAGTTAGTCCTATTGCACACTTTGTGGGGTTTGCAGTGAGTCCAGCTCTCCAAAAGGTGCTGAGTACAGCTTCTACTTTTTTGAAATATGTTCCCCAGGGTTATGAATGGTTACATCAACTAAGTAAGCAGCAGCATACTTGGTATGGGGTCTTAGTAACTTGTCCATTGGTCATTGAAATGTTGTGTGGGCCCCATGAAATCCAAAGGGCAGACCTGTGTACTGGAAAAGGCCATCAGCTGTGGAGAAAGCAGTCTTCACTCTGTCCTCTTTGTCTAAAGGGATTTGCCAGTAGCCCTTAGTTAAGTCCGGGGTGGTCAGATACCGAGCTTTACCCAGGTGTGCCACCAGTTCATCAATACACGGGATTGGATAAGCATCAAATTTAGGTACTTCATTTAACTTCCAAAAGTCATTGCAAAATCTCCAAATGCCATCGAGCCTGTGGACTAGGACAATCTAGCTGGACCACTGGCTGTGGGATTCCTCAATCACACCGAGTTCCAACATCCTCTTTACTTTGGTCCTAATTTCTTCCCTTTTTGCCTCTGGTATTTGGTAGGGCTTCATAGTCACCTGTACTCCCGGGTCAGTAATAACGTGGTGCTGGATCACTGAAGTACAGCCAGGTTTCTTGGAGAACACACCTTCATTTCTCTGAATCATGTCAATGACTTCTGACCACTATTCTGGTGTCAATTCAGGTGAAATTCTCACATTTTCCTCTGGAACTTCTAGCTGGTTGCTTGAGTCCCAAGTAACAAGGCAGGCCTCTCAATCCCGCCAAGGTTTGAACAAATTCACATTATATATTTGTTCAGACTTTCTGCAATCAGGTTGTTTCGCTTTGTAATTGACATACCCAATAGCTTCTACCATTTCATATGGGCCTTGCCAACTGGCTGAAAGCTTGCTTTCTGCAGTTGGCACCGGCACCAGCACCAGCACCCAGTCTCCTGGCTGAAACTTCCACATTTTTGCCCTGTGAAGTGCAGCTATGTGCTCTTGACAATGTCCCAGCCTACATTTCTTTCCCCTGAGCTGTCTTCCTCCTCTGTCTTTACAGTTCCTTGTGCCTGGTCTCCCCGTAGGCCAGGTTTCTTTTCTCAACCACTCAGTCTCAGACACACATTTCTTTCTCTTCTCAAGTCTGGTTAGCTTCTACAATCTCTTCTGCTTCTTTGTTTCAAACTCCTCTGCTCCTTTGCTCTGCACAGCACCACCCTCCTGCTCCTCCTCCAGCTTGTACAGCTTCTGTTTGGGGTGGGGCAGCTTTTATCAGGCACCTGGCTGCTTCTTAATTGATCTCAGGTGCCTCTAATCAACCTGCAGTAACCCTAGTTAGCCAATGGCGAACAAAGCCTTTGTTCATGCCTAATGGCATAATGGGTGGCCGCTTGCCTGGGCAGGCCATTGCCACCCTCTCCCAAGCACACACTAAAACCCTTATGGACACTGTAAGGGGCTCTGGCCTGGAATCTGGGAGACTGCAGACTAGCATAACTCAAAGGTACTGTCCCACCTAGGAATTTGACACCCACCTAGGAATTTGGGACCCACCTGGGAATTTATGACCCACCTGGGAATTTGGGACCCACCTAGGAATTTAAAACTTAACTGGGAAATAAACAACTTAACTCAATTGTGGGAACTACTAATATGACAAACCCTCCCCTAGTGTGGGAACCAGGAAACACTGAGCTAAAAAATCCTATAAAAAGGAGATGCCCAGTGGCAGGGAGGCAGAAGTTCACATGTTACCCGCTGGAACTGATCACTCTGATGGTCGAATCTCCCGAAGAATGCTGGCTCGTGTTGTGTCTCTTACCATGCCCCTTGTGTTCATGCTGCTGGTCAGTGGTACCTGGGTTATGGTACGTATATAGAAACCCCCTACGAATACCTTGCAGTTTGTTTTGTTACAAATGCCTTGCAGTTTTATTTTGTTACTTATATAGATTTGCTACCTCAGCTAGTATTTTGAAATTGCTGTTTTTGTTGTTGACTGCTATCTCAGTTGATGCTTTGAAATAACTGTTTTTCTAAGTTGTCACTGTGATAACCTATTGAAAAATTTTCCCTGTTGTCATTTTAAATAAAATAACCTCTTTTCTTAATTAAAAAACCACCAGATCCGGTGTCTCCTTCTCCTTCTCCCATCGCCATTGGGAACCAACATGGCATCACAAACAGGATGGGAGAATGAGAATAAGCCCACTGGACAGCCCCCCAACTCCCCCCAAACCTTCCCCGGTCTCTTGCCTGTGGCGAACCCAGACCACAGACCGGTCACCGGAGGACGAATATAACCATCTACAGCATCACGTCCTACTCTATCAAGAACATTCCTTCCCCCTAGAGTGGGCGTGCATTATTGGGTCAGGCTACCCTAGTCAGACCTACACTATCCGACTCACCATAGCCAGTGCAGGCTGCTTGTTAACACAACACATTGGTCTGCGCTTAAGTCCCACTGACTCTGCACTACACCTCCAGTGTACATCTTCACGGGAAGCGGTGGTGGGTTCCAACCCTGTTATGGAAGGAGGCCCAACGAGTTCTAAAAATCTCCGGGGGAATGTACTCTAAAACTGACCAGGTCCCTCACATCCCGGAAGGGGGGCCAGCGCACGAGCTTTTAGTACAATTAATCCAAAGGTTGGAGGACATTAAAATTGCAAAGAAACTCCGACCGGACGGATTTAAATTAGAACAGCCAGCATTTATCATGCTGTGTTAGGTATGGCCCTGGATAAATTAACCATCTATGTGGGGGCACTCTTGGCTGCCACCCAGGAGATGAAGGAGGTGGGGACCCCACCTTCTCCGGTTCCTGCATCAAGCATTAGTCCCCCGCAGCCCGATTTGGAAAGGAGGGAAGCCCTGCCCCCAATTATGGTGCCCCCACCATACCCGGAGGCTTCGGCTACTACCTCATTATACCCCCCAGTACCTACAGCTCCCTCTGAGAAACCCAATCCAGATACGGAGGTTGCAGCTCTACCCATAAGAATACAGTGGGTAAAAGTCGATCAAACAGGGGCCACCATATCCACCACCGAATGGCGAGCCCGGTCCAAGGCAGAAATGAAATAATTTATTGAGGATACTGACCGTAAAGCCCAGGAGAAGGTGTTTACGTGGGCTGGTCGATTGGCCTTTGAACATGGGCAGGAGACAGTCAACCGTGAGGAAGTGGAGGTGCTGGCGTGAAGCCTGGGGTGGTCGAGGGGAATGGTCCTGGGGACATTATTACAGGCCCCCATTTGGCCCATTTCAGTAGTGGCTGCTGCCTTCTTACAATGTCAAAATCACCCGGCGGTGTTTTGTGGCAGCCCCAGAACCATAAAAGCCCCCCAGGACCTTATTTTTTGTATAGCAGGGGCCTCAATATCACATTGGAGACCAGCAATGCACCCTTTAAATTTAAACCCAGCCCAACAGGCCCTGCCTGGGTCATTGGCTTTTTATTATGTTACAAACCCATGCCAAATCCCCATTATTGACGCAGCCATCGATATCGCCACCGAGGCCAGCCCTCTGGGACATACAACCACTTTATTGTGGTTGCGAGGATACCAGGGTCGGCCCATTACCACCCTGTTTGAGGAAGTGGATCGCCTTAAGTGGCCTACCCCCCAGCCTGCGGTTAGTGTTGCTACCGCACTAGGCTTGGGGGGCACTGCAAAGCCCAAATAACCTGAAAGACCATACTTAGAAAGAAAAATCTTTGGGTTCCTTTTAGCCAAGGGATTAAATAAAGAAGTCATTCGCAAATTATCGGCTGCAAAACAAAAGGACGTGGCTATAACATTAGGGTGGGATGAGCGACTCTTCCCTTCCGAGCCAAAAAACGAGCCAGGATCGAGTGCATAATGTCGGCCAGCACTCGATCCGGGGATCAGCAGCCGTACTTTCCAGTTGTCCTCACTGATGGAAGTGTAACCCCATTTTTATTAGGTACTGGGGCACAAATTTCAATTGTCCTGCCCACGGTCCCACATAAGCGCATGGGACAGGTAATTTATGTCCAAGGCCTAAATAGTATAGAACCACACTCTGAAGTCACCGTAAAAGCCACAATCGATAATAAAGTTGTTAAATTCAAGGCTCTCCTGGGAGACCAGCCCCTGTTGGGGGTTGGTGAGTTAAAAAGGTTCCAGTTAGCGCAAGCGGTTGTACAGGCCTTACCTACTAGCCTAACTGAGGCCCTCAGCCCCCGCAAGCTACACCAGCCCCGGGCCAGGAACCCCACCCCATGGAAATATCGATCAATCCCCACACTACCTGAGGGGCAGGAGGCTATTCAACATCTACTCCAGGAACTAGTAGACTCAAATAAAATTGTTAGGGTATCTGCCAGCCCTTATCTATCAAGTGCATGGGGCATCCCCAAATCTCACAAGCCTGGCAAGTACCGTATGGTAATTGACTATTGGGCAGCCAATAAACACATTGAAGCAGTTTCCTTGGCTAACAAATGGGACATCCCTCTAATCGAGCAGGCACTGAGAAACAAACGCTATCAGTGGGCCTGCACTCTTGACCTTAAGGACATGTTTTATCAGGTCCCCCTACATGACCCGCAGGGGCGCCTGAATTTCTCCTTTGCTGGATCTCAATTTCAGTGGAATGTTTGTGCCCAAGGTTATAAAAATTTCCCTGCCTGTGCCACCAAGGCTCTCACATGAACCCTCGATGGGGTACACCCACATCCAGGAGTCCAAGTAATCCACTATGTGGACAATATCCTGGTTGCCGGCACAGATCCCGAAGGGGTTCGCATTGCCACTGAAGCTGTGCTAGAGGCCTTACAACATGACCAATGGCAGGTCAATGAAAGCAAGAGCCATTTAACCCCAAGTTCATCCTTCCAATTTTTGTGGTTCCAGGTGAAGGAGGGATCACTGCAACACATTGTGTACCATCCCCTGTCAGCAAATTTCAGGGTAGGTGAACTCCCCATGCGTAAGGAGGTCCAGCTGGTGCTGGATATTGTAAATTACCACCATCAGTTTCTCCCTGTCTCACTGCTCCCCAGCCTCACCACCATCCAGCAATTCATTAAAGTGAGGCGAGCTGTGTGGACAGAGGAGGCAAACCTAGCATTGCAAAATTTGCAAGCCTGGCTTCAATCAAGCCCACAATTGGCCCGCTGGGACCCAGACATTAGTACTTGTGTGGTCCTTTGCATTACCCCCTATGTGGTGGACTACGCGATATCACAAAACGGAGCCCGTAGGGAGCCCTGAGCACCGGTATGGGCCTATCAGGAAAATGCTTTTGGCCGTCAATCTAGCTATACCCTGGGGCAAAGTAGTGCAGGGAACTCTGCAGGGACCCCAAGTTCAACTAATCCCATGGGTTACTCTAACACCAGCCCCCCAGTTTCAGGGCTCTGCAGCCACATGGAAATGGCTCATTTTTCGAGCTCAGGAGATGTTTGGCTCCTGGACTCTCAAAAACGACCTGTCCATGCAACAGCTGCCCCCGGCCACGGCCGAATTGAGTGCATTTGAGCCATGGATTGTTTCTGATGGGGGGTCGACCCAAAGCCCCCGAGCAGGTGTCTTGTGCAGTAAATGTCAGCATTTTAAGGTTCAGCTACTGCCTGAATCCTCATCAGCTCAGGAGGCAGAAGTGGTTGGGGTGTCCCTAGCCACTGCCCACATTGCTGAAGCACACCCCTCCACCCAGGTGGTCTTGGGTCTTGATTCCGCCTACTATGTCCCTATCCTCACCGTGGAAGGGCAGGCACACGCCTATGAAGCCCTCTGGGAGGAAATTGAATTACTAGTTCAACGGACAAAGCTACCCTGGTTTGTAACACACAGAGCTCGATTCAAGCCTAAGAGCATTCTCTGTTGATCCGACAGACCCAGTTGTGTGTCGGGCTGAGACCCCAGACACCATTAAGCCCTTCGTTAGTTGGCTTCACGAACGCTGGGGGCACTTGCCACCGCAGGCCTTGTATAATGTCCTCACTGACCACAGGCGTAGGGGGGCAGACATCACCCAAGATCAATGTACCTTAGCCACAGGGGCCTGCGTCCAGTGTCAGGCTGGTCAGCTAACCAATAAAGCAGTCATAACACATGGTGCCTTCCAGGCCAACCTTTTCAGACCAGACAAGCACTGGCAGGTGGACCTTATTGGCCCTCTTCCGGGGGCCAAGCAGTTCCCAAAGGGGCTCATTGCAGTCGACCTCGGGTCCCAACAATTTGCCTGTGTACCCCTCCGCAAATCCACTGCCCCCGCTGTTGGTCGAGCACTGATGGAGGTTTTTGCTCTTTGGGGCATCCCCAACGAAATCCAACCAGACGGGGAGCCACTGTTCACTAGCCATAGGTTCTCTAGTTTGGTTCACGACTGGGGATGCACTCTGCACACCCATCTTCTGTATCACCCCCAAAGTAACGGAGTAGTGGAATGCCAAATTGGATCATTGAAGGCCCACCTCCAGTCAAACTTGGGGAAACCTGACTACAAAGGGTGGCATCTGTGGTGTCCCAGGTCGTTATTACCCTCAATGTGGCCTACAGCTGATGGCCAGACCTGGAGCCTAGGACGCCCCCACCATGGTCCCCGGTTTATGCCAAGGGGCAATCAGTTTGGCTCCGCATTCCCCACTCAACCGACCAGCCACCCCCACAAAAGGCAGTCGTTGTTTTCTCAGGTAAATTCCCTAACACCTATCTTTTGCGGTTGGAGGACCAAGCTGTGACCCAGCTAGTCCACCATAACTGGATACGCCTCCGGTTGTAACTCAGGTCATAAGGGCCACTCTTTCTGTTTTTCTGTTTCAGGCTACAGCAGACCTACAACCTCAGCCCAACCCAGTAACTAGAACACACTGGGGAATTCAATGGTTCAACTTCACAGCCTAGAATCAAACTGAAGTAATATCCATACATAATAATACTCTGCATGGGCCAATTAACCTAATCACCTTACAAGTCTGAGTAAATATTACACCCAGTGACTATAATTGTGTATTTAAAGTAACCACCCCCAAGGGAATTATAGAAGATCACAATCCTAATTGTCATCCCGTTTCCCCTGGTTAGCATACCTTCCCACCTTTCAAACCAGGACCCTTGGATACACGAAAAATAACAATATGGGTAAATAACACTGTACTGGTAGGACAGACATCAGTGTTATTCCTGAATGGACCCCAACCTGTGAAAGTTCCTTGCCCCCATTTATTCAAAATACAGTCTTCTATACAGATACAAATAGCACCACTAATAACAACTTTATATATTTCAGTTAACTGGGCCAAAAATAATCTAATTCTGACCCGGCCAGAATGTGCACCGTACAGTTACCCCTTATTTAATGCCTGGGTTAAATCCCTGCAACAGTGGCCTCTCTTTTCCCGTAGGCGGAGAGGCATAACAGACACTTTACTAGGGGGCATAGGGGCAGGGAGAGGAATTCTAAATGCTGTAGACCTAGAAGCATTAAGGAACAAGGTTGGTACAGTGGAGGTGATGCACCATAGTACTGTACAAGGACAAGAGCACCAAATTGCTGAGTTAGTACAAACTGGAATTGACACTGTAATTTTACAATGGCATACTTGGAAGCATGTAAACCAAGCATTCTGGGCTCAGTATGGTGCAATGAGAGATACAGCAGACAAAACAGCATTGGCTCTTTGGTGCTCTGAACAACAACTACTTGCCATTGTGCTAACAGAATGGGAAATGGATTGGATAAGAGCTAAGGATATGATGGTCTTAGCCCCTTTATTGACAAAACATAAAGACAGCCTCTTTTTTCCATACACCTCTGACTGGTATAATGTTTTAAATTCCAGGGTTTACCCTTCCACACTTACAGGAACCATAACTGTGCAAGTTATTAAAGCACAACCACACAGTCAAAATGCCACCCTGTGGCCATTTAAACCACTCCCAGTTCTTCAAGGCAAACATATCTGGGTCCCTCATTTGGCAGGCACTTATTTGAATCATCAAAGTGAAATTATAGATCATTGGGCATGTTCAAAATGGACCCCGCAACAGTGGGTATGTCCCATCCTGCCAATTTTAAAGGAGCCCTGTTCATTACAACATAATGATTTGGCAACCTGTTATTGGGATGAATTAAATAATGACACAGCAAAAGTGTATTATGTTGAAAAAGATTGTGTCTGCGTGATTGGGCTAGAACAAATTGTTTGGCAAGAGAGGCACATTTCAGACTCCCCTGTACAAGAATGTATGTGCAATGTAACTATGCTGCGAACTCCTAAATTAACCTACTATTTTCCATCCCATGAGGACAAAAAGATTAATGACTTACAGATAAGTAATATCCTAAATTTTGATTACTCACTAGGAGTTAATTAGACTACCTTGTATAGCTTAATGCAACAAAACGGGCAAATTACATGCCTTACCAAAGACATTCGCACGCAGGTAGAAACCCACAGTGTAGCTATATTGCACCAAGGAACAGCAATTTTAAGAGTATCAGAACAAGCAAAACAGTTATTAACCCATCACTGGTATGATATTTTTGAGGGATGGTCACCCTCCTGGTCATCATTTTTAAAAATCATGTTACATACAATTGTTATCCTTTTTGTTTTAATGGGAATAATGTTAATCACAATATGTTGTATGTGTTGTTGGATGAAAAGAATGTTTTCAAAATTGAAATCACAAGCTCATGTTGTCCCTGTAAACCTGTTGCATGAATTATGATTTCTACACTGCTAGCCAACCTTCTTGGTTAGTAAGAAAGAACGGCTCTGTGCTGTTGGTAAATACATGTCAGTTAGGCTTGTCAGTGCCTACCCCAATGTTGAGGCAGTAAAAGGCCGGAAAAGCCCTCTTGACTTATCATGGCCACCTCCTTTTTCTTTTGTACGTATTGCACCCCTTGGATGCACTCATGATTTATCGGTTTACAGCTTTAATTATGTTTATTGTTTAATTTTATATGCTATTGTTATGAGATATTGTTATTGGTGATCCATTTCAACTAATTATTAAAGTATAAGTGTATCCTGATAGTTTATCTTATTCCTGTTAAGTTTGTTGTCACACTAGCCCTGGCGTGAGGCCCAATCCAAGCTTGACTCCTGGATCTGAGGAAAGTGCTGCTTTCATCTACCGCTTGACTGGATAAATGTATCATCTACAATTCGGGAAATGAAAGTCAAGGACAATGGGACTAGTGACTGTACTTTAAACTGGAAGATGAAGATTGTGGGTTTATATTAAGTTCTCTTTTATAACTTTTTCTGTGTCCCCATTACTGACCAGCTGCATGATATCAAGGACTAAATTCTGAGGCTCACATATCTCCCTGCTTTTACTCTCAGGCTGTCTGCTGGCTTTGATTGCTCACAATAGATTTAAGTTTCCTTATAAATTTGAGTATTAGTTCTGTCATAATAAAATCAGACTTATATATATTTAGTAATGTTAGCATGTAAAAGCCTGCAGGCTACATCATGCATGAAAGCTAAGCATACATGGGTATGTCTACACTTGCACATTAGTCCAAATTAAGGAGGCTTAATTCGAACTAACTTAGTACCTGTCTACACTAGGCTTTCATTAGTTTGAACTAAGGAATTCCTTAATTCAAACTATGAAAGCTTAGTTGGAATTAGTAAGACCTGCCAGTTAATTCAAACTAAGCCCTTAGTTCAATTCTTAGTTCGAACTAAGGACCATGTAGACAAGGATTAACCCTTAGTTTGAACTTAATAAGTTTGAACTAAGGGCAGTGAGTTCAAATTAACAAGGTGGACTAATTCAAACTAAAATTATTTCGAATTAGCCCACGTTGTTAATTCCAACTAGTAAGTTTGAGTTTAGGTTGAATTAAACTCAAATTTATTAGCTCAAATTAACATATTAAGGCTACCTTTTCCTAGTGCAGAGGTAGTCCATATGTTTGGGAGCTTTGATCCAGAAAAGAGCAAGAAGCTTCCAAATGTGGCTATGACTTTAGTACCTCAATAGTCAGAAGGTATCAATATTGGGGGGTCGAGGTGGCTGGCTGAATTATGCCCAGACAAACTTCACAACTCCACCACAAAACCCATCAAAAGGGCCAGAAATAACAAGTGTGGGGAACATAGGGTATAGAACTGTCTGGAAAGAAGGCATTTATATCCATAATGCATCATTAATACATATGAACTTGCCAGCCTATGAGAGAAGTGTACTCCGAGAATCTATGGGTAACAGAGCCAAGTTTAGACTTGGAAGGAGGCCCCATATTGCTTAGGTTATAAAAAGGGTAAACAGTATTGCAAAGGTATGAACCATTTTTTTTTCTTCTTCTTCTGTTGTTAGTTAGGATCTTTTGTTTTTAAGATGCTTAAATATTATCAATAGTCTTAGTTTTTAGCTGCCAGCTCTAGCTCTGTTTCCACCCATTCATGCTAAAGTTGAGGGACCAGACATCTCTCTCAAGTGGGTCAGCAGGAAAGGGTGTGAGTTTATTAATCCAAAGGATACAACAGAAATATATCATAGATGTATCTTAAGTAAGACTGCATTTAGATCATTATCCATTGTGTTATTCATTTATCAATTTAATTTGATCTGTCCATATTTTCATTTACCTTTGATTTGTCCATATATTCATTTACCTTGCTTATCATTTTAGGTGATTTTCATAAAGTCTCTAAAAAGGTACATATTTGGTCACTGACATTGAATGTTCCCATTGCACATCCCAGAGATCCTTGTGAAAACCTCTGTAGCCTGATTCAGGAACTAAGAACCTCATTGACTTCTGATTAAATCCATTGTAGGTTCTTTAACCCTATCCAAATTACTAAATAACCAGGGGAAAAAAGGAATTCAAAGACTGCTAAACATGTTGAATTAGATCAACAAGTTCATACTTTAGGTAGATTGTCTGAGCTGTATAGTTAGGTATCTCAACTTCAAGGTCCCCAAAATGGGTAGGGATGTGAAAGTATGAAAAAAAATAATGATTTAAAGCATATTCTGACATCAGCTGCAATTTTTTGATCATTAAAAGACATCAAATTCTGCACAGATGCCCCAAAAGGAGGGCTAGAAGCAGTACTATTACAGTGTCATAGAACTGGTTGATTGCCTGTCTCATGCATTTAGAGCTGTGACAGCCACAGGAATGTATGCATAATTGAAACGTGATACCAGGTCAGGCACTAGAATATACAAGATTTCATTACATTCTCTATGGCTGTAGCTTCTAACCAGAAACAGATTACACAAAAATGGACTTTGAGAAGCATCACCAAGGATACAATGACTACTTTTGTAAATACAAAACTGTGAAATGGAGTTTCAACCGGGATGCCATTTAGCAATGGTATCCTCTCAGGAGCACAATGCTTAGCACCTTGATAATATCACACAGACTTTTTTTTTTAGATGAGTAGTGACATCAAATGGTGAGCAGGACTGGAACATGCCAGAGACACAGCAATTCTAAGCAGAAAGAACAAGTGATACTGTATGAACAACTTGAAATCCCATAGGACAAAGTCAGAATTGATGTGTTCAGCTCATGATGTCATGATCACCTAGTTATAAAAGACTATGTTATAGTTTCCCAGTAGTCACACCCGAAACAGGGATATTAACACTGTATTTGCAAACCCAGAATTTTAAGAACAGCAAATGCCAGGACTGTGCTCAAATGTATGACTTTCATCATGAGACATCTAGTCTCAAATATTATCAAATCAAAATCAGGGGTTCTCAAACTGTGGGTTGTGACCCCAGAGGGGCTCACAAGGGCTCACCACATGTCAGTTCCTGTGCATACCAGTAATGATGGCATATACAGAGAGCATCACTTTGTTGGGAGGGTTGTAACAGCTTGAAATATTTTCAAAGGGGGTCCCAGCAAAAAATTTTGAGAACCCCTGAATGTGGAATATGCACATAGACAGCAGGGGTCTAGGGCAAGATGGAGTTAACTCCACCCAAATCTATCAACCCCATTCACCAACTGCCTCCCTGTATGCATGCCCAGCTCAGGGAAGCCTCAACATGCATCATGTGATACTGAAGGACTCTTCCTAGCAGCAAGAGCCAATGGGCTGGAGCAGACAGCCAGACATGGGCCATTTCTGCCTCCTGGGGTGAGTGCAGGGCCAGTTGGGCTCATTCTGCAACCCCTAAGACCTGTGGGTGCAGGACAGGAGCTGCTGTTGTTTGGGGTCCATGTGTGACTGAATGAGGTCTAACCCACCTGGTCAGGGCAAGCACAGGGGCAGTGTGGGCTCAGTCACGAACCCACCTGTCCATTCTCTGCTCCCCCCAGGTAGCTGTTAAATTTTACTCAGCTACCCACAAATATTTTCACCTTCCCCCCATGAATACGTATAGTGAAGAAATCAATCAAAAAAGTAATGGGCGCAAGAAAAGAGTCATGTTTAACTCGGTTCAGCTGTAAAGTGTTACAACACTTCAGCATCAAGAAACACCTGATGAATTCCTCTACAATAGACATATAGGCTATGTCTATACTAGGAAAAGTTAGTTTGAATTTGTTAATTTGAACTATAAATTCAAGTTCAGTTTGAACTAAACTCGAACTTATTAGTTTGAATTAACAAAGTGGACTAATTTGACTTAACGTTAAGTTGAATTAGTCCACTCTGTTAATTCAAACTAAATGCCTTTAATTTGAATTTACTAAATTCGAACTAAGGGTTAATCCTAGTCTACACCATCCTTAGTTTGAACTAAGGATCGAACTAAGGTCTTAGTTTGAACTAACCGGCAGGTTTTACCAATTCCAACTAAGATTTCATTAGTTCGAATTAAGGAATTCCTCAATTCAAACTAATGAAAGCCTAATGTAGACAGGTACTTAATTAGTCTGAATTAAACCTTCTTAATTCAAACTAACTTGCAAATGTAGATACACCCATAAGTGCTCAGTTACCAGATACAGGATACATGAGAAAGGATGACTAAGGAGTCTGGATTAGTGAGGAAATGACTGGGGAAGCACAATTGGACAAAATGTTATACGAAAGGTATAAAATCTCTTCCAACCAAACCAAAGATTTTGTGAGAATTTGGTGAGATGGGGATTGGCCTGTCAAAGCTACAGTGATCACAGAGGAGTCACCTCACTCATAGTCAGCGATCTTATGAAAATCTTATGAAATAATTATAAGCGTCTGCTGAAGTACCTGAGAACTTAGTGGAGACAAGTGAAGTGAAAGCAAACATACAAGCTGAAATGATCCCTATATTGCCAACTGTTGTGTTTTTATCACAAGTCATGGGATTTCAGAGAATTCTGGAGCTCACCTTATTACGAAGTGAGACACAGGCAAACTTTAGCCCCACAGGAAGCCAGAGCAGCCTCTCCCCTCTGCTCTCAGTGTTCTTATAGGATGGAAGGGAGGAGAAAGGAGCAAAGGGCCCAATAGCCCAATGCAACTCCCAGCCTGGGAAAAAGGAGATGAGAGGAGACCCCACATGTCCCCCCAGACCAGAAGAGTGGTGGGGAACCCAAGGTAGGGTTGAGGTGGAGCTGAACGGTAAGTGATGGGAAGGGACTTAAATTAAGGGAGAGGCTTAATTAATGGTTGGAGTAGGTGGATGCTGTTAGGTTCAAGTAAGGGGAGAAGTCCTAGAGGCTGTGGGAGGGAAGAATATTTAAATTGAAAGTAATTATTTTTAGACATTTTGATAATTAATTAAGAATTTAAAAAAAAAACCTCTTAAATGTATTCTTCTTACTGTATAATGTGTTTATGTAGATATCAAATTGCATAAATTAAGAAGAATGATATAAAGTTATTTCTGAAATACTTTGAATATGACTGAATTATTTAAAAATAACCTTGCAGGATTGTAAATATAATCACTGCACTGAAATACAGAAAGCTTTAAAAGGTGGTTGATGTTGCAAAGATATTGTTGCATGTAAAGATCTTTATAGGTCATATAAATCTTTACTGAAAAATAATTGGGAAATTTGATACACAGAGAGGATGCTTTCAGTTATATTGCAGTAGAGTTATAGTGGCATGAGTTTACTTAAAACTAGACCAAGTAAAACAAACACTTAACCAACTTGCATTATCTCCATTCTAATTCTCCTTATGTGTATTTGTGCTCTATCATACACCCACTCTCATTTGAGCAGCCGTGGATAGTCATTTGTGCCTTAAAAGATGGCTATTGCAGATACACTGCTAGAAGGGAATTAAAAAGAAACGAAAAGCTAAAATGAAGAGATCAAAGAGGTTTTTTAAATCTCATGATTTGCAGAGCCAATCTCATGAGTATGTTTAGGACCTGATTCACGATTTGTGATTTCTCGAGGTTGGCAGTACTGCAGTTCAGAAACTGACCTCATTATTAACTTTGATACTGAAGAGTCTGTTACCAACTGGATTTGTGTAAGGAGCATTTGCCATATGGCAGACCAGGAAGGTTGCTGAATTGCTATAAGAGACTGGTTGAGACATGTTAAGGCTGTGTTAAAGCAACCTGAAAAGTTATTTGTTGTACTTTGTTAGTTTAACTTAATACTGTGTTAATTCGTCAGTACATTTACAAAGGGCTGGGGGGAGGCGGGGAACAAGGTCCCTGTAGACTCTCAGTGCAGTCATTGGTTTCAATGGACATGTTTCCTGATGGAGGCAGAAACAAGGAAGCGCAGGACAGGGCAGTCACCTTATACAGCTACAAGGATCAGTAGAAAGTTTGTTTCATTATTGCTGTACTTAGTCTATTCACACAGGGTTTATCTTTAACTGGGTCCACTTGACAAAGATACTACAATATCTTGGAGGACAATCCCTCACTCTCTCCAACCTTGGGAGGTAGGCTAGTCCTCATTTACAGACAATCCTCCAACCTTAAGGAAATACTGACCAGCACCTACAGACCAAACAACAGGAACACTAAGCCAGGTACTTATGCCTGCAACAAACCCCACTGCCAACTCTACCCATGTGTTTACTCAAGTGATACCATCATAGTACCAAATCAGCCATTCCCCCAGGGCTCATTCTCCACATTGGTAGATGAGCAGGTCTATGCCATCACATGTCAAGAATGTCTCTCTGCTAACTGACTCCCTCTGCACAAAAGAATAAATGGACAAAAAACAGACATCAAGAATGGCAACGTTAAAAAACTGGTAGGGGAACATTCTGTAAAACACATGCTAGTTACAGTACTTCAGCAAAAAACTGCAAAAACAAATTAGAACAGAGCAGAGCTGGAGTTCATGTGCAAGCTATATACCTTCACACTGGGTCTGAACAGAAATCTGAATGGCCAGCTCATTACAAAAGGCAATTACCCATCTCTTATCCTTCTTAGCTCTTGTTTATAGCTCTAGATTCCATCTTCCATGTGGTTTGAATCAAAACAACTTGTTTAATTTGTTGGGATAGGCTAGCAGACTATGTCTGAATCTGTTTGAATTGACCTTATGACCCACCCTTCTCTGTAAGTATGCATACAGCTAATATGCTAAATTTTCCATTTCATGCATCTGATAAAGTGAGATTGTGCCCATGAAATCTTATGCAATAAATAAATCTGTTGTTCTTTAAAAGAGCCACAGAATTCGTTTTTTGTTATGCTACAATATGTAGCCCATCCACGAGTTGTTAAGCATAATTACAGCTTTTATGCAAGGTACAAGATAAGAAAGAAAACCTTTTTTCCATAGAGACTTTAATCAGAAAAAGAAAGAATAACAATAAAAAAAATTATACTGTTTCAAACCTGTTTGCCCTCAAAGACAGCACAAAGGATATTCCATTCCCACTCCCAGCTCATTCCCAATAAGAATTCCGTTCTCCCATATCTGGTATTCAATCTTCCAGCCTCCATCCAAAATCTATTTGCTGTTACCCAAAAACATACTTTATTCAGTGCTAATTGCTTCACAAGCACATCCTCAAGAAAAGGACCAAACCCCACAGAGTTATATGCAACATGCTATGTGATACATTATTAACGTCTAATGGTTTTATTCTCTCTCATTTGAAAACTCTCTTTTTCCTCTTCTTCGGATCACATTTAAATAACCATACTTTTGTGAGCTGATATGGCTGCAAATTCAAAATATTCACAACTGCAGATGTTCACAGAAATGCATGATGTGTTATGAGAATGCTCGGTATACAATTTTCAAAAGGTTGTGATTTGTTTAATTTCAAAACCAAATTTATTTAAACAGGCAAAAATGCTGGTTCTCATTCAGGGTTGAATACATACTCCAATTGCACATGAAAAATAATGTGTTATTATGCATATAGAAAACAAAGCTTGAAAATGTTGTCAGTGGAAAAAGCTTTTTTCTTTAGCCACTGTTTTTATGTGCTGGTAACAGAATATGAGCAAACAAACCTTTATGAAATTATAAAATAATTCACTTCCAAACTCATACCAAACATGAAAGATTTCAACTGAAAACATAATTGCGAAAGTTAGGAGGAACAGAAAATGAATGAAAGTGCCAACTCAACATTAACAGCAGCATTGCTGCTATGATGCTACAATACTTCTACTTTGATTAGTGTAAATATTCAGGTTCTGGGAAAAGTCTAACTTTCTTTTATTGTATTTATATATTTTTTCTTTTTTACAGCAGTTGCGCATTACAAATTCTAATGCAGTCTCTTGGCACATGTACAGCTGTGCTGTAGTCCCTCTTCAAAATAAAAATTTAAATAATGTTGCAGTTACACTAATAATTATAGTTTATAATAGTAATAATGCCTTCAAAGTCTTTGGAAATTATTGGTTTTCTTGCAGAATTGAACTGCTCTTGGCTTTTTCTCAAGATGGTTAAGTACTGTACCAGACAAATAGTTCCTGGGGGAGCACTGCTTTGTTGAACACACACTAAAGGAACAAAAGCTCCTAAGTTATCTTGCATCAAAGAGCTATCCTCATTTGAAGGCATAAGCATTCTTCATTTTACAGATCTCAAATAACAGTTACAGCACCATAGAGGTTATGGATATTCTGGAGAAATTTTACTGATTTGAAAGAAGTGCAAAAATTAATCCATGCATTTTTTTATGACACCATTGCCCTCTACATTACAAATGGGGGTGTAAAATCTTTGTTTTTGCGCGCGCGCGTGTGCACGTGTGTGTGTGTAAAAAGCATCCATCATCCAAAAACTTTTGGCTTCCTTGTGATTAGTTACTATAGAGTCAATCATTCAGACCAAGACATCTGACTGCAACAAAGAAGCATTAAAACTAACTAGTAGTCTGACACCAAGGTCATTTGTTTCTGAGTAAAAGTAGAGATTGCAGAGGAAATGGACAAGCATATTCAGACTCAGAGAATGCTGTAGCTGTTCTGCACTCCCATGTGAAGGCTGACTCAATAATGCAATACCTCCACCAGATTATTGTAATTACAGACTTTATAGCAAACCTCCTATATTGTCCTAACCATCTCCCACATCAAGAAATACAGATGTTCAGGACCAAAAACAGCAGAATTGTTAAGCAGAGAAACAACTGATTTGTAAATAAAGGCAACATATTCTGCTCATTAATTTATGAGGTCAGTTTAATAATTGAAATTGAAAGATTGTCGTTGAACCATGACCTGTTTTCTGGGAAGGAATTGGGGTTGTCTGTTGAAACAAGCTGAACCTACCTTTGCTGGACCAGTGACATTCACTGGTGAAAATAGGGCTGTGATTATAGTCCAGGGGTGGCCAAACTTATGGAACATAAGAGCCATACAAGTTGATGATTAAACCTTCAAGAGCCGCACTGAGGCATATAGCCATATGTTTTTACCTGCTAAATTGATTTGCTGATGTTCTTCTGTGAGCCACACTTTTTCATTCAAGAGCCACATGTGGCTCCTGAGCCACAGTTTGGCCATCTCTGTTATAGTCCCATAAGCACTGCTTCACTCCTTGCCTTCTTTTGAAAAGATAGGCTCTTTGCTGACATCAGCTGAGAAGTGTCATCTGGACTGAAGCACAAGAGGTTGGGGCACAGGAACCAGGTCACAACCTAGCTATAATTGGGTGTGTGTGGGGGGGTGTTTGTTTGTTTGTTTTCTTTATTGATCAGCTATGGTAGAGGAAAGAAAAAAAACTTATTTTTATTAGCAAATGACTACATTTTCAGTTAGATTTATTGTTTTATCAGTGTTTCTATAAATAAATCAGTAGTCTCCCGCCTTTCACCAGCAGATGGCTCAATGCTCATAGGTTTCAATGGCAACTGACCCTCAGAACAATGTTCCCTCTAGGCTGCGCCCGTGCGTGGGAGCGCAGAAGCTCCAACGCCCTGGTGCAGGCCTCACTGCCTGTGGCACAGGCTTGCAGCTGCGGCTCCTTGCTTGCCCCTGGGGCATATTCTTCCGGCCGGCAGGGAGCTGTTCCAAGGAGTTTAAAATCTCCCCTGAACGTGCTTAGGGCAGGAGATTTTAAACTTCCCTGCACAGCTTCCTGCCGCCCAGAAGAATGGCAGCAGCGAGGGGCAGGCTCCCCCGGGCGGCAGCTGCCGCAGTGGGGGGAGTGGGCTGAGGGAGCGGGGTCGGGGTGCCAGGGGGTCTCAGGGAAGCCAGCAGGAGAGCACCCAGTTCTGCAACTTGGGGAAGCCCCCCTCCCTCCGCCTGGCCCCTGGGAAAGTGCCCAGGGGGAGCAAGCAGCTTCCCCAGGACTAGGGCTGCCAGATGCCTGGGAAAAGGAGGACACCTGCTCCTTTTTACCTTCACCTCCTTCCTCTGGCAGGCATTCTAAACACAGGTGATTCTTTTTCTTTTTTCCTGTTTCTTGGGTTTTAGGAGTAGAAGGTGGTTAAAAAAAAACAAACCACCACGCCCAACTCAGGGCTGGAATCCCTAAACCTTAAGATGCTGCGCTACACAGGAGGAACAAAAGAACCTGCAGCAAAATCAAAGGGGGGGGGGAGTGGAACATACCCTTTCCTCTCTTCTTAGATGAGTTTGCAGCAAAAGTCTGTGTGGTTCAGTTGGCTGAGCAACTATCTACCAATCTTGGTGTTATGGGTTTGAGCCCTATACTGGGCACTTTGGCTATTTTTGGGGGGGGAGTCTTGCTCCCTACAAAAGGCCTAAATTGGAGGAAAATATAGCAAACCCTAACTAAATGAAGGAAAATAATTTATACTGTGAATAAAATTACAAGCAGGGACAAATTAAGTAAAGAAATAAAGGGCACTTTTGAATTGGTTAGAAACAATGTGGGACATTTTTAGAAATTGTAAAATGGGCTTCTGTGGAAAATGAAAAAGCAGCAAGTCAGCTTTTTTTGTCCAACTTTTTTGGTGCTTTGCAAGCTTATATTTGCAAATTTAGTTTTTTTTAACTTTTTTTAGTTTCATGAGCATTAATGAAAGGATCATGAAAAGCTTTCATTTACTGAAAAAATGAATTTTTCAGTACCAGAAAACATCTTGGTAATTTTTTTTATTTTAAAATAATTTTTAAAATGCCAGACTTAGTACTGTTTTAGTGCTGCATTCATTATCATTACCATTTTCCATGACATAATATGGTAATGACACTGCAATGTTCCGTCTAAGCTGATGATGCAGCTGACCAAGTTATGGATGTGCTTGGGGGAGGGGGGTCAGCAGGGAAGAGGCCCGATAAACATTGAAGACTTTGCTCAGCTGCCTCCATAACTTGCTCAGCTGCATCATCACCTTAGAGGGAACATTGCCTCAGAAGTAGATCAGAACCTGGATTGGGAACCACTGATGTAAATGAAAATAAGAAAACAATGCAACGACTCCAAACTCAGCCATGTAAAGCATCCCAAGTTGTGATGGGTGAACATCATGCAACCTGAGATTTTACAAACCTTTCTATTTGTTTCTAAATCTCAAAAATCGGAGTGACTTGAGCCCAAAAGTCAGGTACCCAGTCACACTGCTGCAGGCTGCATCTAATTTCTGAGGCAAAGTCCCTGGTGTACACAGCACTCTAGTTCTTCAGACCAGAAATTGTGTGGCTGGAGCTATGTTCCCATTTGGAGTGTTTTAAGTGAGTAGTTAAACTGAATAACACAATCAGCACCACATCTGACATGCTCTTAATTTTAAAATTCAATTCATTTTGTGTTTTCCACAAATGTCTGTGTAAAATCACCGTGCACTGAAGACACAATTGCAGTGTAGAGCAGTTTTGCACCTTCGTAGGATTATAGTTCACAAACTGTAGGATCAGGAAGATCAGTGAGATGATGCACTTTTATTTGCTGAAGCATCTATGGGCTCATCTACACGGGAGCCCTAGGTTGATTTAAAGTAGCTTAAGTCAACCGACAGACTCCCGTAGCCACACTGGGCTTTTATTTAGTTGACTTAAGTACTTCCTTAAGTTGATTTAATAAAACCAACTCTTAAGGTTGACTTAACACTTAAATTGACCTTATTTAGTTGACTTAAGCCAGTGCAAATGGGAAATAGCCCTTAAGTTGACTTAATTGGCCTCCAGGCCCCCTCCCAGCGTTCCTGGCTACCAGGAAGTGTCAACCTAGCATCTGCCAGTGCAGACACAGCCAGTTGACAGGAGTTTTCAGTGTGGACATTCGAAGCCAACTTAACAAAGTTGATTTTAAGTTGACTTATAGTCAACCTTGTTAAGTCAATTTAACAGAGCCTCCAGTGTAGACATACCCTATGTGAGCTGCTGATCTGAACCTAAGTGGAACAGCATTGTGTATCTATGTCTGTCTGTGTGTATAATTCAGGTTTTGTTTTAATTCAAGTATTGATCAAAAAAAAAAGCCTCAACCAAATTTGTGCAAACTTGCAATAAATTTTACATCTATATTAATATCAACCAGAGAAAATAGCCCAAAAACAATTTGTATGGAAAAGTCATGAAAAAAAGGGGGTTAGAATTGGAGCTGGCTCTTATCCTAAACCATCATATAACCTGCAATAAAACATAATTCAGACCCCCATAATCAACAGTCACAAAGGTCAGCTGTCAAATCTTGGACACTAGACTTACCAACAGTATAAAGATAAGACCATCATAGATAAAATGAACTAACACCCAGCAAAAATGAAACCCCTATAACATGGATGTTCAAGAGAAGATGATTTAAAACTGAATAGAATTATTATTCAAAAGTCCACTGGCAACATAAAAATTCCTATAATAATTCAGATCCAAGGAACATTACACTATACAATTAGGTATACTTTCTCAGGAGGACCACATCCCAATATAGCCTCTTGCTACGATTTCTTCAACTCTGAAAATAATCAACTTCTTCAGGGATAGATACCTACTCCATGTGATTTACCCCCCTTTCAGCTCATATGAAGACATATTGAGTGAAAAACAGAGTTTAGACAAAAAAAATCCCATTTGTTTCTTAAAGAGAATAAAACTCCCGTCTCCAAATGAAATCTAGTGCAGAATATCCATTGTATTGCCACTTTTATGCTAGAGTGCTGCTTTATGACCCTTAAAGTCAGCCCATCTGTAGCTGCTGCAATTTTCAAGATCTTGTTTTCTCCTGCATGAACTCCCAAATTAGCAGAACTATGATGTAGTACAGGAAAATGGAAATCTTCTTATTTATGAGACAGTGCGCTAACAAACAGGAAAGTAAAGTGGCACTATAAAGACAGAGCCCAGTTTAAAGAGCTGACAGGGAAAATATCATGCTCTGCATCACCATTATCCCGTCTCTATCCAACCTTGCTACAGAATCACGACTACAGCCAGGCAGGGCTGTAACTACAGATTTTAGTGCCCAGGGTAAGCACCCCAAAAAGTGCCCTCCACAGGCCCGGGGCCCGATCTGTCCCTAGATGCCACTGGAAGGCAGTGAGGAGCTGGATCCATCCCTGGCTGCCTTCTGGAGGCAGCTGGCACTCCCCGCCACCCTTCCATCTGTAGCTAGAGATGGATATGGATCCCTCCCACCTTCCCATGCCAGCTAGGGACGGATCTGGACCCCTGCTACCTTCCCACAGCAGCTAGCAATGAATCCAGATCCCCACCACCTTCCAGCAGCAGCTAGGGTCAGATCTGGATGCCCACTGCATTCCCATGATGGCTAGGGACGGATCTGGATCCCTGCTGCCTTCTGGTGACAGCTGGGGATGGAGCCAGTTCTCTGCTGCCCCAGCCACCACCAGAAGGCAGAGAGAAGCCTCAGCCAGTGGCTGGGACCAGATCTGTTCCCAGCCACTGCAGGGAGCCGGATCCATCCCGGTGCCCCCTAATTTGGCACCTGGGGCTTTGCTCTGGTTGCCCCAGCCTATTTACAGCCCTGCAGCCAGGTGCCAAATTCTGCCCCTGTTGAAGTCATTGTTGGTAGTGCCAGTGAATCAATGGCAGTATGTCTATACTTAGAGCTGAATTTGAATTGATTGCCATCAGTTCAAATTCTATTAAGTGCATGGACACACTGGCTTTCCTCAGTTCGAACTGAGGAACTCCTCAGTTCGAACTGATGAAAGCTGACTTCAAATTGGTCAAACCTAGTTTGACTTCTAAGTCAGGGTCAGTTCAAACTGAGTAATTTGAATTGATCCAGTGTGGCCATGTCAATTCAAATTCACTGTTAGTTTGAATTAGCCACAGCTTGATTTTCCACTATACAATAGCGCCCCCTACCAAATTCGAACTAGCAAGTCCTGTTCATGGACATACCAATTCAAACTGGATTTTCGAGTGTGGCCATGTTAATTCAAATTAACTGAATTTGAGTTAATAATTATTAGTTTGAAGTGACTAATTCAAATTCAGTAATTTGAACTGAAACTCTAAGTGTAGACATAGCCTGGGAGAATAATCACTTTCTAGGGCTGTGTTCACACAGCACTCTTATTTCGAAACAATAGAGGTTGTTTCAAAGTAAGAAATATCCTGTTCACATGACGCACGGTTGTTTCAAAACAACGGCACCCGTTGTTTTGAAACAAGTTAAACCCCATGTGGGGACGAAACAATGGTGTTTCGAAATGATTGTTTCGAAACAATGCCATGCGAACATGTTGTTTCGAAACAACGGTGACTTGTTTCGAAATAAATGTTGCCAGAACCTGCTATTTCGCTTTGAGCTTTTTTCCTTAATTCTAATTAACAAACTGTTAATTCAAATTAAGTTATTTTGAAATAAAGTGTTATTTTGATACAAGTTGTTTCGAAACAACCGTATCAAAATAACCCCCTGTGTGTGAACACAGCCTAGAATACTAAATTCTGTCTCCCAAATTATCCACCATTTGTGGAACAGTTGATATTGACTATAATTTCAGTCAAAGCTAAATCTGCTACATGCAGACTTATACCAGTCAGCCTTCCAGAGGTGAAGTCCTTACTCAACATACAAGTTGGCAAAATGATGAAAATTGAAGAAAATAAAATCATTACTCTATGGGTATGTCTACACTACAAAAGTTAGTTCAAATTAACAAAGTTGAACTAATAAGTTCAACCTTAATTCGAACTAAACCCAACCTTAGTAAGTCGAATTAACAAAGTGCACTAATTTGACTTAAACAACAAGTCAAATTAGTGCACTTTGTTAATTTGAACTAACTGCCCTAATTCAAATCATAGAATCATAGAATCATAGGGTTGGAAGGGACCCCACGAGGTCATCTAGTCCAACCCCCTGCCAAAAAAAGCAGGACCACTCCCATTAGATCATCCCAGTCAGTGTTTTGTCCAGCTGGGACTTGAACACCTCCAGAGATGGAGATTCCACCACCTCCCTAGGCAGCTTATTCCAATGCTTCACCACTCGCCTAGTAAGGAAGTTTTTCCTAATATCCAGCCTGGACCGCCCCAGCTGTAACTTGAAGCCATTGCTTCTCGTTCTGCCCTCTGTTACTACCGAGAACAGTCGAGCTCCCTCCTCCTTGGAGCAACCCTTCAAGTAGTTGAAGGTTGCTATCAAATCCCCCCTCAGTCTTCTCTTCTGCAGGCTAAATAAGCCTAGTTCCTTCAGTCTTTCTTCATAGGGCTTGTGCTCCAGCCCTTTGATCATTTTGGTTGCCCTCCTCTGGACTCTCTCTAATTTGTCCATGTCCTTTTTGTAGTGGGGAGCCCAAAACTGGACACAGTATTCCAGATGTGGCCTCACTAGTGCAGAATAGAGGGGAATGATCACATCCCTCGATCTGCTGGTAACACTTCTGATGCAGCCCAGTATGCCATTGGCCTTTTTGGCAGCAAGAGCACACTGCTGACTCATATCCAGCTTCCCATCCACCATGACTCCCAGGTCCTTTTCTCCAGTGCTGCTATTTAGCTGATCACTCCCCAGCCTGTAGCAGTACATGGGGTTTTTTTGTCCCAAGTGCAGGATTTTACACTTATCCTTGTTGAACCTCATGAGATTCCTCTTGGCCCACTGCTCCAGTTTGTCTAGGTCTCCCTGAATCCTGTCTCTGCCCTCTAGGGTGTCTACCGTTCCCCCCAGTTTGGTATCATCTGCAAACTTACTAAGTGTGCAATCTATCCCATCATCCAGATCATTAATGAAAACATTGAACAGAACTGGCCCCAGGACCGACCCCTGGGGCACACCACTTGTTACTGCCTGCCAACTTGACATGGAGCCATTGATTCCTACACGCTGAAACCATTGTTCTAGCCAGTTTTCTATCCACCTTACAGTCCACGCATCTAACCCATACTTCCTTAATTTGCCAATGAGAATGCTGTGGGAAACCGTATCAAAAGCCTTGCTAAAGTCAAGGTATATCACATCAACGGCTCTTCCCGCATCCACAAATCCAGTCATCTCATCATAGAAGGCGATGAGGTTGGTCAGGCATGATTTACCCTTGGTAAATCCATGCTGACTGTTCCTGATTACTCTACGTTCCTCCAAGTGTTTCAGGATGGATTCTTTGAGAAGTTGCTCCATGATTTTTCCAGGGATTGAGGTGAGGCTGACAGGTCTGTAATTCCCTGGATCCTCCTTTTTGCCTTTCTTGAAGATAGGTACTATATTTGCTTTTTTCCAGTCCTCTGGCACCTCCCCCGTTCGCCACGAGTTTTCAAAGATAATGGCCAACGGTACTGCTATCTCATCAGCCAGCTCCCTCAGCACCCTCGGATGCAGTTCATCCGGCCCCATGGACTTGTGCACATCTAGTTTCTTTAAGCAGTCCCTAACCTGACCTTCTGTCACCAAGGGCCTCTCTTCTTCTCCCCAGTCCCCCGTACCTAGTGTAGTGGGCTGGGAGCTGACCTTGCTTGTGAAAACTGAAGTAAAAAAAGCATTGAGCACTTCAGCTTTTTCCTCATCCTCTGTCACGAGGATGCCTGCCCCATTCAGTAAGGGACCTACACCATCCCTGATCCTCTTCTTGTTATTGATATACTTGTAGAACCCCTTCCTGTTATCCTTCACATCCCTTGCTAGTCGCAACTCCATTTGTCCTTTGGCCTTTCTGATTTTATCCCTGCAGTCCCGAGCAATGTCTTTATATGCCTCCTTAGTCATCTGTCCTAGCTTCCACTTCCTGTAAGCGTCCTTTTTATGGTTCAGCTCAGTGCAGAGCTCTCTGTTAAGCCACAGTGGGCGCCTTCCACATTTGCTGTGCTTTCTCCTTATCGGAATTGTATCTTCCTGTGCCCTTAGCAGGGTTTCTTTAAAATGCACCCAACTCTCTTGGACACCTTTCCCCTTCAGATCAGCCTCCCAAGGGATCCTGCCCATCAGTTCCCTGAGGGAGACAAAATCTGCTTTTCTGAAGTCCAGGGTCTGTGTTTTGCTTCTTTCCTTCTTTCCTTTAATCATCAACTTGAACTCAATCATTTCATGGTCACTGCTACCCAGGCTGCCATTCACTTCTACTTCCCTGATAAATTCTTCTCTATTTGTGAGCAGCAGATCGAGAGGCGCAAGGCCCCTAGTTGGTTGCTCCAGCATTTGTACCAGGAAGTTGTCCTCAACACTCTCCAGAAACTTCCTGGATTGCCTGTGCACTGCTGTATTGGCCTCCCAGCAGATGTCAGGGTAATTGAAGTCCCCCATGAGAACCAGGGCCTGTGCTCTAGAAACTTCTGTTAGTTGTACACAGAATGCCTCATCCACTTCCTCCTTCTGATCTGGTGGTCTGTAGCAGACACCTACCACAACATCCCCCTTGTTGCTCTCCCTTCTAAACTTAACCCACAGACTTTCAACTGGCTTGTTTCCACTTTCATAATGAAGCTCTGAGCAGTCATAGAGCTCCTTTACATATAGTGCTACTCCTCCCCCTTTCCTTCCCTGCCTGTCCTTCCTGAACAGTCTATACCCATCTATTGCAGAGCTCCAGTCATGCAAACTATTCCACCACATCTCTGTTATCCCAATCATGTCATAGTTCTTTGTCTGCGCTAGTGCTACCAATTCCTCCTGCTTGTTTCCCAGGCTCCTTGCATTTGTGTATAGGCACCTAAGATACCCAGCTGATTGCCCTACTTTCCCATTTTGACATTCAATTCTATTGTATCTACCTCCCTGGATTTTCTTTTGGTGTTGACCTCCCCCACCTGCCTCAGGCATTAGGGCTTCATTAGAGCATCTAAGAAAGTTATTTGATTCCCCCCGCATGTTCCAATTATCCTCTCTTCTATCCCTGGAGTTACAGTCCCGGCACCCCCCAAGTTCCATCCCATCCCCCTGGTCTCCCACATAGTCACTTACCTGTGGGCTTTGGTCTCCTTCCCCCTTCAGACCTAGTTTAAAGCCCTCCTCACTAGGTCAGCCAGTCTGCGTCCAAATACGCTCTTCCCCTTCCTCGAAAGATGGAGTCCATCTCTGCCTAGCAGTCCTTCTTCCTGAAGCAGCAACCCATGGTCGAGGAAGCCAAAGCCCTCCTGACGACACCATCTTCGCAGCCAAACGTTCATCTCCAGGATGCATCTGTCTCTGCTCAGGCCTCTACCCTTGACCGGAAGAATCGAGGAGAACACCACCTGTGCTCCAAACTCCTTCACCTGCGCTCCCAGAGCCCTGAAGTCACCTTTGATCTGCCGAGGATCACCTCTCGCAGTATCATTGGTTCCTACATGGATGAGAAGCATGGGGTAGTAGTCAGAGGGGCGGATGATTCTCGACAATCCCTCCGTAACGTCTCGGATGCGGGCACCTGGCAGGCAGCATACCTCTCGAGAGATCTTGTCAGGGCGACAGATGGGTGCCTCCGTCCCCCTCAGAAGTGAGTCCCCAACCACCACAACTCTACGTTTCCTCCTAGCTGTGGTGGTTGTGATCCTCCCAGCCTCGGGGGTGCATGGCCTCTCCTCTTCCACCTCCTTCACCATCTCTAGCACCGCATAACGATTCTTCACCACAACAGAGGGTGGGTTTTGGGCAGGGGTGGAGCACTGCCTACCGCCAGAGGTAACCAGCTGCCAGTGTCCTCCCCCTGCCACAGGCTCCCCATCCAGCTCCAGTGTTGTGGCAGTAGTCTCTGGTACCTGGTCAGTGCCCTCCATCTTGCACTTCTCGTGGATGCTGTCGAGGAACTTCTCCAGGGTGTGGATACTCCTAAGCCGAGACACCTCCTCCTGTAACTCTCCCACCTGCCTCCTGAGAGATTCCACCAGCAGGCACCTGTCACATCGATTCATCTCCCCAGCCTGATCGTTGGAGACAGGGAACTGCAGGCTGCAGTCCCTGCAAGTCCACACCAGGGTCTGGGTAGAGATATCTATGGTCAGGATGTCTGTCTGGCTACAGGCACAGGTAGAAGAGACAGAAGGGGTGCTGGCGCAAGCAGTGCGGCTCCTCTTCACCATCGTGGTGTCACAAACTCCCTCTCAAACTCCCCTGTTTGCTGTCCCCTGGTCGCAAGCTCCCTCTGGTCGCTCAGCCACTGGCTTTTAAAGCCTTCTCTGCCTAGGTCAGGCCTGGCCCCTTGTTAAACACACAGGGGAAGGCTGATCACAAGGCTGATTGAGGCTGGTGCACAAAGGTGATCAGGGAACAATGGTGCAAGCAGCCCCCACCCACAGTAAGAAACAACTAACAGAAGTCAGCTGTAAGGGAAAAGTCAAACAGACAAACACACACAGTTAGCAAACCCTCACCCAAGCACACTCTGTCCCTTGCTGCTTTCAGCTAGGGGATCGCCTTCACCTCCTTCTCGGGGCTTCACAAACTCCTTCCCTCTCAAACTCCCCTGTTTGTTGTCCCCTGGTCTCAAGCCAAATGTATTTAGTTCAAATTAAGGCTTAATCCTGGTCTACACTGCCCTTAGTTTGAACTAAGAATTGAATGAAGCGTTTGTTCCAACTAAATGCAGGTGTTACTAATTTGAACTAAGCTTTCTTTAGTTTAAGTTAAGGAATTCCTGGTTTTGAACTAGTGAAAGTGTATGGTGGATGGGGACTAAATTAATTCGAATTAAGTCTCCTTAATTCAAACTAACTTGCCAGTGTACACACACCTATGTGCTTTCTAATTTCTTAAACTATTTTCCCATTTGTTCCTGATTGGACCTCTCCAAGATCCCCAAGGCTGTGTTCACACAGCCCTCTTATTTTGAAACAAAGGAGGTTGTTTCGAAATAAGGTTTCCACTGTTCACACGACGCACGGTTGTTTCAAAACAAGTTAAACCCCATGCGGGGACGAAACAACGTTGTTTCAAAACAACTTGTTTCGAAACAACGTCATGCAAACATGTTGTTTCGAAACAACGGTTGTTTCGAAACAACTGTCTGACCTTCCTCCCAGGGTGCCCAGCACCCCGGGAACAGGAAGTTCCGGCCTGGGCATGACTGTCAGGCAGCGTGTTCCCTGCCTGACAGCCACATGGCCACCCAGGCAGGCTCCTCTGCTGGGGGGCGACGCAGGGCCCCAGTATGGACCAGGGAGGACACCCTGTGCCTGCTAGGGGTCTGGCAGAGGCCAGACATCTTGTCCCGGTTCCAGTCATCACACCGGAACTGGGACATCTACGTGGACATCGCCACGGAGATATCTGCAACGGGCCACCCACGGACCCTGGAGCAGGTCCAGAGCAAAATCAAAAAGCTCCACGAGGAGCATGCCTGGACCCGGGAGGCCCAGGAGCTTCAGGGGGCAGGGAGCTCCATCACCTCCCCCTATTATGAGGAGCTCCACGCCTTCCTGGGTCCAGAGCCCAGAGGCCACCCTGCTGAGGCTCGGGACTCAGGAGAGCATCCGAGCCCCTCGTTGGGCCCAGAGGCCCAGGGCTCTGACATCTCAGTCAGGGGGCCTCCGGCCGCACCACCACCATCTGTGGTGGAGGCTACCCCGAGGCAGGGAGCAGTGGGGAGGACCAGGAGCCAACCACCGCCCCAGGGTCTGACACGGAGCTGGGGACGGCACGACGGATGTCTGGATCCCCTGTGGGTAAGCACCCCCCACACACACACCAAGGCACACAGGGCTGGGCCTGTTCAGCAGGTCCCGGGCAGTGAGGGGGCCAGGGCTGGGTACCAGGGCAGGTCAGGCACAGGGTTGGTGGGTGCAAAGGCACCCCCTTGGCCATGGGTCCCACGGGATGGGTGGCACTGGGCGCACAGGGGCCTGTGCGCCCAGGGGCGGTGGACAGGGGGTGGCTGGTGGAGATGTGGCTGCATCCCGGGTGGGGTGGACAGCATGCAGGCCACACCACTGGCAGGTAGCCATGGGGGACCCCTCTACATCGAGGCGTGACCGAGTCCAGCTCACCCCTGTGGGCACGACTAGAATGTGCGCCCCCAGGGTGCGGTTCCCAGATGGCAGGCAGGAGGAGGAGACGGTCCCCTTTGTACCGTCCTGTGCCTCTTTTTAGCCTCACAGTCCCAGTCCGGCAGGCAGTCTAAAATACAGGGGTTTGTCAGGCATCTGACTGGAGGGGTGGAAGGAGCCTGCACTGCCACAGAATACTGATCTGTACAGGCAAGTGGTCCAGGGCCCCCTAGACCCCGACGACTACCCCAGCCAGACAAAGTCACCTCCCAGGGTCCCCCAATGTCCCCCGCCGGGTACTGCCCTGGCCTCCTTCCGAGGCCTTGGGGACTGGGAACCCCATCTCAGGGCACTCCCCCACGGGATCCCAGGACCCTCTGGCAGTCAGGGCAGGGGTGTGTGCAGCAGACAGGCGTGAACAGACAGAGCCAACAGGCAGCAGGGGCTGACTGTGTCTTCTGCTTCCCTCCGGCAGGTCTCAGGGCTGCTCCACGCAAGCTGCCACAGCCACCAGCAGCCAGATGCCTGAGCCCCTGGGCACACCAGCGGCGGAGGAGGGCCCCACGCACCCGCTCAGAGCTCCTCGAGGCTCTTGAGGACCTGGGCAAACAGATGGACGCCTCCACCCAGACCTGGCGCCAGGAGCAGCGCCAAGGGCAGGACGCCACCCTCCGCCTCCTGGAACGCTCTGTCGAGGTGGCAAGCGAGCTGGCCACCGCCGTGGGTCGCCTCGCTGACCAGCTGCCAGCCACGATCCTGGAGCTTGCCGCATGGCTGCCACCACCACGGCCTGCAGAGGGATCACCACCCAGACCTCCCGGGAGGCGACGCTGGCTACAGGGTGGCCGTGGGCGCGGCCAGGGTGCGCCACCCCCCCGAACCCCCCCCCCCCCAGGCCTTGCCCGACCTCCCCCCTTCCCCCCCGGATTTTTACACCCCCTTCCCCTCCCAAGTTGCTGCCCCCTCCCCGAAACCCCCAGAACCCCCTTCCCCTCCCAAGTTGCTGCCCCCTCCCCGAAACCCCCAGAACCTCCTTCTGCTCCCAAGTTGCTGCCCTCTCACCGAAACCCCTGGAACCCCCTTCCCCCCTGCCCCAAACTCCCATTGTTAATAAACCCCTGTTGCTCCTTCTTTTTGTGTTTCAGTGTTTTTATTGGGGTTGGTGGACAGTGCGGGTGGGGGCTGGGTGTGGGTGAACGGGTGGGAGGGTGGTTTAGGGTAGGGCGGGCCTGGGCCTCACAGATCCCCCTCCATGAACGCGACCCAGAGGGCATCGCGCATGGCGAGGGCCCGTCGGGATAGCTGTTCCCTTGTGGCCTTGGGTCCAGGCTCTGTGAAGTCCGCGGCGAGGAGTCGGGCCTCGGCCTCCCACGCTGGCTGGATGGGCTCTCCCTGCAGATCACAGTAATTGTTGAGGACCACACATGCCCCGATGACGTGGGGCAGGGTCCTCTCCGCAAGGTGGAGACGGGTGAGTAGGCACCACCAGCGGGCCTTGAGGCAGCCGAACGTCCGCTCCACGACCTGGCGGCAGCCGGTCAAGCAGCGGTTGAAAAGCCGCCGGCTCAGGTCCAGGGGCCCTAGAGTCAGGGCCGCAAGGGGTAGGCCGCGTCAGCCACAACGAGGACAGGCACCACTACGCCCCCGAGATGGATGTAGTGCCGGGGGAAGAAGGGCCTGCCTCCATGTCTCGGTGGAGGGAAGAGTTCCGGAGGACCCGGGTGTCATGGGACCCCCCGGCCATCTGACGTAGATGTTCTGGAAGAGGCCCCGGTGGTCCACAAGGGCCTGCAGGAGTATGGAGTGGTACCCTCACCGGTTGCGGTACTCCGCTGCCCTGTGCTCTGGGGCTCTCACAGGGATGTGGGTGGCATCAAGGACCCCCACACAGTTCGGGAAACAGAGGGCAGCCGTCCCCGGGATGATGTCCTGAAGCTGCCCTGCTCTCACCAGGCGCCGCATCAGGACCCGGTTGATGGCCCTGGTGACCTCACGGAGGATGGCACAGATGGTGGATGGCCTGACTCCAAAGAGGTGTGCCACTGCCTGGTAAGACTCCGGAGTGGCCATCTTCCATAGGGCAATGGCCACTCTTTTGTCCACCGGGATGGCACGCCTCATCGGGGTGTCCCTGCGGTGCAGGTGCGGGGCGAGCTCCGTGACCAGGGCAGTGAAGCTGGCCCTGGTCATGCAGAGGTTGCGCCGCCAGTCCTCGTCGCCCCAGGTGCACAGGATGACCCGCTCCCACCAGTCTGGGCTGGTTTCCTGAACCCAGAGCTGGAGGGGAACAGAGAAGGGCAGGGGCACAAGGTCAGCCCTGAGGATGAGGTGGATGAGGGCCTGGTGTGGAGGCTGGGCACCCTCTGCATCCACAAACAGGGTGTCCCACATGTGTAGGACACTCTGCAGGCGGGCAGAGGGTCCCTGGGTGGCATGGTGCCATCTGGGCTGCCGGGCAGTGTCCATGGCTTGCAGCACGCTGCTAGCCTGGGTGGACAGGGAGGTGAGGTCAGGGCCTTCTTTTATGGGATTGGCTAGCAACATGGCCGCCGACATGGCCCAGTGAGGCGGCCATGTTGCCACACCTCCCATGGTACCCTGCCCCTGAAGCAAAATAGCATGCCCACTGTGTGAACATGCTATTTTGATTCCCGCTTTTTTCCTTATTTCGAATTAACATTTTGTTAGTTCGAAATAAGTAGTTTCGAAATAAGTGTTATTTCGATATACAGTTGTTTCAAAACAGCCGTATCGAAATAACCTGCTGTGTGTGAACATAGCCCAAAATACCAATATTATACAGAAGTCTTTGGAATGAAATTAAAGGGGGATTTTAGATAATCTGACTCTCACTATCCAGTCTGATATTTGATTTTCATCATTTGATATTATATTGCAAAGTATTGGGACATACTGTCAAACTGAAAGGAGGCACTCCAGCTACTGAATGTCCAGCACCACTTGCTGCTGCACACACTTCCCGTAGCACCTGGATTTCTCCCACTTGCAACTGAACATATTGACCACTCTTAGTATACAGAATTTGACCAGATTAGCACTTTGTGGTACATCTGTGGGCCTTATTTTTTTTCTAAAAACTATTAATGGCAAAAAATTAAGATCTAAATATCTTTTTAAAACCCAGTCAGAAAACTGTACTAAAACCAGTTAGCAGACCACAAAGCAGGTTAGGGTAAATCATACATTATGCAACCATTCTCTAGCATATGTTTTCGACAGCACACAGTCAGGTAATAGCTGTTTGCAAGTTCCCAAAATAGAAAGAAAAAGATCTTATTATCAGTATATGTCCCATGTTCCAAATTTAAGCTCTGTTTATTTTCATGCTACGGTGCACATCATTGGGAAAGTTACCTAAATATATAATTTAATTCCACTTTTCTGGAGGGGGAAAAAAAGGGGGGAAAAAAGAAGAGGATTTCCCAGTATTTGCTGGTGTTATTTTTTTTAATTTCAAAGGAGACTGTTTGTTGACATTAATTAAATGATCTTAAAGCTTTCAGACATAAGAACACTGCAGGACTGAGTTTTATCTTTTATCCATTGATTTTTCCTCCAGTTCTTTTCATTTTCCTGCAAAGAAGTTCTAAATATGTGACAGACAAGGATGCCTTTAAAAAACTACTTTAACAAAAGCACATATGCTGTAAAGCATGACATTTGAATCTTTTTTTTTAAATCAGACTTTATCTCGTGAGGTTATTAAATATAAAGGTTGATTAATTTAAAGGGCTTTATCAAAAATTGGGTTGTCTTTGATGCTGCTTCAGAAACCTGATTACAGTCAGAGACAAAGTCCCCAGGTGGTTAAGATGACATTTAATTTGGTAAAGCTGTTCACCTGTTTTTCAGTTTTTCATCTAGGAGGGTTTAATTACCTTTTACTTTAAAAGTTGAGACCAGCATGTCTCCCAGCTGACAGGTATTAACATGTATCTAATTACATCCTAATACACGCCAATGAGCTTTTGGCCCCAGGTCATATGTACAGAGCCTTGGTAAAGCTCTCACCCAAGAGTTTAAATCCAATCATTATTTAAAATGAAATTTTCCTGACACTAGCATTTATTTTAAGAAAATTCATGCATGCTCTCACAATATAACCTTCTTCATGCTATCATGGTTTTTCTTGGATAGTAAGAACTACAATGTGGTAATATATAAATTAAATAAGGGAAAGAAGAGTAAGTCTAATGGTTGTCAAAGTTCAATAAAATCAACATTTATCAATAGAAACAATGTAATGCAACAGGCTGTACTGAGTGACTATATTCTCCACTGGGATGGCTCAGGCTAGAAGTCTAAAAAGATGAATGTGCAATTGATCCTCACCCTGCAACATATGATATTCTGTGGGTAAAAGAACTTCCTTCTCTATTTTTCCTGTAGCTTGCCAAAAGAGTTATTCAATTCCAACCTCAAACATATTCCTCAAATATTCATTAATTTCATATCCTTTCCTCTCAGACTCATCATTCTTTTCCTCCCACACCAATCTCAGTGCCTCCTGAACTGCTGTCACACATTCCCTTCCCAGAACTTCATGGAAAATTCCCTTGTTGGTTCCACCACCTGGCATTAATAACTCACCAAAGCAAATGTTGGGGAGGCAGAAGTCCTGTGACCTCTCTTGATAGCTATGATAGAGATTTGTTCTGCAGCTCCTGACCCTGGAGCCAGAAAGGCTCTGTCCACATGGTGCTTTTAAATTGAAACAATTACCATTGTTTCGATTTAAAAGTTGTCATGTCCGAATGATGCTTCATTATTTTGAAATGATGAGCCCTGTTGTTTCAAAGCAATGAACCATATTTCAAAATAGTAAAACCTAGGCTGAAATCGAAATAGCCATTATTTCAAAACAGTTGTTTCGAAATAATGCCGTTCGGACACATTATTCCAAAATAACCATTATTTTGATTTAACATTTTAACCTTTCTCCTTCCCAGGGTGCCTTCCGTTTTCTATATATTGGCATAGCAACATGGCCAAACCAAAACCCCACATATGATCATCCCCATACACTGGAGGTCATCAGAATTTTACAAGATATCCAGTCTTTGTAACAATGTGATGCTGCAGGAGTACTCAGAGTGGTGGGGCACCTCTCTACCACCTGCCTTAAGGCTTATCTGTAAAGTCCTGCACGGATACAAATACGTGGATCCATATCCAACCTGCATCTACAAGAAATGGTCCATGGATATCCGCGGATATCTGTGGATTTGCAGGACTCTATTTATCTATGCCTTATCTTTATCAACTATCTGAAACCAACACAAGCCCTGGTTTCCCCATCTCTGCAGATCTGAGTCTCCCTGTATAGGTAGTGATGGGCACACACCAACCCCCTGCAGTGTCCAGTCACTTATCCACTGAACACTTCCAGAATTACTAGGCCAGCTGCTCTTAAAGTAACAGTACACACCAGCTTGTAAGATTCAACTCAGCACTAACATTTTCCGTAATACCTGAACACTTAATATATTCATAGTGAAAACAAGAATAAGTTTATTGTCAAAGAGTGAGTCTATTAGAAGCAAATGGTTACATCTAAAACAAAATCTTAACATGCTTTCTAGATCCTAAACTAAACTAACAGGTTGCCCCACCCCTTGTCTAAAGAAGATTCTCTCACCCAATGTGCTCCCCAGTGCTTTCAGCCAAAGATGGATGAGAAAGGACTCTCAGAAGTGTCCTTTTACTTCCCTAAGGAAGGATGCTGGAGTCTTCTCTTTGTCCCTCAAATAAATCAGAGCAAATCTCTGATGGGCACCTTGAGATAGGCTTGTCCATTTGAACCACCTCAACCAAAATTTGATATTTCCTGCTATTTTCTCTCTTTGAACTTTTCATTAACAGAATCACAAAAATATAGGACTAGAAGAGATCTCAGAAGGTCACCTACTTCAGTTCCCTGCGCTGCTGGGATTAAATATTATCTAGACCCATTTTGTACTGGTATTGATCTAACCTGTTCTTAAAAAATTCCAGTGACAGATATTCCATAACCTTCCTAGATAATTTGTTCTAGTGTTTAACTACTTGTATGGTTAGGAAGCTTTTCCTAATCTAAGTCATCCTTGATACATTTTAAAATCATTATTTCTTCTCCTATCCTTACTGGGTAAACTCAGTTTATCACACACCCCCATCATAATTTTTCATGAACTTGCAGATGGTTATCATGCCCCCTTCAGTCAAATTACAAAAGCTATTTTTTTTTCAATCTTGCTTTGTAAGTCATCAATGTACCACTCTTGTAATGTCCTGTAACCTCCTCTGTACCGCTTGCCAGTTGTCATCATGTCCCTTGGTCACAAAAGGCAGAACTAGAAGTTCGTATCTGAACATCCTGAACTCAAACTGTTACAGCCATGACCCCCCCCCCAATGTTTACCAGACTGTTATACCTTGATCCATCCTATGGCTCCCATGTACTCTCCGGTCAGCTGAGTCAGGGAAGAGTTCAGTCACTGCCTAACTCTGGGGCCCCTAAGGGACACTCCTGGGTGCAGACTCCATTTGCCCCCCCTTTTGGGCCATGGGATTCCACAATTAAACTGCCCTAGGCGCTGAGACCAGACCCAAACCCCTGAAGCCACCCATTAGTTTATGAATGCTTCCCCTAGAGCTCAACCACCTGTACACTCTGGAATCCAGTTTAAGTCTCCTGCAATGGGACACTATTCTCAGACCCTGATGGTCCCCAGGCTCAGCCCCAACCATCGTTTTCCTGGGCCTCAGAGTGGCCTTAGTTCCTCTCCCTCCCTTCTGTGCCTCTTCACATCTGGGCACAGGAGAACAGCACAGACTGGCGGGAGCAGGTAGTGCTGGGAACCTGGGGCAACAAGCAGTGGGGCAGGAACGTCCAGATGAGCAGGGGTCCTTCACCCACCTCATTGTGGAGATCACCCCAAGCCTGCAATGAAGGGACAGTATTATGAGAGCAGCCATCCTTGTGGACAAGAACAGGGCCCTCGCTCTTTGGTAGATGGCCACTCCCCAGTCACTCAGGTCCGTGGCCCACCTCTTTGGTGTTGGGAGGTCCACTGTTGGTGAAGTGCTGCTACAGGTCACCAGTGCCATCAACACGGTCCTGCTGCCATGCCTTGTCAACCAAGGAGAGCTGCAGACCACCATTGCCAGCCTCATCACCCTGGGGTTTCCCAATTGCACTCGGATACTGGACGCCACCCACATCCCCGTGGGAGCCCCAGAGCACTGTGCGACATCAGAACCGGAAGGGATACCACTCAGTCATCCCGCAGGCCCTTGTGGACCACTGGGGCATCTTTCAAAACTGCTATGTAGGATGGCCAGGAAGGGCACATGATGCCAGGGTCCTCCATAACTCCTCCCTGCACTGGGGCATGGAGGCAGGCACCTTCTTCCCCCCATAACAGCACCATCGGGGAAGTCAAGGTGCCCGTCCTCATTGTCGCTGATGTGGCCTACCCCCTCTGCCTGTGGTTCATGCGTCCTTATACAGGAGCCTTTGATGCCAGCCACCAGCTTTTCAATCACCGCGTGAGTTGCTGCCACCAGGTTGTGGAGAGGGCATTTGGCCAACTGAAAGCCCGCTGGAGGTATCTCCTTTCACGCCTCCACATCATGGAGAAGACCACCACAGAGGTCATCAGTGCCTGGGTGATCCAGCATAACCTCTCCAAGCTCCAGGAGGAGACAGTGGCTGCCACCTTGGAGGTGGAGGCACAGCTCATTGGTGACCAGTACCAGCAACCTGAACTTGTGGCCCCAAGGGAGTGAGCATTGCAGAGGGCAACTGCTGCTCAGGAGGCACTGAGGAACCTTTTTGTTGCCAAGGAACTGTGAGGGACAGACCCACCCCATCACATCCACCACCACCCCCTTTCTACCACAGCCAGCCCCCACCCATCCTCCCACACCCTGAACTCCACCAATAAAAACAATAACTGCAACTGATTAAAATGTAAAATTTTCATTAAAGATAAGGAGGAGGGTTGGGGCAAAGAAGGGCTTGGGAGGCAGTACAGGGATATAGGTGGGGGGAGAACTGCGGGGTGGGCACCAAACTGGGAGATGGGGATGAGGGTGGGGGTTGTGGACTTTGGAGGGTCAGGGGGTCTCTATGGGGGGCTGACCTGGAGCCCTAGGCTGGCATCCCACAGCCTTCCCCATGGCCACCCAGGATCCAAGGGCACTTGCGGCAAGGAATAGAAGGGTCCCTCGGGGAACTCCCTCCTCTACAGGGCGTGTCTCTTGGGCCATGAGTCAGTGCAGGCTGGTGGCCACATCCTGCAGGGCTGCAGTGAGGCCTATCAATGCCTGGCTCTGGTGCTCCATCTGGCAGCTGGCTGCATCCTGGCAGGTGCCCAGCTGGTGTCTCCAGGCACGTGTCTCTTGATAAGCCTCCTGGCCCAGCTGCAGGAAGCTCTTGAGGAGGGCCTGCCAGCTCATGTGGGTCTACCTCCTGCAGCTGCTGCAGGCTGGTGGGCTCTCTTCAGCCTGATGACAGGTGGCTGTGCAAACTGCATGGGGAAAAGATAGAACAGACTCAGTGTTACTAGCATTCACTGCCTGATGCTGCAGAGTGCATCCTGACAGCGCCTAGCAGCACCACTCTGACTATCCCCCCCATCTCTTGATTCATGCCCTGTTGGATGTGTCCTTGTAGGTACGTGCGCCAGTGCCATGCCGCTGGGGCTTTGAATGGTGGTGGGCAGCATGCTGGCAATGTTCTGCACCAGGGGCATCTCCCAAGGTCATGGGCCATTGCTGTGGGCTGCATATTACCTGTCCATGCTGCTGTCACCTCTGGTTCGCACTGGCGCACACTTGTTGGTGGCCCCTGCACCTACTCAGAGCTGTGTGCCACCCACTACATGGGTCCCCAGCCCCTGTGCCCCATGGAAGCGCCCACAGGGCACCCCTCTCCCAATGACCTTGTCTGTTCCCAGCCCCTGTCTGCCTGCCCTCCTGTACCACTGGTGGCCCAAGCCCTGATCGCATGAGGACGGGGGAATATTCACCAACAGGTACCCTGCACATCCATACAGATCTCCCCTCACTGGTGTCTTCATCACTGGGGGGTGCCCCTCTGCATCCGCCTCTTCCTCCTCCTCCTGTTGGGGGGTGAGGCTTCTTCTTCCTGGGCAGGGAAAAGCTCCGAGCTTGATGGTGTTGCTGGAGCTGGCGGGCTGCCTCTGGGACGGCTGGCTTTGCCCACATCAAGGAATGCCTCTGGGTCAGTGGACCCCCCTTCCAGGTGCGCTGGCTCCCCCAAGTCACGGGTCACAGCTGGCTGCTCGGTGGCCTCCTCAGACAGGAAGGCATGCAGCTCCTCATAGTAGGGGCAGCTGATGTTGCTCGCTTCCTCCCAGAGCTGCCTTGCCTCCCTTGCCCTAGAATAGTCTTGCCTGAGGACCTTAATTTTTGCCTGCACCTATTCTGTGGTGCGGGTGTGTCCTCGGGAGGACAGTGACAGGTTAATGTCTCTGTACACATCCCGGTTTCTATGCCTCACATGGAACCAGGAGAGGATGTCCTCCTGCCCCCAAATCTGGAGGAGGCAGAGGATCTCCTCATTCATCCAGACAGGGGCCCTGCGTCGCCCCTGTGATGCAGCAGCTCCATGTGCTGCCGTGCTGCCAGCTGCCTTGGAGCATGCTGCCTGGCTGGCGCAAGTCACTTCCTCCTTCCTGTTGCCAGGTCCCCTGGGAGGAGGAAGAGAACTTGCGTCAGAATTGATTTAATGGTTATTTGGAAATAATGTGTCCAAACGGTGTTATTTCAAAACAACCATTTCAATTCAAGCAATGTTTCAATTTAAAAGGAGGTTTTATTGATTCAATCTAAGTTTCCTTGAATTGAAATGATGGAGCTTGTCATTTTGAATCCAGAAAATGTCACGTGGACCTAAACTTGAAATAACCAGGGTTATTTTGATTTAAAAGCTACATGTGGACATACCCGCTGTGTTCATGTGCTCTTCACTTTTGATCCACAGAAGGCTGTAAAGCAGATGAGACTAATTAGCAAGCATCATCTGGATGACTCTACCTATGCTAGTTCTCTATATGGTGAGAAGCAAGCCCTTTTTCTCCAGTTTTGTTAATAAATACATTTGCTAGTCTTTAAAAGTGCCACAGGACTCCTTGTTTGTTTTACTGAACTAGATTAACATGATTACCCCTCTGGAACTTCTCCAGCCTTATTTATACTTTAGCACCAGTCTAGTCATATGCCAGTTTGAGCAAGTGCTCAGAGGAGCCACAAAATGGAGCTTTCAATCTACAATGCAGCTTATAGTAAAAATAATTCTCACACAACATTAATGAAATTCATTAACTTCCACAGATATATTCACAGAACTGTCATAGAGTTGTCTGAAATTTAGATCAGTCATGAGCCCATCTCCACTAATTTCCTCCACACAAGAAAAATCTAATGCTGATACCTTTTCTATATTATACTGAAAAAAAAAAGTGTCCCAGTATTATGACTGTGTTAACTATCATTGTCAATGATGCTCTGGCATTGTGATGTGAGAAAACAGGCAACACCATAAGAACATGAAGTACAAAAGTACATTTTACCTATCTAACTTAAATGGGAGCTTTTAATGCTGTACAAATAAATCTGTGAAGACTGGGAGGGTGGCTGGATCTTTTCAGTTAGACAGGATTGGAAAACTTGTACCTGAGAAGTCTTCAAATTTTTGTTACTTGGAAAAGAGCAAGAGACCTGTGCTAGGGAGGGTTCAGGGCACCTTTCAGTCAAAAAGCAGGAAGTTAACTAGGAGGGAGAATGCTGGACCCGGATTTGGTGCTTTTGGAGTAGGTATGACAAGCTGACTTATGCAAAATTTCTGTATATTTGTTGTGGAGAGAGTGTGATCAAGATAAAGGATGACTGGATCACAATCTATAAGAATCTATATGGGGAACAAAACTTTGGTAATGAGCTCTTCAATTCAGAAGTATAGCAAGATCCAACGTCCAGATGATGAAGCTACATAAATTCATAGGCATAATAAATAATAGTGAGGGAAATTAACCTTTTGAAGGACTTACAAAAGGTTGTGGAGCAGTATCTATCACTGGAAAGTTTTAAATCAAGATTGTATGTTTTATTAAAAGACATGTTCTGATTCAAATAGGAATTAATACAGGGAGAGCTTATGACTTGTGCTATACAGTATATCAGACAAGATGATCCTAATGGTCCTTTCTGGCTTTATTACCTATGTATCTGGCCCAGTGACTTTTATCAAAACTTGAACTATTGAGCATGGTTCTCTCATTTATAACTAATTGCACACTGAGTTTAATGGATTTATCCCAACTGTACATCTATGTGAGACCTTGTCTCATAAGCCAAATTCTTCTCTCAGTTCCACTGGTATAAATTTAGAGTAACTATAATTGAACCAGTCAAGTTCCAAAGGGCCAGCCGTGTTAGACTAGTAAAGCAAAAAAAAAAGCAAGGAGTCTCATGGCACTTAAAGACTAACAGATTTATTTATCACATGAGCTTTCATGGGAGAATATCCCACTTTGTCAGATGCTTTGAAGAGGGAGAACTTACAGAACTGGATGAAAATAAATGCAGGGGAGTGTAAAACATGGGATCACGTCACACTGCAGTAGCAAATCAGAGCATTTGTAAGGACTCGAACTCTAGGAAACAGCACACAGGGGAAAGGTGCAGTCAAATTACTTGTTATAATGTGAAAAGAATCCATAGTCATGATTCAGCCCTGCAGATTTGATTGTGTGAAAGCAGGGCTGAATCGTGACTATGGATTCTTTTCACATTACAAGTAATTTGACTTCACCCTCCCTGTGTGTGCTGTTTCCTAGAGCAGAGGTGTTGCTGGCCCGGGGAGGGACCCAGGGCACAGGCTCAGGCCCCGCCCCTGGCCCGCAGGCCCCGCCCCCAGCCCACAGGTCCTGCCCCCTGGCCGGGGACAGGGCCAGAATCCGCCACGCCGCCGTGGGCGGCCAGGCCCCACATCTCCAGCTGGGGACAGGGCTGGAAGTGGCCACAGGCAGCAGGGTCCCGCATCCCTGGCTGGCAACGGGGCTGCCGCCAGCACGGGCAGCCAGGCCCCAGATTTGCCGCTGCAGCCGCAGGCGGCTGGGCCCCAGATCCCTGGCCAGGGACGAGGTCAGAGGGCCCCACATCCCTAACCAGGGATGGGGCTGCCAACGCTGTGGCGGCCAGGCCCAGCATTCCCCACAGTGGCCGCAGGCAGCTAGGCCCCAGATCCCCACCCAGGGATGGGGCTGTCGCAGCTGCCGGCAGCTGGGCCCCAGATCTCCAGCCAATTGGGCTGGAGATCCAGGGCACCGGCACTGGGATTCGGGGCACGTGCCCCAGGTGTCCAGCGCCAGTGAAGCCTCTGTCCTAGAGTTTGAATCCTTACAAATGCTGTTGCAGTATGACCTGATCCCATGTCTTACGCTCCCCTACATTTATTTTCATCCAGTTCTGTAAGATCTCCCTCTTCAAAGCATCTGATGAAGTGGAATATTCTCCCATGAAAGCTCATGAAATAAATAAATCTGTTAAGTCTTTAAGTGCCACAAGACTCCTTGCTTTTTTTTGCTATAATTGAACTAGTTCTAGTTTTAAACCTAGAATAACAGAATTTAACACAAGATTTCTGAACAATCTAGTATCAATGGATTTTTTGTAAGTTTTTAAATGGAGGCTTTAATATCTGTCTCATATGTCTCAGTTCCTGTTGCCCTTGTGATGGGGAGTATCAGCCACACATTCATATTGTGAGGATTAAGGAGCCACGCCTAAAATATTCTTAGACCTATAGCATACATACATACAAAAGAATGCCCCTGCCTCCTCCTTTTAACCCCTACCCACTCAATATATATGCCCAACACCATATGTGCACAAAACAGTGAGAGGGTGGAAGGGGTTTTCTTCCTGCATATGGGACTGACTATACTATGGCTGGGGACACAGCAATGTGTTAGGTCACAGTTTCTCAACAACCACTCTGAGATCTGGCATTGGTGTCTGAGGTCTCTGTGACACAGATTAAGGAGGCAACAAGCTGGCTGTGGTATCAAAAAGGTTGAGAAACATTGCTCTAAGGTTACTGCTTTTGCCAGTGTTAGCCCAGACAAGATATAAGATTGGCATGTGGGTATAATTCACCTTTTCCAAAGCTGGGAGAGTTGTCACTCCAGCAAAATTGGGCTTATAAATTTATTGTGATTGTGAGTTCAACTAAAAAGGTGAGTGAAAATACATAAAATGTCACAATGACCTCTAACAGCAAATGTTGATGCAAAAAGGCACAAAAGTGAAACAAATAGAATTACTCCAGACAAAAAGACCTATCAAGATAACCCAAGTTCTGCATTAAAAATAAGCCTCATAAACAAGAGAAGTGTTGAACCAGAAATCAATTGACCAAAATTGTTCTGTTGTAAATTAAGCCAAATTCATTAATCAAATAACAAAAGGACAGACTATTCCATCCCTTAATCTCTTTTGAAGGCATTAAAAACAAGTCTTTGGGGAGCAATATGGGTGGAAAGTGAATGCTGTCTAACTGAAAGAGGGGGAAGGACCCAGCTTTGCCATCAGTGCTGCCCCCATCGTGATCATAGAATCATTGAGTCGGAAGGGACCTCTTGAGCTCATCTAGTCCAACCCCCTGCTAAAAGCAGGACCAGTCTCACTAAATCATTCCTGCCAGGATTTTGTCTAACTGGGCCTTACATGTTTCCAAAGATGGAGATTCCATCATGTTCTTAGGTAACCCATTCCGATGCCCCACCACCTTCCTAGTGAGAAAGTTTTTCTTAATATCCAACCTTGACTGCCCCGTATGCATCTTAAAACCATTGCTCCTTGCTCTGTCCTCTGGTACTACCGAGAACAGCTTAGCACCCTCCTCTTTGGAGCACTTCTTCAAGTAGCTGATGGTTGTTATCAAATCCCCCCTCAGTCTTCTCTTCTGCAGACTAAATAAGCCTAGTTCCTTAAGTCTGTCCTCGTAAGTCATGTGCCCCAACCCCCTAATCATTTTCATTGCCCTCCACTGGACTCCTTCTAATTTGTCAGCATCCTTTCTGTAGTGAGGAGCTCAAAACTAGACACAGTCTTCCAGATCCAGCCCCACCAGCGCTGAATAGAAGGGAATAATCACATCCGTCAGTCTGCTGGCAACACTCCTATTGATGCAGCCCAAATATGCCATTGGCCTTTTTGGCAAAAAGAGAACATTGTCGACTCATATCCAGCTTCCCAACCACCATGAACCCCAGGTCCTTTTCTACAGTGCTGCTACTTAGCCAATGAGTCCCCAGCCTGTAGCAGTACATGGAATTTTTCCATCCTAAATTCAGGACTTTGCACTTTTCCTTGTTGAACTTCATGAGATTTCATTTAGCCCAATGTTCCAATTTGTCTAGGTCTTCCTGAATCCTATCCCTGCCCTCCAGCATGTTTACCATTCCCCCAGCTTCGTGTCATCCATGAATTTACTGAGCATGCAATCTATCCCTTCATCCAGCTTATTAATGAGGCTGATTGGTTTGTAGTTCCCTGGGTCCTCCTTTTTCCTTTTCTTGAAGATAGGCACTATATTTGCCTTTTTCCAATAATCCAGGACCTTCCCCATTCACCACAAGTTTTCAGAGATAATGGCTAGTGGCTCTGCAATCACATTGGCTGGCTCCCTCAGCATCCTTGGATGCAGTTCGTCCGGCCCCATAGATTTGGCACATCCTCTTGTGGTACTCTGGGATCTACACAATTAGACCTTCTTTGTCCTGATCATGTGACTAGACCAGGCCAAGCGAGGGGCCCAGGTGACACTATGATTTCCACCACCACTGGTCACATCTCAAACACCTCCTGGGATATGACATTCATTCTCTCATATAGAAACACCATGCACCCAACTTATTTCCTTTCTTTCCTTCTCCTTTTGCCTTTCTGCCTAAGGCTATGTCTACACATAAGGTTTTATTTTGAAATAAGTCATTTTGAAATGACTTATTTTGAAATAAAACCTTTATTTCAAAACGGCTTATTTCAAACTAAAAATAAACTTAGTTCAAAATAACGGAAAACCTGAAAGTGAAAAAGCAGGTCCTATGTGTGGACCTGCTATTTTGCTTCAGGAGAGGGGCACCCTGGGAGGTGTAGCAACATGGCCCCTTGCAGGCCATGTTGCCAACAACCAGGGTGGAGGGAGGGAGAGGGCTTCCCAGCACCCTGAAGCTGGTGGCGGGCTCAGTCACCTGGGCTGCAGCCACCCAGCTGGCCCTGCAGCCCCCTGAAGCCCGTGGCAGGGTGAGCCACCCAGGCTGCGGCCACCCCGCCGGGGCTGCAGCACCCCGAAGCCGGCGGCGGGGTGAGCCGCCAGGTTGTGGCTCACCCCGCTGGGGGCGGCTGAGCAGGGAGTGGGGTGAGCTGCCCCGGCTGCGGCTCACCCCGGGGGGGCTGCCTTGTGTGTGCCCCTGCACCTCCCCTCAGCACCCTGGCCAGGGTGCTGAGAGGGAGTGGGCCTTCCTCCCAGGGTGCTATGCAGCCTGGGAGGAAGGTCACGTATTATATCGATATGCCAGGCATATCGATATAATAGACCCACACGGGTTATTTTGAAACCACAGTTTAACCAGTCAAATAACCAGTCATTTCAATATGATACTAGATTTTATTATATCAAAATGACTTTCCTTATTTCGAAATAAGGAAGCTTCTTATTTCGAGATAAGAAAAATGTTGTGTGGACATGGCAAGTTTTATTTTGAAACAATGGCCGTTGTTTCGAAATAAAACTCTCGTGTGGACACACCCTAAGTCTCACTTACCCAGCCAAGACTGTATAGTTTGCATCACTGCTAAAAATGTGTGCCCAAAGAGGCAAATAAAAAACAACATTCTAACTAGCCTAATGCTGGTACAAGTTTGCCAGGTCTCAAAGTGGCTAACAAGAGTACTTCCCATGCCTCGGTTTATCCAGAAGTGAGGTTGCAAGACACAACACCTGAACTAGAAACTGCACTTCACATTTTTGCTGCCCTTTCCTCTCCCCTTTGGTGTGTGTGTGTTTGTCTCGTTTCAGTTTTTTGGAAATGAGATTGAACTTTAACAACAACAGCAGTTCCAGATCATTTCAATTAACTTCTCCTTTCCCCTAAAGAACCGGTATTACTGGTATTAGCATCTTTGGCTGTGTTCACAGGCACTTTTGTTTCGAAACAACCTCGTTGTTTCGAAACAAAAAAAACCATGTTCACACGACGCACAGTTGTTTCGAAACAAGTTAAACCCCATTTGGGGACGAAACAACCTTGTTTCGAAATGCTTGTTTCGAAACAACACATGTGAACATGTTGTTTCGGAACAATAGGTTCCGAAACAACATTTAAAGGGCTGCCGCCTCAGCACCCTGGCCAGGGAACACTCAGCACCTTGGCCAGGGTGCTGAGGGGTGTCCCCTGGCCAGCAGGCACTGGCGGGGGTCAGCGCTGCCCGGCGCTGCTCCCCGGGGGTGCCTGCAAAGGGGGGCTGCAGGCACCGGC
>ML682060.1:34849051-34859371 GCA_007922195.1 Podocnemis expansa
CATCTTCGAAGCATCTGAGGAAGTGGGATCTTCTCCCACGAAAGCTCATGCAAAAAATAAATCTGTTAGTCTTAAAGTGCCACACAACTGCTTGCAATTTAAATAAGTCACTGGATTGATGGCCTGATATTTGGCAGCATTTTTTTTTTTACTTGTTCTTTAGTTATCTAATGAGGAATTTAAGAGAATGGAGGCAAATATGCTGGAGTTTGAATTGCCATGGGACGCTTCCCCACAGCTTGCAAATAAAAACTGCTAGTAGTTAAGAGAGATTTTTGATTTGTGAATTCAGAGGAACTGTCAATGGTTTGACCAGACCATAGGACAGAACCTGCTCTCAGTTACACTGTTAGAGATCTGGGGTACCTATAGTGAAACAAAGGGAATTGCTCTTGATTTACACAGTGTAATTAAAATGTAATTTGGCCCTAAAACCTTAATCTTCTAGTGGTAATTTAGACAGTTCCCCCTCCATTAAATTACAACAGGAATGCTGGGTTCAATATAATAAAGATCAGGCTTGGCTTATCTTTAACAAAGTGACAATTTTCTTGTTTTAGAAACATCACACTCACTATCAACTTTGATCCATAATTTATTTTGTGTTTGTGTATTTAAACTCACCAAGGGAGTATACGAAAGCCTCAAAATGTATTGCTTTTGTATGCTGTGGAAAACATTACAAAAGTTTTATCACCTATGCTGTTAACATAAAATTCCTGTACCTTTTATCATCACCTGGGGGTTCAGCGGGGGGTGGGAGGTTGAAGGAGGTGTTTGCTATTTATTGTTGCTCTTTTAATCTATTGTCTTTTCATGGTATCATTGAATTCTGGTGAAACTTTTGGTCAGAATATCTTGTTTTGAGTGTAATTGTCTTTTCTGTCATCTAACATAAATTGAAAGGATACCCACAACACCAACATTATTATATTATCTAAGTTTCATAGCTGGCAAATCTAAATCACTCCCCTTGTCATGTGGATTATATAGGATGTATCTGAAGTAGCTGCAGCCCTTTTATCTTCGATTTGTTGCTTTTATAAGAAAATTATAATTTATTATTGTGGTTTTTTTTGCTGAAAGATTCCCTCCCTGCCTGGAGGATTGAGTTTAGAAATTTGAGTGTCTTTATGGAAAACACTGCTTGAAGTAAGACTTTTCGAAATATTTTATATTGGCATATTCAGTGAAAATATTCCACCAATTTGCTTCCTCCTTTATCCCTCATTCATTATTGACTAAACCAGTGGTTCTCAATCTTTTGCAGGTCATGACACTCTTGGCGGCATGTCACAACCCAACAGGTCATTCCACCCACCCACCCCCGGGTTGAATCCAGTGATCTTCCCAGGTCTCTGTGTCACACTTACCACTGTGTGGAGACACAGTAACCCAACACGGTGGTTATTGCATCTCATTCCCTCTGTTGCCTGCTCTGCATCAGTGACCTTAACCCAGTGCACACAGGGGAAGTGAACAATAACTGAAAACAGTGTGCAGCAATGGCTCACCCTAAATCAGTCTGAAAAGAGGTGTTCACATACTGCGATGACAGACTCCACAAATAAATTAGATAGAACTATACATAAGTATCAGGGTAAGTGCTAGCATAGACAGAAACATTAAAAACCAGTGTTCTCCAGAAGGCACAACTGAGTATAATACCTACATCAGACAGTCTGTGATAAATGATGATTGTAAAGTGATAGAATTGGGCCCAATCTAGTGGCCACTGAAGTTAATGGGAATCCTTCCTCTAACTTTTGTAAACACTGTATCATGACAACGGGAATGCTTCCTCCGACTTTGGTAAGCACTGTGTCAAGTCCTAAAACCCTCTGGCAAACAGGAACACTTGTAGCTGTCAAGTTCCCTGGTTTATTAGAACAGTTGTCTTTTGAAAAACTTTCTAGAAGGCTGTGTCCACGTGTCTTTTTTATTTCAAAATAACGCAGGTTATTTCGAAATAAAAAGATTATATCCGGATGACGTTTTCTTATTTTGAAATGACAAACTCCGTCATTTTGAAATAAGAGGTGTTCTTTCGGAACACCTTAAACCTGGTTTGTTATTGAAATAGCCCTTATTTCGAAACGGTTGTTTTGATATAAGGCCATTTGGACATATTGTTTCAGAACAAACGGGTCCTGAAACAACATGATTTGACATTCCTCCCAGGGTGCTTAGCACCTTGGGAGGAAGGGCAACCCCTCAGCACCCTGGCCAGGGAGCCACCAGCCCCAGGCTTAGGAGCAACCCCAGCGGTGGGGAGAGCCTGGCACCCCTGCACCCCCACAGTGGGGCTTCCCCCAGCCCCAGCGGGGGGAAAAGTGGGGCGCCCCAGGATCCCCGCTGCGGGGCTTCCCCCTGACCCCAGCGGTGGGGAGAGCCGGGCGCCCCTGCACCCTGCCGCCGGGCATAGACCACGGTGGAGTCAGCCACCATAGCTGCGGTTCACCCCACCAGGGCTGCACCCCAGGAACCTGGGTGCAGGGTAAGCCACCACTGCTGCGACCACCCCGTGCCCCTTGCAGCTCCCCCAACCTGGGCAGGGGTGCCTGGGGGTGCTGTGGGTCCCCAAGCCAATTACTCTCTGGGCAAGTGGCTTGGGGAGCCATGGCACCCCCAGGCTCCTGGAAAGCCCTCTCCCCCCCTCCGCCCTGGTTGGTGGCAACATGGCCCACAAGAGGTCGTGTTGCCACACCTCCTAGGGTGCCCCTCTCCTGAAGTGAAATAGCAGGTCCACATATAGGACCTGCTATTTCGCTTTCAGGGTCTCCCTTATTTCAAACTAAGTTTTTGTTAGTTCAAAATAAGTTGTTTCAAAATAAAGGTTTTATTTCAAAATAAGACATTTTGGAATGACTTATTTTGAAATAAAGCCTTGTGTGTAGACATGGCCAAAGTGTTGGCAACTAGAAATAGAAAGAACTGGAAGATACGTTTGCAGCAGGAGGCAAAGGGCAATGTGAAGACTAATTAAACTCTTATATAAAAAAAAAGTCAAGTAAATGGAGACTTACACTAAGGAAACATCTTGAATACCTTCCCTGAAACCTTAGGGCTGATCCTCTGGATGAGATGCAGATATTCATAGATTCAAAGGCCAGAAGGGACTAGTGTGACATCTAAACTGACGTTCTGCATAACGCTAGCCACATTCCTCAGAAGAATTTTTTGAAATAGATAATTCCCTTTGAATTATTGGAATCACAGTGAACCTCAGAAAAAGGAAACCATTTGTGATCCTAATGAAATTGATAAGGTTGGCTCTGTCTGGTCTCCCCCCAACCTGGATAATTTGCTGCTAGTACTTTGCCATTGTAGATGAAGGTCTTTAGGTGGACAGTCCACAGGCCCCTAATGTATTATAATGTTCATGTACAGTTAACACTCCTATAAGTCTACCTTATATTGGCTTCAGTTAGAAGCTGGAAAATGCTGCTGAAGTTTCCCAGACAGGAAGGATCTAGTTTAATACAGTGGCATCACTGGTGCTGGACACAGGGGACTCGTGCCCTGAGTCCCAGTGCCAGTGCCCCAAGTGCTGGGAGTCCAGGGCCGGGCCGCCCGAGATGGTGGCTGTCTTCTCTGGCCCCCCAGCCCAGGCTGGGCCACCCACATAGCAGCTGACTTCTCCATCCCTCTCCTTGGCTTGCGGGCTGGGGCTGGGCCACCAGCGGCAGCAGCTGTCTTCCTTGGCCCTGTCCCTGGCCGGGGATCTGGGACTGGGCTGACAGCAGCAGAAGCATGATCTGGGCCCTGCCTGGGGCCCCGGGGACCAGATCAGACCAGGGCCCTGAATCAGGACCAGGGGGTGGGCCCGGGCCCTAGGTCTTTTCCTGGGCCAGCATCGCTCGTGGTTTAGTAATCTAAAGAACTTGAAGAGCACTTTATGTTATTTCCCCCCCCCCTCAGACAGATCCATTGCTTTGAAGGCAAAGCTTTTCTGACATGCTGGAATCATGACTTTCTTGTGGTGGAAGTTAAATCACACTTTTTTTTCTTAATGGAATTGACTTTAACTAACTGTTGCCTAGTTCACTGATTCTTCATCTCTCTAGACTACTGTACTCCTTTCAGCAATCTGATTTGACTTGTGTCCCCTCAAGTTTCACCCCATTTAAAAACTACTTGCTTGCAAAATCAGGTAAAAATACAGAAGTATCACAGCACACTATACTGAGAAATCACTTACTTTCTCATTTTTACCATATAAATTACAAAATAGATACATTAGAATATAAATATCGTACTTCCCATTCAGTGCACTTCCCATTCAGTGCACATAAGCAAGTCATTGTCTGCATGAAATTTTAGCTTGTACTAACTTTGCTAGTGGTTTTTATATAGCATGTTGTAAAACTAGGCAAATATCTAAATGAGTTGATATAGGCCCATGAAAGGCCTCTTCAGAGCCCCAGAAGCACACATATCCCTGCTTGGGAACCATTACTCTAGTTAATTGAGTTAAAATGCCAGTTTGTACCCTACAGCTGATAGGAGTATACCTTTAGATTCTGCACTCATCACCCCCACCCCTTTTTCTTAATTAAAATTAAAAATTGCCAGTTTGATGGCTAAACTGATAAATATGCTAATACGCTGAACTTCTCCATATATTGCTTATGAATGGAATATATATGCCAAAAAAAAACCAGTCTTCATGTCTAAGAATGTTTCTCTTCACAATATATTGAAAAGTTTAATATAATGTAGTCCAAAGCAGGCTTGTGTTATCATTCTAGTAGTGACTGTCTTCCGTGAAATGACACTTAGCGTCATTCTCAGAACGGAGAGAAAGACACCAAAGAATGCACATATTAGAGAAAAAGTAGAAAAAATGTAGACATCCATTTCTACTATTTGCAAAATTGTGATAAAAACTATAGTGCCATCTTCTGAAGTATGGTTTTGATTTTGATCTAAAAATACCCATTATTCTTTTTAAATTCTATTTGACATAAGACCTTAATTGTAATGCTGAAATCTTTACTGAATGTTTTGGGTTGTATTGCAAAAAAGGCAACTCCTGATCACTCCAAATCATGCAGAGCTACTGAGGAAATATTGTCTTTCAAAAATCCTTTGAAAAACAATTTGAAGGTCTCCTTTCCCTATCACAGTGCTACTAACCTTTAGACTGTCCAAAATATTCCAGGACTCATTATGAGAAGACATAGTTTGATTCAAGATAAGAAAAGTGAAAGGATCACATCAAACCAGCCCAGCGTGCGGAGGATTCAGCCTTTACGCAGTATGTGGAAAGAGGGTTAACGTGTAATGTTTCTTCTCCCAGCTGCCAGTGAAGAAATTTAATATAAACAATAATGTTAGCACAATGATGCTATTAAAGATCTTTTACGTGTCTTAAATTCCCTGGGTAAAAGTCTTAACATTTTTTATTTATATTTATAATTAGAGAGGCTGTGGTCGGTCTATTAGCAAACTGCTCTCCTTTCCACTTACTGCTTGTTGCTCTCATGCTTTCGTGTTGAATGTCCCCAGTGATAAAGTAAAGCATTTCTACACATGATCTCATATGTGATAAAAGGCATACATACAGTAAGTTATTACTACAAGGCCAGCTACATTTAAAACGCATTCACTGCCACACTGATCCAGCAAAAGCTTAAGCCAGATGTAATTGAGACACATTCTGTGAACTCAAAAATCTGACATACAACCACTAGCTCTTTCTGTTTTAATACTTGAGCAGAATAAAACAGAGACTAGGAGGATAAAAGCTACATAATCTCACTTACAGTAGTCACCTTTAAAACTGAAATAGGTTACCTCACTCTTTGCAGTATTCCTCACATGCTTACTATAGGGACTTCTGCAGCTATCAAGGTAACACTGCTTAGTAGCATAAGGCAGCTGGCAAATTTCAGAGTGACTGCTGTTCTAATGAGACCAGTCTCAAAAGCTTCAAGGATACAACATACATAAGAAACAGAAAATGGAACCTTAAAACTGACAATTCTCTTTATGTTTTTACCATCAGTTTTTCTTTGCCCCATTTCATTCTTTCCTTGTGCCTCCATCTCACCCCCCCTTGTCTTTTTACACCTTTCTCTTTTGCTCTCTCCATTATCATATAGGAGACAAATTACTTACTCATAATTTTTGTTCCCTAGAGGCAGTGATTATGGGTACGTAATTTCTGTCTCCTATATGATAACTGAGATCCAAACTCACATGATCTCTCCAGGGCCAGATCTATGCTTAGGCCATCAGAATAACTGGCTCAGGGTGAAAGACTGCAGGGGGCAGTGTCAGGAAGCCAGACCCTATACTCTTACCTTTCCCCTCCACTGACTGAGCAACTCCAGGCTGGTCTGGGGGCTGGACTTGGCTGTGTCGCCCAGCCTCCAGGCTGTCCCACTCCACACCTAGGGAGGAACAGCTGGTCCCAGGGGAGGAGCAGGAGAGTGGAGCCCAACCTCTGGGCTGGCTCTCCCCACCCTTGAGCTGGCTGTTCCCAGATCTGGGGCCAGGGGAGTGGGGAAGGGTTTATGTTAGGGTTAGCAGCCCTGGCAGGGCCCCTAGGCTATGGCAGGGAGCTACACTGAGGCTGGGGGAGTTTTTAGATCTCCCACTGGCCTTGAGCATGCTGCTATGGGTTCATGCTTATGGCAGTAGCTGCCTTTGGCTAGGTGGCAGCTCTGGGGACTGGTAGCCTCTGGCCAGGGAAGGGGGGGAACCGACCTGGGGGGGGTGGAGAGGGTCAGGAATGGGCAGTCAGCACTCAGCAGGGAAATGGCACAGTGGGTGGGTCAGAGGGGAAGGCCCAATGGGGGGGTGAGCCAGCAGGGAGGAAAAACTCAGTTTGGGGCCCAGCGGAGGTGGTGCCTGGTGGGATAGTGACAGGAGGGGTTGGGGCCAGCAGTTTCCCCAGGGCTTGAAATTAGGGGAGGTGCAGGGGGAGGTGCAGGGAGGTGTTGGGGTGCTCACCATATTGGTGTAACATTGTTACTAGCTGACAACTGGGATGGGTTGGGAAATTCAAGGGGGTGGATAGGGAGGTGTGTTGGGGGTGTTGGAATCCTCACCAAATTGGTATAACACTTATTTTCTGATAACTAGGGGGTGTTGGGAAATGTGGGGGGGTATAGGGGGTTTATGGAAATTCCTGATTGGGGAGGCAGTGGTACCTGGCTGGTGGCAAGTTGTGGGGAGGGTCAGCGATTCAGTGGGGAGCCACTGGGTGAGTTAGCTTAAGGAAGGGATCAGAGCTCCTGGGGAGCTAGTGGCCAGGCCCCAGACAGGTAGAGTTTCAGTTTGGTGTCCCACTGTGTCCATGCCCCTTCATTTGTAGCTTGGAGATGTTTACAGGCGTGAGCCCCATTGCAGGATGGAGCATAGCTCTAAGAGTAGGATCTTGATTACTTAGGTCTTCAAAGATGATTGTGCAGCATTCTTGGCTTTCCTTGCCTCATCCAGAATGGAAAATTGTAGGTCTTTATTTCTGACTGTATGCTACTTCATATCATATCATATCTGTAAAATGAGGGAGAATGCTGGTTGCTTCTTGCCACACTAGTAATATGAGGCCGTGGTCAATAATCAAGGTTGTGAAGTGAACACATTAAACAGTCCATTGATGAAGAGACTACAGCTCCTGGAGGAAGTCAGCTTGCTGCACATTCCTCTAATGCAGGGGTCTCAAACACATGGCCCATGGGCTGCATGAGGCCCCTAAAGCTATTTCCTGCAGCCCTCAATGACACTATCATTACCAATATTTGCAATATCATTGTATGGAAAGGTTTCAGTGGTGTGGCCCTTGGGCTAAGGAACTAGTCCTCATGCAGCCCTCATGGTGATTTGAGTTTGAGACTGCTGCTCTGATGAGTACTTTATCAGGAAGAGGTGCATTTTGTGCTCTTTCACACTCATCTCTCTCTCTATTAAGAAAGAAATATGGAACACTCCATACAGTCATAAATAATTTGTGCTTGATCTTGATACAGATATACTGCATTTAATTGATAGTTTGAATGATACATTTAGTGTGTGGAGTCGTCGTCGTCCCCACATTTATAGCTCTGACTTATTATTTTAAAAAAGTAGGTCTGTAGAAGGAGGGAAACCTCTGTATCTTGGAAACATCTTGATCAAATGAGTTTAAGTTTGCACCATAAATTACAGTGGTTGCTTAATTCCCTGTTACTATTATACTTTCCACACATATTGGCACATAAGGGGTTAAGGCACTTCTTAACAAGAATCACTAGAGTCTATTAGCAGATCTCAAAGCCCTTTATATGGGAGAGCAGGATCATTTCTCCCATATTATGGACAGGGCAACTGAGGCACAGGGTGGTGAAGTGGCTTGCTCAGAATAACCCCCCAGCTCAAAGGCAGAGCTAGGAATAGAACCTAAGTGCCCTAGGTCCAAACTCAGTGGGACTTCAGAGATTTAAAAAAAAAAAAAAAAAAACACCACTGTGACCCGGGCCTCCTGGGATAACCACCTGAATATGCAAAGATCAGGGCAAGCTGCAAAAAGGAGAGCAGATTCTCCCAGCACTGGTGGGTTACCTGGAGATAAACTCCCCCAACCAGTCACAAACAATGCTTCTGATCCCCCACAATGGATATCAAGAAGCCACCATATAGTATAGCCAGCTCCCTTTACTGCATTCCAGTTACTGGTCCCCAGTCCAGCCACTAGGTCTGTTAAAGAAATAGGTTCTTCTGACCCCAAGGGGTCAGCCACATTACACAGAACAATATAGGTTTGAATCTTACCCAAAATAACAGGCTGCCAGCCAATCCTTTAGTAGCTACAACTAAAAGTTTAATATAAAAAGAAAAGAAACAAAATGAGAGATGTTATAGGGTCAAAGTGAATCACATACATACAAATGATTTAGAGTCCAATGAAGATAAGTCCTTGTTTCACAGCTTCAGTTGCTAGTAGTCCAGTTTATAGGAGTAGAGACCAAATAATCCAAGTGTAGAGTTTGTTCTAATTCTCCCCCATGAGAATTAGCAGGGCAGTTTCCAGGCCAGTGTTGGCTGGGATCTCAATCCTGCTGCCCAAACTTTCCCTGAGAAGCTTGGACAGATGTGAGACCAAGGAATTTGGTTCCCAATGTCCTTTTATAGTTGCAGCTAGCAAGGTGGGCATTTGCAGGTCAATTCTTAACGTGGGCTTTGATGACAGTTTCCAGGTCTTTCTTAAGTGGAGCATAGCAATACATATTGTCCTTTGAAGGAAAACCTTCACCTCCTGGGTACCCCAGATAATTAACTGCATTAGCGCCATTAACAGACAGTTTAAATTGGTACATCAAAGGTCCCTTTAGATGCTAATGTTCCCTCTTGACCCCTTCCAACAGAACAATGGTAACAGATAAAGAAGCACTTCATTCACCTTGCTAACCTCTAACAGGATACCTGTAAATACCATCAAGAAATAACTAAGGATACAAATGCATATCAAAGCACTAGCCTACTCATACATTGCATTTCCATATAATATGTCTTCAAAGGTTAGCCTTAGGTCATGTATTTTACAAAGATGGCTTGGCCTTTTCAGGCCTAGCATGACAACCACATCCCATTCTGGCCACCCCTTTGAAGCCTAGGGCAGGACAGTCTATTCCCAGCACTTCAACAAGCCTTATCTTAATTTTAATCACATTTTAAACTCCTATGTCTTTCATGCTGCATCTTTCAGTCATCTCTCCTGCATTTAATTCTCCCCAAGAGCTAGTACAGAGGGCAGAAGGAATCACATAGTAGTTGTTACACACGGCATCAGCCCTGGTGGCCCAGAATTTGTCCCCCCCCCCATTTGTGGTATACAGCAATCTCTGGGGAGATGAAGGATGTTTCACAGCATGTAGCATGTTTAACATGGCCCAGGGCGGATCGTAAGGAGACAGCAGCAACCAAGTACCTGGAGGGAAGCAGCAAAGATGTGTTAATTGAGGTCTATCAGAAGAGATAATAGGATTGCTTCTGCCTGGGAGGGGAGAAAGTTTGGGAACAGAAAGAAACATTTGGGCAGATCTGTTAGGCTGTGTTCACACGCACAGGGTTATTTCGAAACAAGTTGTGTCGAAACAACTTGTTTCGAAACAACAACTAATTTCGAAATATCTTATTTCGAATTAACAAAATGTTAATTCGAAATAAGAAAAAAAGTGGGAAACGAAATAGCAAGTTCACAGTGTGAACATGCTATTTCGTTACCCCTGGGGGTGAGCCGCTGCTGGCTCACCCTGCAGCCCCAGAAAGGGGGCTGCAGGCACCAGCAGGGGGTGAGCCTGCTGGCCAGGGGACACCCCTCAGCACCCTGGC
>ML682060.1:34859771-34872321 GCA_007922195.1 Podocnemis expansa
TTGTTTCGAAACAACGAGGTTGTTTCGAAACAAAAGTGCCGTGTGAACACACCCATAGTCTTTAAGTGCCACAGGACTATTTGTTTGGTTTTGTTCCAAACCTTCCCCCCCCCCCCCACCCCCCCACGCCCGAAGCGATCCCATTATCTCTTCTGATCCACCTCAATTGGCCTATTTTTGCTCCTTCCCTCTAGGTCAGGGGTGGCCAAATTTATGGAACTTAAGAGCCACACAAGTTGATTAATAACCCTTTCAGAGCTGCACTGAGGCATATAGCCATATACTTTTACCTAATCCAAAACTAGTAAGTTTGGCCACACCTGTTCTAGGTACTTTCTTGCTGCTGGGATAGAGAGCTCTCTCTGTTTCCCTGCCATGCTAAACATGCTACATGTCTGTGCACGTGCATGAAGCTGTAGGAAACATGATAACATACTAATCATGTAGAATAGGTTAGCAGCATCCATAAAGAAACATTGTATGATTTGTTGCCAATTACACCATGCAATGACAGTGCACAAGTGAACAGGAAAATCATGATATAGATCATAACCCACGATGCACAGATGTGCATCCTGTGACAGCAGGGCACCGCACAAATGGAAAGACAGACAGCCTTTGTTCCAAAGAACTTACAGGCTAACCAGTGAAGATATAAAGAAAAAAAGTGATGCATCAAAAGTCCCATAGGAGATTGGTCTGGAGCCCAGGATGTGTCCTAGGTTTTTAAGATCTCATCTGAAAGATTACTGCACAGTAAGTTGCTTAGAATTCCACCTGGCTACTTCCTAGGGATAGCAAGCCAAGGTGACCCTGCTACATTTAGATCCCAGAACGCTTCCTTCCTGAAGGCAAATTCCAGAGGGGTTCCTGTGTTAGTCTAGTTCAGCAGAACAAATAAGGAGTCTTGTGGCACATTAGTCTTTAAAAGTGCCACAAAATTCTTTGCTTGTTTTGCAGTTCTCTGACCTTTGGGAAGCCATGTGCATCAGCTAAGGTTTCAAAAGCAGACACTGATCCCCCCTACAACTGCCTCAGTTTTTGGATGTCAACTTGGGACACCTAGGCTATGTCCACACACAGGGAGTTAAATCAATTTAACTTGAAGGGATTTAAGTTAAATCGATATACTGACAATTAAATCCATTTAACTTAAATTGATTTAACAGGTCCCAACAACAAAAAAAAAAATAATAATCGAACTAGCATGCCCGGGACAGGACTTGCTCCTTAGATTTAGGAGATCAGCACTGGCTCCCACAGTCCAATGGGTGAAAAGACATTCCCCCAGACTCACTGCAGCCTTCCGGCACAGTCAGGCAGGGGAAAGATGGGACCCCAGGTGTTGGGCTTCCCCTGCAGCTAGCTGGGCAGCAGGGGTAGGGACCCTGGTACACCCAGCTTCTCCCCCCTCAGTTGCTGGGTGGCGGGGGCAGGCATCCTGCAGGGCGTTGTTGGATGCATGGGACTCCCTGTCCCTGCCACCCAGCAACTGCGGGGGGAAGCCAGGCGCGTGGGACTCCCTTTCCCCGTGTGCCCCACTAGTGCAGAGAGACCTGGGCATGGGGTGTTTCCCCCACCAGCAGCCCAACTAGCTGGGGGGTGCCCCCCCCAGGTTCCCTGCACCTCCTCTCCCCCCCGGCAAGGTGCTGGGGTGGGCTACCTTCCAGGGGCCATGCACCCTGGGAGGAAGGTCAAACTGTTATATCCATATGTGGGTCATATTGATATAACACAGCCACACTGGGTTATTTCGAAAGGACAGTTTTGAGATAACCCTCATTTTGATATAGTACTAGGTTTTATTATATCAAAATTATTTTCCTTCTTTTGAAATAAGAGAGGTCCTTATTTCAAAATAAGAAAACATCATGTGGACATGCCATCTTTTATATCGAAATAGCCAGTGTTATTTCGATCTAAAACCTTTGTGTGGACATATCCCTTGGGACTGAGAGAGAGCGAGCAAAATTTTACTAAGTATAAACATGATAAATATTACTTATTAATTGAATTTAAATTCATCAGTATTACTTTTTATTTTTGTATTTAGATTAAAGGAATGAATTGATCTTCCTATTTGAATTTTAGGTTGTAAATACAATTTGGAAAACCTTTTTCAACTTACATGAATGAGATGGGGGGGGGGCGCCAAAGCAAAATTTGCCTTGGGGCACCACAGCCCCTTGAGCTGGCACTGGCTCTCTCTCCAGTCAAAGAGCTGAAATGATAATTTTGCTTATTAGTTTTCTTTTCACTTGCCATGAAATGGTATTTAAACACTATTCCATAACACCAGCTAATCTGGTCATGATTTCAGGTGCAACAAAACGCACGCACAGATGATAGAATTTAGACTTCTAGGCCCACTATTTTATTGTCTAACTCCCACTGAAATAGATTAGATATAGCCACCAAAATACAGTTGTGGATCTGTAAGGCCCAGTTGTGCACCTGCAAAGAACCCCATTGACTGAACTAATGAAATTAGAGGCTATTTTGAAAAATATAGCCTTGGATGTTAATCTTTAGTTGACAGGGTCTGAGACTCTACAAGAAGTTCTAATTTTATTAGTTACTACTTGTTTCTGAAAGTTCTGCTTGGGATCTGAAATCAGAAGTGAGAACCATCTATTTCATTTCTAGTTTTCCTCAGCAGATATCGTGTTACATATAAGAGAAAATTTACAAAAGCACTCTGCTCACTGATCTCTGGCTCTGAAGAAAAGCCGCAACCAGACCCAGCACCGCATGCTTGGTTGGCACCGGAGCCTTCTCGATGCCACTCTCCGGATATGAATACAGCCGCAATTGGACTCTGATCTGACATCGTGTGCTCGGTCGGCACCGGAGCCTTCTCGGCGCCGCTCTCCGGCTATGAATACAGCCACAATCAGCCTCTAACCTGGCACTGTGTGCTCAGTCGGCATGGGAACCCTCTCGGCATTGCTCTCCAGCTTTGAAAAAACATCCACAATCAGCACAAGCTCCACGCCTTGGCAGCAGTCCCACTGGTCAGTCAGCACCAGGGATCTCTCGACACTGCTCCCCAGCAGAACCCAGGTTAGTGAGCTCGGGACCAATTCTGGCACAGAAGTGCCGGCGCCATGTCTGGCACTCCCTTTCAGGGTAAGCGCCTGGAGCCTATCATGGTGCCAAGCACACCGAGGCCTTTGAAGTGACAGAAGCCCTCCAGCCACTGAATACACCACAGGCTGCTGAAACAAATGGTAAGTCTGTCTTCTTCCTTCCTCCACTTTACCCAGAACCAGGGGGAGCCGCTCACTACTTGGGCCCGTGCCACTGCGAGACTACGGGCTCCAACGCCTAAGGCTCTGACAACCTTGCCTTGGCACCGCAAGAGATCTGAAAGTGCATGCCTCAGGTCTGGCCCCTTACTGAAGGGTCTGCGGCACCAGTTCTTCCCAGCACTGCACTTGAAACTGGCTGCCTCCTACTGAGGACCTACAAGGGGAATCCCTACTCAGTGCCGTGGCCCCAGTGAGGGCACCCCAATACTGGGATTGTCCCTTCTGCCAACTACAGCCATGAACAGGGACCAGGGTCTTAGAGAGAAGACCCTACCACACTTGAACACCTTCACCATGCCACTGCCTGCCTGGGTCAGGGTCACACCCCTCGAGGGAAACCAGAACCCCCTATCTGACCTGGGTTTCAAACCCCTCTGGCCACCATTATGATTTCCTCCCCCCCCCATATTTGTGCCCTTGACTTTGCTGGGACATGCTGGCCGAGCCCATTGATTCATCTGGGGTTCTCTAGGGCTATGTCCACACAGGAAGGTTTATTTTGAAATAAGTCATTTCAAAATGACTTATTTCAAAACAACTTATTTTGAATTTAAAAAATCTTAATTCAAAATAAGGCAAGCCCCTCCAATTGAAATAGTATTCACTGTGTGTGGACATGCTATTTCGATTTTAGGAGAGGGGCAGCATGGGAGGTGTGGCAACATGGCCGGCTCTCTGGGCCATGTTGGTGGCCATTTTGCCAGCCATGTTGCCAGCCAATCACCTAAAAGCATGAACTGGCCTCCCCTCCCTGTCCATTGTGACTCCTAAGAGATAGCGAGAGAGATGGCTAGGGATGCTCGTCAGCTCCCATACCATCCTCAAGCACTCAGTAGACCCGCTGCTAGCCTACAGGGTGCTGCCCTGCTGTGGGAGACACTTTCCCTGAGCCCAATGAGCCCGGAGCTGCACCTCGGACCATCGTCTCTGCGGCCCTTACCGCACCAATAGTTCCCCGTCTCCCTTCTGTGCCACAGCCCATCTGGGCACTGGGCACCAGCACAGGGTGGTGGAAGCGGGTTCTCCAGCGACCCTGGAGCAACAAGTTCTGGTGGAGGAACCTCCCTGTTAGCAGGAAGACCTTCACTCACCTCATCGCTGAGCTCACCCCAGTCCTGCGCCGAAGGAACACAGTGATGAGGTCAGGCTTCCCTATGGACAAGAGCATAGCCATTGCTATCTGGAAGATGGCCACTCCCTAGTCCCACAGGTCCGTTGCCCAGTTCTTTAGCACTGGGAGGTCCACCGTCATTGAAGTGCCACTGCAGGTCGCCCATGCCATCAGCACGGTCCTGCTGCCACACCTCATCACCCTGGGAGCACTGCAGGACATCATCGCTGGTCTCGCTGCCCTGGGCTTTCCAAAGTGTGGGAGAATACTCAATGGCAACCACATTGCCATTTGAACCACACCACCTGCTCCCTCATTCTGCCCCAGCCAGCCCTCACCCAACCTACCCATACCCTGACCCCAACCCAACAAAACACAGAACAAACTGAATCTGTGTGAACTGTTTTTATTTAAACAAACAAGGGGGTCAGGGAAGGCAGAACTGAGGAGACAGGAAGGGTCGAGTGGGGGCACAACTGGGGGCACAGAACTGGGACAGGGCATTTGGGATGGGGGCACAGAACTGGGACAGGGTATGTGGGGTGGTGGTTTGGGGGCTACTGGGGGAGCATATTAGGGGGGAGCCACCCCTCGGGCAGGGCCCACAGCCCCACAGCCTTGTCCAAGGCCACCCCGGGTCCGGGGGCACCAGCAGCAAGGGGCAGCTGGGTCCCTGGGAGGGGCAGGGTCAGTCTCCTGCTGGAGGGGCAAGGTGTACCCCAATGCACCGGACTACGATCTGCAGACTCTCCGGGGCCATCGTCTGCCGGTCAAGGGCGGCCACCTGGCGGTCAAGGGTGGTCACTTAACTTTCCAGCAACATCGCATGGTGCTCCATTGCCACTGCTTGGTGCTCCAGGGCTGCCATGATGCGGTTGTCAGTGTCGGCGGCATGCTGGAGCTGCAGGACAGCGGAATGTTGGCCTGCTCGACGCACCAGGCCCAGGATGACTCTTCGGCCTGCTGGCCAAGCTCTAGCATGTTGGCAAAGATGTCGTCTCGGGTCAGGTGGGCTCTTATCCTGGGCCTTGTGGTGGTCGGCAGGCCCGGAGCAGAAGGCCGGTGTGTGGGTGGACGAGCTGCAGGGCAGGATGGAGAACAGTTAAATGTCAGCCTACTGGCCTTGGTGTGTGCAGCCTGTGAGCTGCAAACCCCTGCCCTGACTGCCAACAGGACTCCCAATTGTGTGCTGTGTACATTGCACTCGGGGCACGTGTCCTCGTGGCCCATAGTACTGAACTGTCCTTGGCAGCATGTGGCCCGAGCAGTATCCCAAGGCCATGTGACAGCAGTGCTGGCTGCAGGCTCTCTGCCTGCATGCTGCCATGTCTGCCTATTGCCCCCACAGTGTTGAGGGACCCCCATCCTTCTTGGGCACAGGACCGTGTCTCCACATGCCTCTCTGTGAACTACATCCATGGGAGAGCCTGTGCAGCCCACCCTCCCGGGCCCAAGCCCCACTGTCACAGGGCCATGCCCCCGTTGGGACTCAGTCCCTGCACTCCTGGGCCTCCCTGCCTGGGGGGAGGCACTCACCGACTGGGACACCTGATGTCCAGTGCAATGTCCCCTCCTCAGCAGCTGCCTCCTCCTCTTCTGCTTCCTCCTCAGGGCTGGTGCGCTGTGGTTCCCCTTCTTCAATCAGCTCCAGGCTCGCAGGTGGAGTTGTGCTGGGCTGGCTGGTCTTGCCCACATCGAGACGTTCCTCGTTCTCCGAGGCGGTCTGCTCCGGCTCCAGGGGTGTGGGACTGGTGCGCAGTTCACCAGAGTCCCGGACATGGTGGGGTGGGCCACAGGGCTCCTGGCCCAGGAATGCGTCCAGCTTCTCAAAAAAAGGGCAGCTGGTGGCAGCTGCTGTCCCATGGAGGAGCCTGGCATCCCTAGCCCGGGCATAGTCCTGGTGCAGGCCCTTGACTTTCGAGCACACCTGCTCTGTGGTGTGCTCAAAGCCCTCCTGCGCCAGGGCCTGGGCAATGTCTGCATAGACATCTATGTTCCAGTGGCATGCCCGGAACCGTGCCCTGATGTCCTCCCCAGACCAGATTCTGAGGAGGGCAAGGGTCTCCTCAGTGGTCCATACGGACTCCTGGCATCGCCTCTGCACGCAAGCACCTCTGGCATCTGCCATCCTCGCTGTGCTCAGGCTGGCAGCATGAAGGGCCAGGCTGCAGGGCACTTCCTGGCCCCTCAGCACCATGGGAGGAAGAAGGGCAAACTGGTGCTGCTATCAAAATAGCCGTTGTTTTGAAACAACAGTGTTCGGACTCATTGTTTTGAAACAACGCGTTTGGCCTCATTGTTTCAAAACAGCCGTTTCAAAACAACATGTCCGAATGCCGTAGTTTCAAAACAGCCATTTCAAAACAACGGCTATTTCAATAGCAGCTGAGGTTCTCTCTTTCGAAACAACGGTCGTTATTTCAAAATGACGGAGTCCCGTTGTTTCAAAATAACAAAACATCATGTGGACCTGGCAAGTTTTCTTTCGAAACAATGGCCATTGTTTCAAAAGAAAACTCTTGTATGGACACAGCCTAGGAGTCCCAGAAGGTTTAACCTCCTGGCTAAAAAAAAAAAAAAATACCTACTCAGTTTTCAGCTTTTCAGCTGAGGGATCCTGGCCATCAGGCCGTGGTTAAAAGATTCCCTAGACCTCTGGGATGATAAAGGAGTTTTAGCAGCCTCCTCCCACAAGAATATTTGGGGAATTTGAATGCCTTCATCAAGGAAGGTGCCTTGGCATCTCGCCATGCCTTTACAGCAGCTTTTGATGCCTCGAACATGGCCAGCCGCGGAACTGCTAGGGCTGTGGTTACACGCCAAGCAGCCTGGCTTCAGGATCTTGACCTCTCCCAGGACTTACAGTAGGCCATATTAGACTTCCCTTTAGAGGAGCAGCCTCTCTCTTTACCTGTCCACTGACTTCATGATCCATAGCGACTATGTCCAGAGGTCAGCATTCAGAGCCCTGGGTACACTCATTCCCCAGGTGCCTCAGAATCCCCAGTCTACTGCGACCAATTCAACGCATGTGGGAGGGGTCCTTGTTGTATTCCCCCCACACATACATAAACGAAATGGCTATCTTCTAGGAGCCTTTGGACCACAGGAGAATGGTCCCCTTGCCTCATTATATGTGATCAACTCCAACAGGGTCATTTCTCCCTCCACAAGAACCCTTGAAAGTCAGAGCAGAACCCTAAATGCTTTCACTAAATGCCCCTCACAATCAGCCTCGGGACATCTCTTCCCCCTCTCCGGTATCAGTGTGCCTCCCTCTTCCCTGCCAATACCCTTTGGGTCAAGTAAGGGCCTGGCCACCGGAGAATTCTCCTCATACGCACTTGCTTCCAGATGCATACACCCTTGGAGGCTCAGTGGGAACCCAGCGGTCATAGACATATGCGAAGCAGGCACATCATGCCTCGCAAAAAAACAAACAAACAAAAAAAACACCCTATAGCCCCCTGGGTCAAGGGTAGGATGCCTACACTTTGGCCAACTCCTGCTCAGTCGGGCACACTGAAAGGGTACGCTCCCATGTCGCTATCCCAAGAGTACTCCTCATCCATGTCGGCCTGCAATGGATCGGGGGGAAACTATTGCAGGATGATGCACTCTACCCCCTAGGTGATGAGTAAGAGGGCAAGCTCATCCCCCTTTGCCCTCTATCTTCTCCTGCCTCACCCCCCACCCCAGCAGTGCCCCCTTGATATCTGGGCCATGCTCTTCAGACTCGTATTAGGTTTTTGACTGAGAGATCCTCGAGTCTCAAAGTAGGGATTTTTGCCTTTTCAGCCCCTACCCCTCCTCTCCAAGGACCTTCACCGCTTTACACTGGTTCATCTGTCCATGGGCAGACCTCAGTTTAGCCATTGACTGGAACCTCCTCTGCTCTGGTGCCTCCCTCTACCAGGCAAGGATCTCTTTCCCCTGAAAGCCCTAGACAGCCGTCTAGGAGCTGCCTTGACCCCCCGTTGCACCCCTTTCCTCCCTAGAATTGCTACAAAGGGAGATAGTAGGGGATAGAGCTCCTAACCACCATCGGTATTCGTACACCTGAGTGAGCCATTTGAGGACCTGTGGTTTTCAGCTCAGGGTAGTTCCCCTGCAGAAGTCTGGCCCAGGGAAACTTACAGACCTTAATACACTGGAAAGCCTGATGCTTTATGGGTGACATTTTCATAATGTTTCCTCTTGCCCCTCTGTGTTTCTTAAAGGACACAGCAGTTCTCTCTTGTCTTCCCTAAGTAAGGGTTTCTTTATGCTTTCCTCCTCTTCCTGGGATCCTTCTCTCTTCCCTCCTCCCACCTGGGACCTGCCCAAGCCTTAACCCTTCCAATACGTGGGGTGGCACACCAATAACACTCCTTCCCTTGGAGCAGGAGTTACAAACCACATCCAACTTGTGTCTTGCCTAAGTTGTCACCCTTTCTCCTCATCAGAACCTATACAAGATCCCTCGTAGTTGGCCCTTTGTAGCCAGGACTCAACACCTGCACCTGCCGCTAGAATGAGTCATCCAGCTATGTTATGAAGGCTGACTGCCTCTCCATAGAAGTGAGAGATGAGCATACCTTCTGAGCTGCGTTCCCTTTCCAAACACGCTGATTCTGGAGTTGGAGGCATGACTCTTGGGGTGGACTTGACCCATCTACAGAGATGGCCAGATATCCCTTTCCTTGGTTCGGCACACCTCTCCCTTACCGAGTCCGTGTACCGGGAGAGTAAAGTACAGGGGCAGGAGACAGAAATGAGCACCAAGTGCTGAAGTTGTGTAAGGCCCCCCCTCAACCCCTGTGATATTTTCACCACCCCTACCTCTGGTCATGTCCCCCTTTTTTGGTTGGGGACAACCTAACATGGGGAATTCAATCACTTTTCTCTTAGTTTCTCTTCTGATAGTAGGATGGGTGTACTTAAAGGCTCTCTTTTTTACTACAATAACCCACTTAAGGGTTACCTCTAAAGAAGGGCCCTTCTGAGATGTCCACTTCTCCCTTTATGACGACCTCCCTGAAGGAGTGTCTCTGATGTTTCCAGGCCCCAGAGGTGGGTCTGCCAAGCATCTAGGACTTATTCCGGGGCCCTCCCTCCAGGCCCTCCATTCCCATGCGTCAATGGATGGAGGGGTGGGGGTCCCCACCCACTTCTTCCTCATTACCCCTCTTCCTGCATTAGCTTCCATATGGAGCTGGGACGCCTCAGTTTAGGGTGCACCTTATCAATCCTACCCATGCCATCTCCTGCCAGTATGCCAATGGAGAAAGGCCTCTTGCCAATCTCCCATTTGGCCAAAGGGCGATGTGCTCCCCACCCCAGTCTGGGTTAGTAATTTAACCCAATTCACCTTCCCCTTTTGGGGTTGAGGTGGCAAGGGCAGCAGTTATTCCACCCTTGCCCTTCACCTGCAGCTGTGAGAATCTGTTGCCCTGGATTACGACTGCCTTTCTCAGGAGTCAGTTCTTCTAGGAAGGGGCAACCCTCCTACACTAAACAGTCTTGCTGGTGACAAAGTTGTTCCTTGCTATTATGATATAGCAAATTCCCTGACAATGAACTGGGGACTGCCTGTTGGTGTTATAGTCTCCTGATAGAGTGGCTAATGACCCCTTGGCACTCTCATGCATGCCTCCTCCCGAGGATCTTGCACTTGATGGTATGCCCATAGGCGTTCACCTGGTGGCCAATTGCTGCTTCACCCAGTTTGGGGGCTGTGCCATTTGTGAGTAGCCATGCTGACGGTGAATAAAGTTCTAACTCCACCCACTTTCCACAGCACGGCTATCAGTCACCTAATACTGAATGTATCCGACCAGCGCTCAAAGAAGAATGATGGGTTACTTACCAGTAACTGTCCTTCTTCGAGATGGGCTGCTCAGATTCATTCAGCTCCCTCCTGCCTTCCCCACTACTCAGAGTTAGCGATTAATGGGAACTGGGGACGAGCAGGGCTGGGGCCATATATATCGCCAGGGGGCGGTGGCTGCCAGCCCTGTCCTGACAGGCTAAGGCTAAAAGAAGTTCCGGCCAATTGTGCGCTGTGGCATGTAGACACCAAATACTGAATGAATCCGAGCAGCACATCTCGAAGAAGGATGGTTACTGGTAAGTAACCCACCATTGCTTAATGTTAAGCTTCTAAATTCATATTTAGAAACAAGATACTAAATATGAATTTAGGAGACTAATTTTAGAGCACTAAGGTTTTAAACTTTGGTTGGCAATTAAAATGCTGTGTGCCACAATTTTTCCTTTTTAAAACTAAAAGTATTAATTTTATTCATTAAGACTATGTCTACACTTAGAAGTTAGTTCAAATTCACTTAGTTTGCATTAATTAATTGGAACTAATAAGGGTTAATTCAAACTAAGTGAATTTGAACTAACATGGCCCCACTAGAAACCCAAATCAAACTAGCATGTCCATAGACAGGACTTGCTAGTTCGATTTAGGTTGGGGGCACCATGGGAACATGGGAACATGGTCCCCCAGAAAGACCACACCCCCACCCAATACATAGAAAGAGGAAGGTACCTTGGGATGAAGAAGGTCAAACCACATTAATTCAAACTAATGATTAGTTTGAATTAACATGCCTCCATTGGGTTAATTTGAATGAATAAGTTTGAATGAACCATTACTTTGAAGTTAAACAAGGTTTTATAATTTCAAAGTAAGCGTTCATTACTTCAAACTAAGGAATTCTTTAGTTCGAAGTAATGAAAGCCAGTGTGGCCATGCATTAATTTAGTGTGAATTAATCTTCATTAATTCAAACTAAATTTTAAGTGTATACATACCCTAAGTGATAAATGACAGCTTACATTACATTAGCTAGAATGTAGAGCTGTGACCAGACCAACATAGTTTTGTTTTGTTTTGTTTCTTTTTAGTCTAAATCAGGAAGGAAACAAAATATTGTGAAGTGTCTCATGAAATTATTTTTTAAAAAAAAATCATTTTGGGTCAATGAAAATATTTTGGTTTGATAAAAGCAAAACATTTAATGCTGCTTTTGACTTTATTTTAGATTATATAATAACAAATAATATAAACTGCTAAATGAAAAAGCTTTTCAAGGTGAAAATTTTAGCATTTCAATAAGACCATATGAAAAATGCTTTGTTTAGTTTTTTAAATAAAAATTTTATCAAAACTAATATGTTCTTACAGAAAATTTAAATTTCACTGAAACACTATATTCTAGTAGGAAAGGGTTGTGTCAGAAAGTGTTTGATAAGCTGTGATGGACTCCTCAGCCTGGCCTCCTGGCAGGCACTCCTAGCAATGGTAATCTGGAGAATTTAGCTCAAGTCCACTCGCCTCCTCCCCAATGTCCAGTGCTATCCATCTATCACCCTTTAGCAAGGCAACTCAGCCCTCCAGCTGAGACCCACTTTAGGTATCCCCCTTCCCGGGAACAGTCCCACTCATAAGTCCTAGCCACCAGAGCCGGTGCAACACGGCAAGTGTGGTAACCATTGGAGGGGGGCACCGACATTTGAGGGGCACCAAAATGAGCTGCACTACGGACATCACTCATCTGCCCGGCTGTAAACAATTTGCTGCGCTGCAGGAGGGTGCAAGAAACCCTAGCACTGTGCTGCTAGCCACTCCTCAACTAGTCAATGGCGTCTAAGTGTGATGCCGCTCCTGACTCTCTGGGGGAGCAGGGAGGGACCCAGACCCACCTACTTCTCCAGACCCAAGCCCTGGGACCCTATACACCACAACTTCAGCAAAAACACTGCTTCCTACCAGTCTTTCTCATAGGCTGTGTTCTCACACAGCGAGTTATTTCAATACGGTTGTTTCGAAACAACCGTATATCGAAATAACACTCATTTCGAAACAACTTATTTCGAATTAACACAATGTTAATTCAAAATAAGGAAAAAAATGGGAATCGAAATAGCAGGTTCACACTGTGAACTTGCTATTTCGGTACCTGGTTCAGGGGGCTGCAGCCCCCTGGGGGTGAGCAGCTGCGGCAGCTCACCCTGCAAGCCCAGAAAGGGGGCTGCAGCCCCGGAAAGGGGGGTGCAGCCCCCAGCAGGGGGGGCGAGTGGCTGCGGGGCGCTGGAGCCCGCCACCGGAGCTGCCTCCAAACCCCGCCAGTGGGTC
>ML682060.1:34872421-34884280 GCA_007922195.1 Podocnemis expansa
TCCACCCCGCCAGAGGCTGCAGCCCCCTTTCTGGGGCTGCAACCCCTTTCTGGGGCTGAGGGACAGCCCTCAGCACCCTGGCCAAGGTCTTGAGGGTTCCCTGGCCAGGGTGCTGAGGATCCAATGTTGTTTCGGAACACTTTGTTCCGAAACAACATGTTCACATGCCTTGTTTCGAAACAACTGTGCGTCATGTGAACAGCTGAAACCTTATTTCGAAACAACCTCTGTTGTTTCGAAATAAGGAGGCTGTGTGAACACAGCCATACTCTCTTTCTCTGGGCCACTTCCCCCCCAGCTCCCAGTCTCACATCAGCCTTCACCTCTGGGCCATACCTCTGCAGTCCACTCTCAGCATCTCCCTGAACCGTAACCATCTACTCCAAACACCATTGCCTTTTTGGACAGTTACTCTGGATCTCTGCCGCCAGCCAGACCTTAAGGATCCCAGATCCTAACAGCTCACTGTAGTATTCCTTGAGCTGTTCAGGGTGTTGGCCAGTACTCCCTCCCCACAAAAGCCCTCCACCTCCAACCACTTACTCCCTGAACTCCTGACTCAGATTGAGAGCTAGTCCCTGCAGCCCATTCTTATACTGGGTTGCTGGCCCCTGATTGGCCCTCAGCCTCTGGCAGTCCATTGGCTGCCATTCACAGGCCCTTTCAACCTCTTAAATACCATAGCAAGAAAGCAACTCTCCTACACCAGCTCAAAGATAACATTGATTATTTTCTCAGAATTTTTAGACTTTGGAATTACTTGTGTTTTGCATGGCTGTCTCTTCTACTGATTGGCTGTCAGACAAAAGCCTTTGTTAGACAACCATAAGCTTGAAAATACAGATGACTTAAATGAAAGAACCCTTATTAGAACATAAGAATGTGAAAAACTTAGGATTTGAAAAATGAACAAAGAGTACTGCAGAGCTTTTAAAGACTAACAAATTTATTTGTCACAAGAGCTTTCACGGGCACAATCCCACTTTATCACACACATGAAGTGGGATTCTCCCCATGAAAGCTAATGCAACAAATAAATGTTTAGTCTTTAAAAGTGCCACAGGATGCCTCCTTTGTTCTGCTGAACTAGACCAACATAGCTACCCCTCTGGAACTTTTAAGCATTTAAAAGCAATTTGGAGTACACTCTTGAAACCATATCCCATCTCACCACCCTCCTTGTATGAATACTGTAAGTATTACATCAACTTTAGAAACATTTTGTTGACACAATGAGCAAATACACTAATTCTTTCAACTCCTTCCAAGAAAAGACAGTTTTGCATTTGCGTGGGTGAATGTGGCACTATGGCATCCATGGTCTACATTTGTAGAGTAGATAGACACATATTTGGCCTATATTTGAAGCATAGAATTGCAGGGCCATAGCCAGAATTATGACTGACATGGTTATGATATAGATACAAGATTTTCTAGCTCATGCTGAAGTGTGAAATGGAGAAGGCTGTTACCTTTAATTTTATGTTAGTCCTGGATCCAAAGGGGAAGGTAAAATGTGAAAATGCTGTAAAGCAAAACAACGTGCTCTGTGAAGGCTGAGTTTCCAGCTTGTGCATAGAAGACAGCTAGAAAATGTTGGTGTTTTTGGCCCGCAATAGCAGGTTGACAAAAGGAGGATTGGGTCAGTGGGCTGTAACTGATGATTATGTGATGATTTGAAAGTCAGTCTGTGCAGCGTGGGAAGGGAATATGGAGGTCTGTAATTCAGACTGGAAATGTAGGGGGAGATTAGAGAGTGTTCTACCCATTGAGATGTAGACTCAGAAATAAAGGTTCATAAGTAGCTATTTGTCTCCTAGAGCTACTAGTCTCCTAGACCAGTGGTGGGCCGCGAGCATCCCCGAGAGGTGGAGTGAAAGCTCCCTCCCTGGTCACCCCAGCCATGTGGTCTGTGCAGGGCTGGGAAAACGCAAGGGTTAAAGTAAGGGGGAAGGCATGAACAACAGTTCTGGGGCCCCCTATTTTTAGGCAGGCAGCCTTCTGGCCCCCCTAAAAATAGAGGAAGGCACTGGAACACGGAGTTCCAGTGGTCCCCCTAAAAATAGCAGGAGCAGCCCGAACGCAGTGTTCTGGTGGCTCCACCTTAGGCCCAGCCAGCAGAGAGGGGCGGGAGGGGTGTGAATCTCCCACCACAGGGTGGAGCAGCTACCAGCGGTTCAGCCAGCCTGCAAACAGCAGAGGCAAGGGCTTTGGAGAGGAAAGCTGCTGGGGGTTGTGCAGAGCAGGTGTGTGTGTGAAGCAGAAGTGGGTGGAAGTGGATGTATAGCAGGGGTTGTGGGGTGGCTGTGTGGGGGGGGTGTAGCTGGGGGCTGGAAGCCTAATTCTGGCCCCTGCAGTGATGGAAGGGTCCATCACAGGCAACAGGGGGCAGGGGAGGGGAGGACAGGACCCACTGAGGTGGGAGGGAGCAGCAGTGGGGTGAGGATTTGCCGTGGGCGGCAAGGAGCCACTGTGGAGAAGGCGGAAGTGGGTGCTGCACCAGGCTCACCTGCCCTACCTTCCCACTCCCCTGGTTCCTCCCTGCCCACCACAAAGCCACTTTTGTTCTCCCTTCCTCTCACCTCTCTTGCCACCCTTTTGCTGTTCCCCACATGGTTACCCTTGTCCTCTTTTGTCACCCCTGCCCTGCCCTGCTCTGCTCCCCACACTCACTCCTGCCACTGCACACGACTCCTGACCTCCCCTGTTTTGCCACCCCTGCTCTGCTACCCCTACTACTCCACACAGCAGCATTTCCGAAATGCTGTGCCATGGTTCATGAATATTCATAAGTATTTTAAGTTAATTTGAATATTCATGAGTTGTTTTTTTTTTATTGGTGGTGTGCCTCGAAAAATCTGAAGGTATCAAGGTGTGCCATGGCAGAGAAAAGGTTGGGAACCACTGTCCTAGACTACTTAGGAACCTGTATTAAGAGGAAAAACAATGAGAGTCCTGTGGCATCTTATAAACAAACAGATTTCTTCAGGCATAAGGTTTGTGGGCTCTAGCCCACTCCGTTAGATGCAGGACAAAGTGGTCTGGAGCCCACGAAAGCGTATGCCCAAAGAAATCTGTTAGTCTATAAGGTGCCACAGGACTCTTGTTGTTTTTGCTGTACACAAACTAACATGGGTATCTCTCTGGAGGTATTAAAAGTAGTTATATGTTCCTTGAAAAGGAACTATTTGATTTTTAGATCTTACAAATTCCACACATATGCTTCTGAACTTCTGATGCAACACTATTCTTGCTGTGTAGTTTACAAATTCGGTCTTCTTCACCAGCAAAGTGAATAAGTAGGCATTGTAGATGGGTGAATAGCATACTAGACTGGGGCACAAGAAATGTGGGTTGTCTTTCTGGCTTTATCTTTGATTTGTTGTCTTGCTTGAACAAGTCACTTCACTTTCTATTGCTGTTTTCATCTTCCATCCTTTGTCTGTCTCATCCACTGAGATTATAAACCCTTTGGACAGGATCTGTACCACATTTTGTATTGGTACATACTTAACATAAGTGAGCCACAGTCCTGAATTGATGCTGTAGGTGTTACTGTAATATAAATAATAAATTACATACAAAAAACTAGGTTAGATTGCAAGCACAAGTGATCCCAATGACGCTAAGGGTAAGTCTGCACTTAGGCACAATCTAAAATCAATGTTGATATGTCAAATTAATAAAACTGGAGGGAAGTGTAAACAACACATGGCATGTTCTGGCTTCTTCAGTCCACATTGCTATCTGTTACTTTGACTTCAGAAGCGTTGGATTGGGGGTAGGTGTCCCACAGTGCAACAAAGCACTCACCCCTCCTGCCCTGTCCCTGTGCTGCTCCCTGGTTCCTGCACCCCAGCCTCGTCTCCACACTCTGCCCAGTTCCCCCACCCACTGCTCTGGCTCCAGGCCACTTGCTGGTTCCCCCAAACTATTTGGTTTTGATGTGACCAATGTGCAACATACCAGGAAAGGCAGAATTGCATGAACAGGAATTCTGAGATAGATCCTGGAGGCCATTAAAATCACATTACATGGCTCTTTGCACACACTGATGTTAAACTGCATTAATAAAATCTCATTAAACACTATGCCTCCTACAGGGATGGAGTTACAATGTCCACTTGCAGCAGTTAATTCAACTTTTCAGTCACAAGAGTGTATACGTGGGCAGCAGAAGGTTGGCGTAAGCAGTGTTTCATCAACCTAAGCATTCAGTGTAGACCAGCCCTCCAAAATCACAATATTAAGATTTCACGTGTAACCTTAATTCAACCCCACATGCTTTAACTGACATGATCACATTATTTTTTTTCCACAGGACCTCTACTCTGTTTTTTGAACAGAATGGATGAGACTCATTTAATCAGAATTTATTTGATATTTTGTTTTTGCCTCATTATTCAAAGCCCAAGGTCATATTTGTGACACACTATTTAAATTCTGCTCCTAATTCCAAATTGTTAATTTCCACAAGGGCATCTCTATAGTGCTCATCTCTAGTATCTAATATAGTATCAAATATTGACAAATTTGTCACTGCAACATTCCTGTAAGGTGAGGGGTGACATTATCCCCATTTTACAGGTGGAGAATTAAGATACAGAACAATTAAGATCAAAAGTTTCTGCTAATTTTGAACACCTAATCTGAGATGCCTGGACCTGATTTTTCAGAGCACTGGATGTTATAAAGCACTTTGTAAACAGCGTAGTGGCTAGCACCTCTGCTTAATATACAGAAGGCCGTGGGTTGAAGCCCTAAGGCGTTGGACTTGATGATCTCATGAGGTCCCTTCCAACCTTATAATTCTCTTCTATTCTGTTCTAAAAGCATGGCTCCCATTCACGTCACTTGCAGCTGTGTGTGCTAAGTGCTTCTGCAAATCAGACCTCAAGACAGGCACAGAGAAAATGAGAGACATACAACTGGTGACTAGCTGTGGAAATGTTGCTTTAAATGATTTGCCCTGCATCATGCAGGAAATCTGTAAAAGGTGCAGAGACAGAATGCCTGTTTTCAGGGCAGTATTATGTTGCCTTAATCTGGAAACAGTCTTTCACTGCCTGAAATCCCCTGCCTCATTCATTATACACCTTCCAACTTCTACAACAAATGTGACACAAGATTAATACCCATGTGGTTTGTCAACAGGGCTGAAACCTTTTGATGCAACTCAGAGACCTCTGCCACTTGAGGTGATAGAGAAACTGACAGCACTAGTAGATTGGAGGTTGATACCCTTTGCAACTGGGTCTTTTAACAGCAGAAGAAATGTGAGGCTCAGGCATTTGGGTTCCTTTCCAAGTTGTGCAAGGCAGTGTGCCCTAGTTAGCAGAGTCTCCTGCCCCAATCTCCCCCACCCCCCAGCATGCCCCTCTCCCAGTCCTGTCTCTTCCCCACTCCTAGTTCCTTGTCCCAGTCACATTTTCTTTGCTTACCCAGAAGCAGACTCACCAGCTATGGCGCTTCGTCACACACCCAGATTCCTTGTCCAGCCAGTTTTAGTTTCCTCTTTCAGGCAAAGGATGCCATTTAGGGACAGTGGAAGAGGTCTGCTGCTGAGGAACAATCCAGCCCCAAGCAGAGCTGTTACTTGAAGTCATTTTCCCTGGTGCATTAGCTCAATCCCCCCAGCCCTGTAGTCTGCCTCCTCCAATCACCAACAGATATAATAGGAAGGACAGTCCTTCTAACCAACACTAGCATTCCACTACCCAGGACAGCTGCCCCCACTGGGTAACAAGTGCCTATAACAGTGTGGTCCTACAGCTGGGGCATTACACAGGAAGAAAAAATTTCAGAGGGCTACAGCTGACCACACTGGCTGTGTGCCCAGGGCCTTTGGAGGTGAGGCAGGCAAGGAGGGGGCACTAGGAGGGAGGAGCGCAAGGGTCCCAGTGGGGAGGCAGCTGGACCAGATGGGCAGTGGGAGGGGAAAGAAGAGTCAATCTCTAGGGAAAGGGATAGGTGATGGCACACGGCTGAGCTCTGAGGGAGGAAAGCAGAGAGTATGGGAGAAGCAGCTGAGAGGAAAACCATTCTTGGGGAATCCTGAGAGACAGGAAACTAAAGAAGGGCTGGGGGGGGGGGCTAGGAAAAGCTAAGCAGGCCTTGGGGTCCATTTGGCCTCAGAGAAGCAGGAAGCCTCTCACCTCCCCTTGGGAAGAGACCAAGCACAGACCCTTCTAGTCCCATCCACTAGCACTTGGAGTGTCAAGGATGGGTTGTGTCTGTGTTGTGCAGCAAATTACGCAAGTAAGCCCTGATCTCACAGAGACTGAAAGCCATGGTGTGGGCCAACACAGAAATCAAGCTGTATTCCAGCACAGCTCAGGCTAGCAAGTCACATATGTAAAGCCCTGTGTGTATGCACAAACATGGAGCTGCTGCTGATGCACATCTCACCCAATCAGTTTGCTTTTCATGGCCCTCTGCAGTGTGGTGATCCACACCTGCAGCCCTGGGGCCCCCAATCAACAATATAGAGACTATTCCTGCTGCAAACTCCCCCACTGATCAGCTTTTTGGGGCCCAAGCCCTCCAGGCAGCTGCACAGCAGCTGACAGCTGGTAGGAGAGCCCTGTCGAACAGGTGATTGATTTCATAGAATCATAGAATCATAGGCTTAGAAGGGACCTCATGAGGTCATCTAGTCCAGTCCCCTGCCAAAAAAAGCAGGACCATTCTCAGTAAATCATCCCATTTGTGGCCCACGGCTTGGGGAGCCCCCCAAGAGCCATTCCACAGAACTCCCCTGATAGCTGCTGACCAGCTGTTCTATGGGGCTTCCCTGCTGGCCACCGATTAGCTGTTCCGCAGAGCTGCCTTGCTGGCTCCCCCACCCCCATCTCAAAGACAAGGGAAGCAGCAGTAAAGGCTGTGCTACAGGTGGCTGCTTCCTTGCCTTTGAAATTTTCATCTGATCCACCATCCACCAAAAAAAAAAACAAAAAAAACGCAAGAACAACCAACCGATAGCCACATCCCCATCTGCAGAGATAAAGTGGATATCTATAGATTTGCAAGGCTCTGCAAGAAGGAAACCAAAGTCCATACCAGACTTGTGCTACTAGTATTAAAGGCTAGCACTGTGCTGTCTTTACTGCTGTTATTACTGGGGCTAGCTGGATTCAAACTAGCACAGGTAGGCTAACCCATGCACAGCTTTTACATGCCCTATGTGACAGTGGTTAAAAAAACAAACCAACTGCAAGGCAGGTTTAGAAGCTGTGCCTAGCAGCTTCAAAGGGGGGGGGGTGAGAAACTAATCTGCATGGGTTTTGTATTTGTGTGAGCACAAAGAGCATATGAACATACTCACACTATGGGTGCAGGGCAATATGGGTAATGGTATTTGGGTTGATCTGATCACAAATCTGTCAATATCTGTAATTCTACTGAAAAGAAACATAAAATACTGTCTCATAATATGCTGCTCTCTTGCTTGTTCAAACTCTGTTTAGGTGGGTTAAAGGATAAAAGCTGCCATCAGCAAAAAGAATATTAAAAGAGGGGTCACCCCCTCCTTCTAGCTTGGTTAAGTTAAGACAGGGGTGGGGGTTTAACATCAGCTCAGTCTAGAGCTATGCCCAAGGCTTTGCCTCTCCTACTGTCAAAGGATAGATCTGGCCAGGCTTCCTGTGAAGCCTTTCTTTTGTTATTCTAATAGCAGAAGCTGTTTGCAACTATGTAAGGTTTAAGAGATGAAATCACTAAGAGAAGAGACACTCTCAGAGCTGAAATCACTGAGGGAAAACCCTTTTTCTGAGCTGAAATCACTGAAGAGGAGCAGCGATGAAGTAAGTGACCAGTGGGCAGTTCCAGAGGACAGTGTGTGGAGCCAACAGACAGTGAGAGCAGAGCACAAGTGATCAGCAGGCGGAGCCAGTGGAAGGTGAGGGCGGAGCATGAGTGAGCTGTGGGTGGAGCCAGAAGATAGCGGGTGGAGCCAGCAGCTGGTGAGAGCGGAGCATGAGTGACCAGTGGGCAGAACCGGTGGAATCGGCATATGGTGAGAGCAGCCAGCGGAGGGCTGGATATGAGTGACCAGTGGACGGAGCTGGCTGATAGCAGGCAGAGCCAACAGATGGTGCGAGTGGCCAGTGGAGGGCCACAGAGCATGAGTGACCAGCGGGTGGTGCTGGCAGACAGCTGACGTGAAAGACATTCCCTACATGCCCTGAGTTTGTGTTTAGCACTGCTCCTTGAGATCAGTGCTGGTTTTGCTATTGAGTTCACAATGCTTTTGTGCTGTGTGGGATCATATTGGGAACCTCTTTGTACTGATTCTCCAGATTAGCACTGAATTTTGTTATAGGGCCTTTTACAATCTGTTTTTATTACTATTAAAAGTCCTGTATACTACACTCAGACCTGTGCTTGTGAGTGGGGAGGCATTACCCCTTTGGGGTGCCCAGGGAATAGTGCATGATTTCCCAGAAGACTGGGTGGGGGCTTGATTTGGTTGGTGCTGTAACATTATTTGGAAACCCCTAGATATAGAACCTGGCCCTTGTTCTGCCAGCTCACCCTGGCAGAAGGGTTACATAACTATTTTTCTATCCTTACTGATGAAACTAAAGATGCATCAAAAAATGAAGAGAAGTGGCTCCTTTTAGTCCCCTATCAAAACAGAATCATTCATGAGAAAATTCTGGGCTGCTTCCACATGGAAAATTTAAATGCTTGATATCAGTTACAGTGTTGCCCAGCGCTATGATGGAGCTGAGTGGGCATTTGACAGGAGTAGAAGCATGAACTCAGGAGGGGATTATACATACCATTTAAATGCACTGTCATGCTCACAGACTTAATCTTGTCATCGCAGATATATGTTCCAGCATCAGCTAGTGTCAGGAAGTCTTTACATGTGCTCAGAAACTGTACATCTCCTTTAGCAGTAGTTACATGCACCATGAACTGTTTGTTAAGGCATAGCAGGAGTTAGGTCAGAAGGTACTTTAGATAGGTAAATTATGTGAAACTCACTGTTTGTGCCAGTATGACTCCTGCCAAAACCTGCATGCAATATAGGGCACTATAGTGGAAACAATGAAAGCCAGTTTAAAGAGCTGATGGATCACCAGCTAACATTGCAAAGAGTTTGACGGCAAGGCTAAAGGGTTATTACTTTCTTTTGCAGCTCTTGTCTTGGAAATAATATTCAAGATTTTGAATAGTGCTTCTGAAGAGCTGCCAAATGAAAATCTGAATCTATCAAGTGCCATGGAATGAGTACCAAGCAATGTTGCTGCTCTTCAAGAAATGAGAGCATCTGAAAACAAATGGAAGGAGCTATGTGATGAGTCTCAAATCATTGCCAGGGAACTTGAAATTGCTATTGTGGGTCAGGCAGTCACAACAGCTGAGTTCAGCAATACAAAACTAGCAAGAAGACTTAGCAAAGTACTCTCCCAGTTGGTCTTGTTTTTTCTTGCTAGTACATTGGGTCAGTCAACTACACAGTATGCTTCCAAGAACACTTGAGAATCTGTAAAATCTGACTTCTGACCTCTCACTACAGTTTGTTATCTGCACTGACTGCCTGAGATCAAAAGAGAAAAAAAAATCTCAATCATTAGAAACTGAAAATAACTGTAGTTCACTACAGATCAACAGGCAACAATTTTGGCAATCTGGATGCAGAAGTTGAAGTGGCCTAGGAGCACATTCTACCAAAAACATTTTACTATGATTTCTGAATTCTGGAATGTTCTCAATGACTTACCAAGGGATTACTAATCTTTGCTGCCTACTGTGGATATTACATTAAGTCTTCCAGTTTCTACAGCATTAAATGAGAGGTATTTCTCTACACTCAAATGAGTGAAAGGCTAGTTAAGATTTGCAATGGGAGATGAGCACTGAAGTGACTTGATAATTGTAGCATATGAATGTGAAACTTCCAAACACCTGGATATCAGGAAGGCCATTGACAATTTTGCCAAGATGAGACCAAGGCATTATACATTGTTTTATCTCATATCTGAAGTGATTGTTTGTTTGTTTAGTTATCTCTGTTGCAAGAGCCAACCCCTGCCAAATTTCAAGATCCTGCTCCAAAGTACATGGGTGCTGGAGATTTTCAAAGAAAGGCTTTCTGGATTTTTTTAACATGGGTAAACAATTAGTTTTTCCTAGCCTTGCTTTCAGAAATGGTTGAACTATTTTAGCAAAAGGTTTTGCAAAGAAACTCACCTTGAGACAAAAACTCTGCATTTAAAATTTTAATCCAAGCACCTTAAGTTGAGCAAGCTTATAAACAACTGAAAATAGGATCTTAGCATGGGAATTTTGGGGCACACTTAATAATAAGTGAATCTACCAGAACAGATAATAAATAATAATTCATTCCTTAAATGAAAGGTGTTTGATTTAGAGAACTTCTAATCTCCACAAACTCTATCACTGAAGTTTATATCAAGATCCATTAAGTTTCGTATGTCCACTGAGACCTGGTGTCACTTTCAGAGAAGAACCCAAAATCCAACCCCCAAACTTTAATCTCAAACACTCCTAAACAATAGATCTCTCTAAGGTAGGAGGCTCAAACTCAAATCACCATGAGGGCTGCATGAGGACTAGTACATTAACCCAAGGGCCACACCACATATGAAGACTATTACAGTAGCCCAAGGGCCACACCAATGAAACCTTGTCATACAATGATATTGCAAATATCGGGAATGGTGGTGTTATTACGGGCTGCAGGAAATAGCTTTAAGGGCCGCATGTGGCCCACAGGCCAGGTGTTTGAGACCCCTGGCAGTGTGCATAAAGCAGCTACACAATGGGGCTATCCACTGCCCCCTTCAGATTAGGGCCTTGCTGTAACTTTGCCTTCCAGCAGATCCATCCCTGTGTTGGACTCTATTCTGTTACTTAGGCTTTCTCATTGTAGAAAAAATACCATACTTTGTAACAAAGGCTCCTACCAGAACAGTTTGCTTTTCTCTTCTCTTTTTAATTGTCAGTCAAAAAAATCTCTGGCATTTTGAGTAAAATCTACAAACTATAACTTTTGTTGTAGGCAAGGGAACTCTCCACCCACTGAAAAAAGAGCTAAATCCTAAATTTGCAAAAATAACTGCAATCCCCATATCCCAGAAATGGTGGAATAAGTGGGTATTCACAGTTTTTTTTTCTTTAAGGGGTCTATTGGTAAAAAAACACAGAGGTTGCTTGCCAGTGACCTCAGTCCTTTTCACATGAATGAGAGAAGCCCAAAGAGACACTGACTCAGAGAGGAGGCATAGAGGTTGTTTGAAGAAATAGTATCTCATTGTTAGTCCTAATGACTCACCTTTGTTGCAATGCTGATCTTCTGCCTTAAGCAACTTTCACCCCAAGACATTTTTGGCCAGCTAGCCCAGTCCCTGGCATGGGGGGGAGGGCAGAAGTCTGCCCCATGGGGCACCCCAAAGCATGAGGCCCTGGGTAGCTGCCCTTCTTGCCCTACCCTAGGGATGGTCCTGGGCATGAGAAGAGATCGGCAGTGCTGTAAGTAATGTAACCTATGGCACATCAGGCCATCACCTTGGTTAAGCACAAAGGGTACACAAACTCACAGGTGGCCTGCACCATCTGTTTGGGGTCACAGTGCTCAGGTGGCAGGGCTGCTTCATTCCTACATAGACTTCTGAGCTAGCATGTAAGCCTGAGTTCTGGTATGCTCCCTCTCTGTGGGGTCCTAGGGCCTGGAGCCTACGCTCCAACTTGAGCCTGGGAGGCTACATGGCACTACATCCAAAGCCCTGTGAGCCCAAATCAACAGGCATGGGCCAAGTGAAGGGTGGGGTTTTTTTTGGTTTGTGTGTGTGTGTGTGTGTGTGTGTGTGTGTGTGTGTGTGTGTGTGT
>ML682060.1:34884290-34903834 GCA_007922195.1 Podocnemis expansa
GTGTGTGTGTGTGTGTGTGTGTGTGTGTGTGTGTGTGTGTGTGTGTGGAGACATAACCAAGGGGACAAATTCAAAAAAGTTTTATGGCTCATTTATGCATCTTTCTCAGTGATTACGCAGACTAAACAGCTAACTTCCTTTATTCCCATTGTACGTATTGGCATCTGTATGGGTGAAAGATCAAAAAGAAAGAAGTCAACTTTAAAAATGAAAATTGTTCCCATTTAAATAAACAGAACTGGATGTGTTTCAAAAGAAACTTTTGGCTTTTCTATTAACACAATGCATCAGTGAACAGGACTATCACTTTTTAAGCTAAAAATTAGATCTACATGTATAACTTTATATAATGCATAAACTGGAGAACTAACATTAATCAACATTCAGGTGGAAAAATCAAGCCTTCATAAAGTTCATATTACTCCCAAGGTATGTCTACACTGAAAAGTTTTTTTCAAAATAAGGAGACTTAACTTCAAAAAATAGAGGCATTTTGTAGTTTCAATATAAGCAGTTCATTATTTTGAAAAATCAAAGTGCTATTGCAAAATAACCAAACCTGCCTTTATTTTGAAAGAGCAATTCTTTTGAAATAGTTATTTTGAAAAAAGCCATTCCAAGCCATGGAATTGGCTTTTTTTGAAATGATGGCCCTATACTTTTCCCTGCCTTCCTCTTTGAAACAGAGAGCCTAGTGAAGACTTTCTTTTGAAATAATAATTCCTACCTTATTTTGAAATAGAGTCTTCACTAGACTCCTATTTTGAAATAATTATTTTGAAATAATTATTCTGAAATATCTTTGGCAGTATAGACATAGCCCCACAGTGTTAAAACAGTATATGGTATGCACAGTTGGTGAAATCCTGGCCCCAGTGAAGTCAGTGGGAGTTTTCATTGAGTAAAGGGTTCAGGAAAAATATCACCCTATATTTTTGATAGTGTGCATTAGTAATATATACAAAAACATAGACCCTATCTCTGCACCAGTACAGGCAACCTTAGACTACCTTTTTGACCTGAGGGAGAAAGGCCTTTCTCTATCATCACTCAAGGTATATTTGGCAGCAATCTCGGCCTTTTACCAAATGGAAGATGGGGTCCCACTCTTCTCACACCTCATCTGCCATAGATTCCTGAAAGGAGTGGAAAAACTTTTTCCCATGTCCGTAACCCCACCCCACAGTGAGACCTGAACGTGGTGCTACGGGCTCTCACAGAACCACCGTACAAGCCCTTAGATTCAGCCACCCTGCTAGTGCTGTCCTGGAAGGTGGCTTTCCTGGTGGCCGTTACATCGGCCAGAAAGGTCTCAGAGCTATGAGCCATATCCTCTGAGCCCCCATATATGGTTTTGTTCCCCGACAAGATGGCCCTGCGTCACCATCCCTCATTCCTGCTCAAGGTCGCCACCCCTTTCCACTTGAATCAAGAAATCTGCCTGCCAATCTTCTATCCAGACCCACAGGTGATGGAAAACCAGAGATGCTGGCACACCCTGGACGTGAGGAGAGCACTCCTAACTTGCATTAAGTGCACCCAATCCTTCCGCAAGACCCCCCAACTGTTCGTGGCAGTCGCAGAACGCATGAGAAGCTTTCCAGTGTCCTCCCAATGCATCTCCAAATGGATTGAAAACTGCATTAAAGACTGCTATGGAAGGTCGAACACACCTCTTCCAGAGACTGTGAGAGTCCACTCTACCAGAGTTCAAGCGTCCTCCACGGCCTTCCTCGCCAAGGTCCCGATCCAAGAGAACTGCAGGGCCACTATGTGATCGTCGCTACATACCTTCACAATGCACTACGCCATTGCCCAACAGGCGAGAAATGATGCCGCTGTGGGCAGAGCTGTACTCAGTGTGGGTAGACTGTAACTCCTCCCACCATCCTTGGGTACGGCTAGCAGTCACCTGTAACTGAATGATGTGAGCAGCACTTGAAGGAGACCATCCTTCTTCGAGATGGGCTGCTCACATACATTCAGGTCCCTTCCACCGTCCCTGCTAATGGAGTTGGCGAAAGTATGTGGGACTGGGAGGGTCAGGGTCACGGTCACCTATATAGACACAGCTGCGGCATGGAGGGGGCATTGGCCGTGTGCCCTGACCTGACAGGCTGATGCTAAAGACTTTCTGAGCTACCATGCGCTGCGGCACGTAGACACCTGTAACTGAATGTATGTGAGCAGCCCATCTCGAAGAAGGACGGTTATGGTGAGTAACCAACCGATATAGGCATCTGTGCACCCTGGTTTATAATCTATATGATTTTCCTGTTCATTTGTACACTGCGATTGTATGATTTGTTGCCAGTTGCACCAAGCAATGTTTCTTTATGGATGCTCATAACCTATTCTACATGATTACTATGATAATATGTTTCCTGTAGCCTCATGCATGTGCTCAGAAAAAAAGATATAGGGAATCTAATAGAATGAAGGAAAATAAAGTACAGTATAAATAAAATTACTAATAGAGTCCAATTAAGTAAAAAAAATGAAGGGGCATATTTGAACTAAATAGAAACAATTTAGGACAATTTTTTTATTGTACAACGGGCTGCTGTGGAAAATGAAAAATGAGAAATGAATTAACTGCTTTTTTTTTTTTTTTTTGCTTTTTGAGGTGCTTTTCAAGTTTATATTTGCAAATTTAGCTTTTTAACATTTTTTAGTTTCATGAACATTAATCAAAGGGTCATGAAAAACTTTCATTTAATGAAAAATCCAGTTTCCGGTAAAGGAAAACATTTTAGTAATTTTTTTATTTTAAAATAATTTAATAAACACATGACATTGTGCAGTTTTAATGCTACATTCATTAATCATTACTCATTTTCCATGACATAATATGGTAATGATAGTTATATTAATACTACATTTTCTCCATGTCCTCCAATGACCTTCTTTTCGCACTTCCCTGTCAATGTTCCCTCTAAGCGGCCGCGCAACCCGCCACAGCCCCCCCCCCCCCACACAGGGCAGGCTGCCAGCCGTGCACGGCCAACAGCCAGAGCCCCTGCATAGAGCTCCTCTGCGGCTGGGAGTTTTGAAAACTCCCGCCCAGAGAAGCTCTAACGGAGCATGCCCAGAATATCTGAGCATGCTCTGTTAGTGCTTCTCTGGCCCAGGAGCTGTGACAGGGCCATGCAGGGTAAGCAGGGGAGCAGGCGGGGGAGGCCGCCAGGATTGGGCCCGTGGAGGGGGCGGGGCTCCAGGAGCGGGCCTGCGCGGGAGGTGGGGGGCCCTGCGCAGCAAGCAACAGGAGTTGCTCAGCTGCCGGTGGCTGTTAGAGGGAATATTGTTCCCTGTCCACTTTTCCATGATTTGGTATCTGGTAACCCTAGACTTGGGTGTATTGTGATTGGGAGTGGGTCCTAATCTCTGTAGAGAGTAGCTCCTGGTGTGGTAACTGGGGCCAGGGTGCTTGCTGGGGGGACCATCCTCAAATAGCCAGGGGGTATACACCCACTGCTTGGGACCAGTTGCATGCCAGAGGCCAAAGTGGGCTGACTCAGGAGTGGGTGGTCATTTGGCAAAGTGGGGTGAATCAGGGTTCAGGAATGGGAACTGGGAGGTCACAGCAGCACACTGGATTGGATCTGGGGAGAAGCCTGTCACAGCAACAAAGATACTTTTAAACTTGCTAGAACTTGCAAAGACAAGTTCACTTAGAGGAAGATGATGACAATATTTACCTAAATACAGTGATTATACCATTCCTCTGGTGGAAAACGTTGCTCATTTTCATCTGACCTCAAAAGTGTGAGATGGCTGCTATTATGTTGCTGCATAGCTGATATTCCAACCAACAAGGTCCTATTGCAGCAAAAATATGCTGTTCAGACAAGGATATTAGCTTGTGCTCTCTTTTCACCTTTAATTTCCAATCCATCCAATGAAATATAAAGACCATGGTCTCTTCCAACCATTTCCCATGACCTTTCAAGAAGAAATTAAAGTCAATAATACTTTAACAATTAACAATGCAACCATTATATAACTGTGAGAGGTAGAAAAGAATCATAATGTCTGTTTTCCAGAGGTGCATAATGAAGCACAGAAGGATTAAAGATGCAGTATGGGGGAGTGTGCACACCTATGACCTGGTCCATAGCCCACTGAAGTCAATAGGTATAATTTGGACCATGACCCTAATTTGCACAGTTACAGTGATTAGCCATGCAAAATAGGTACAGGCAAATAATCAGTTATTGCATATCATTTGCAGATGCAAATACCTAATGGTCATGTGTATTTATGATGAAGGCACATGCAAATTAATTGCACACTTATGTATATGCCTTGTGCAAGACCCACTTGTTCACATGCATTTTTGAAAGTTAGTCCATAGATTATTTACCCAAGGGCTATGTTCACACACAAACTGCTTGTTTCGAAACAAGCCATTTCAAAACAAGCCGATTCAAATAGGGTATGTCTACACGGCACTTTTATTTCAAAATAACATTCATTATTCCGAAATAAAAGAAATTAGGTCTACATGACGTTTTCTTATTTCGAAAGGCCGGGATCTGTCCTTTCGAAATAAGAATCGTCATTCTGAAAAAGTAAAACCTCGATGTTCTCGAAACAGCCGTTATTTTGGAAGGGATATTTCGAAATAACGCTGTTTAGACCTGTTGTTTCGAAACAACACTGTTGTTTCAAAACAACTGTTTCGAAACAACAGGTCCAAATGGCTTTATTTTGAAATATCCCTTCCAAAATAACAGCTATTTGGATTGCAGGCTTTCCCTTAATTCGAATTAACATTTTGTTAATTTGAATTAACTTATTTCAAAATAAGGATTTTATTTCAATATAACTCATTTTGAAATCCTTATTTCAAAATAACCATGTGTGTGTAGACATAGCCATAATGTTTTATTTTGAAACACCTTATTTCGAAAGACAAAAAAGTGTCTTCGAACTAAGGGAAATGAAATAGCACGTCCACAGTGTGGACGTGCTATTTCACTTTGGGGGGGGCTGCAGACCCCCATGGGATGAGAGGAGACGGCGGCTCACCCTGCAGGGGTCTGCAGAGGGCTGCAGACCCCCGTGGGGTGAAGTGGAGCCAGGCACTTCACCCTGCCAGGGTCTGCAGGGGACTGCAGACCTCGGCCAGGTGAGTGCAGCCCGGAGCCTCACCCCACTAGGGTTTGCAGGGGGCTGCAGACCCTGGCGGGGTGAAGTGGAGCTGGGCGCTTCACTCCACTGGGGACTGCAGACCCCCATGGGGTGAAGCGGAGCTGGGCACCTCACCCCACTGGCAAAAAGCCAGGGGGGTCTGCAGTCCCCCTCTGCTGGCCAGGGGACACCCCTCAGCACCCTGGCCAGGGTGCTGAGGGTTCTCTGGCCAGGGTGCTGGTGGGGTGGCCCTTCCTCCCAGGGTGCTAAGCACCCTGGGATGAAGGTCAAATGTTGTTTCGGAACAGTTTGTTTCAAAACAACATGTCCCCACGGGGTTTTTTCAAAACCACTGGTTTTGAAACAACCTTGTTTCGAAACAGAAGTAGGTTTAAGCCATTTTGAAACACGGCTCCCATTTCAAAACAAGGGAACCCCTTGTTTTGAAATGGGAGTACGTCGTGTGGACATGTGTTTCTTCTTTTGAAACAACGTCTGTTGTTTCGAAATAAGAAGCCTGTGTGAACACACCCAAGGACACACACAGCAAATTAGAGGCACAGCCAAGCTCTGTGAACTCGAAGAGTTCCTGGCTCATAGTTCTACTCTCAGTCTGTTGGAGAACACTGCCTTCTGACTGTATCAACCTTTTCAGAAAACAGTGGCAGGATACAGACCTGGGGACTCACAAAGGGACTCCCTAGGCATTTCAGTGCTAAGCATTCCAGGGCCTAACTCCTAGGACCTAGATTCACAGAAGGACTCAGGCACCTGACTGCCACTTTAGGTGCCTAAATCTCAGAATCAGATCCCAACTGGATTCCCAAAACCACTTTGCTGCCCCCAAACTGAAAGGTGCCCAAACTCCCTTGGCTCCAACATGTTTGTAATAGAAGATCCCCTGCTACTTATGTTTGTACCTCTAAGCATATATGCACTAGAACCCAAGCCATGTGACTGGATTCCTAAGCCCCAGAGCAACACATGATGTAGAGGAAGGTAAGCATTCCTCATCTATGGGGACCAAGTTGTAAGTGTGTTCAGAGCTGTCTTACACTGTTGGGTTGCTATAGATAAGCTTACACAAAATAGCCAGGTGAAGAAATGACCTCTCCCAGAACACTTAGCTCAGTAGCTATGACACTCAACTGGGATGTGGGAAACCACTTGCTCAAGTACCCTCTCTGCCTGCAGGGGAGGTAGGATTTGAGCTAGACTCTGCCGGCTCTTATGTGAGTGCCCTTTGCCACTAGGTAGTGGGATAGTCTGATATTAGCCTTCCTTAATCCCTTCTGGTGCAGCTGTTCCACTATGGGGAAACAATTTTTAAAAAATCATTGGTCTAGGTGGAGACTGGACTTGAGCCAAGAGGCTCATGCAGCCCACGTGAGTGCCTTAAGCACTGGACTGAAAGTTCTGTGTATGGGGGGAGCCTTTCCCCCCTACCTCTTATAAAATTGGCATAGGCAACTAATGCCAAGAGTGGGTCACATCTGAAAATTTCAAGCAAATGTAGGTGCCACTCTGCAGCACATTGTGTGTATTTTACCTTTTAATTTCTTGTGGTCTCTCCTGACTCTTAGGACACTTCTCGGGGGGGGGGGGGCACACACCCTTTCCTTAAGCACCTCCTATTGGTTAGCTTAGCTGAAGGGTCATCTAGTGTGCTAGTTTTTATGAATCCCACTGTGAGGTGCCTCTCAGTCTCTCTTTTCCATACACTGTATAGGCAGACTAGACATTCAACTCAGGCTTTGTGAATTCCAAAAATTTTCTAGCCATCTAATAGTTGAACATGGTGATATGCAGTGTCACCACACCTAAGCTGGATTGTGAAATTAGTTCCAGATGCCCTGCTACCCAGGGAAATTCACAGTCCCAAGTCAGATACCCAGGTTCCCCATGCATTATTTGGGGAGAGTTTGCTGCCAAAGAGATGAATCTTAAGAAGTTAGTAAGCTGAGTCACTAATGCTAGCCAAATATGAAATACAGAGGAATGGAGCAAAGTTTAGGACTCAGACTCTCACAGATTCTTAGGCACCTAATTCCCACTGACTGATGGGCCTGAGGGAAGCACCTACCACTGTTCAGAATTTTCAGTTGTGAAACTTCTCCTGAAGTCAGGCATCCAAACCAGATTAGCGTCCTCCTGGCTATGTCGACACTTACAAAATTAATCTGAAATAGCTATTTTGAAATAACTACTTCAATTTTTAATTCAAAGTAATTATTTCAAATTAGCGCTACTTCAAATTTATAATTTCGAATTAGGAGTCCAAGGAAGACTCTGTAATTCAAAATAAAGTAGGAGTTATTATTTTGAAGTAGAGAGTGTTCTCCAGACTCTCTAATTCGAAACAGGGAAGATAGGCAAAAAAATAAGACCATTATTTCAAAATAAGCCTATTCTGTGGTTTAGAATGGCTTATTTTAAAATAATAATTTCAATTTAAGCACTACTTCAAAGTAAAAGCAGGTTTTATTATTTCAAAATACTGCTTTGTTATTCTGAAAGAAAGAAACACTTAATTCAAAACAAAATGCATGCATGGACAGGAAAGAAGTTGTTTTGAAATAAGCCTCCATATTTTGAAATAACGTCTAAGTGTAGACATACCTCTTGTGAAAAACCCATGCATAAATGGTTAGAGTACTCCCAGGGTGTGGAAAATCTGCTTCTCCTGTGAGATAGAGGCCCTCTGGTGGTTCAGAGCAATTCTTACTTGGCATGATCAATTCACTGAACCTAATGTAGTACTGCCATAGTACTTATCCAGAAAGAAAGTTGCGTGAGATATTAGATGAAAGCTGGTGACACACTGGTGATTCATATCATGGTGAAATGTAGGTATTAAAGTTACATGAAAAAACTATACTGATATAATGCTTTTAAGTCTATCAGCGAACATAGGGAGAAACAAATTTCTTCCAGACAAGAGGGAAGCTAGTTTTCACTAATATAAACTTAGCATTGTATGTCAAATACAATGGAAGCTACACTTGCAAATAAATTAAACAGTTAACAGGGCGATGTAAAAGCAGCACAGCACTGATACATTGGAGAGCAAGCAGCAGGGAAGAAGGCTGTTATCTGGAGGTATACTTCAAAAAGATATATTTCAAAGGTTTTCAGGCTATAGGAAGAGGGCAAAAGAATGCTTTTGTTACGCATCCCTGAGGGTGTAAAAAGCCAACTTCTTTTCATACATTTGATTTGGACACTGGTCCTGGGGACTCATGATGCTGAGAGGTTATGTTCCGTGAGAAACTTATCTTAGACAAAGGTTTAGTGGTAAGTGGTTCTCAGGCTTTTGTAGATCATGACACACTTGGCAGCATATTGTGACTCTAGGGCTATGTTCACACACACAGTGCTTGTTTCAAAACAAGTTATTTCGAAATAACTTGTTGCAAAATAACAAAACTGTGTCCTCGAAATAAGCAAAAAACGAGAAGCGAAATAGTGTTTCCACAGTGTGGACTTGCTATTTCAATCCAGGGGCAGTGCAGCATGGGAGGTGTGGCAACATGGCCATCTCCCTGGGCCACGTCGGCGGCCATGTTGCTAGCCAATCACATAAAAGCCGGCCCTGGCCTCACTTCCCTGTCCACTCACACTAGCAGCACACTGCAAGCCATGGACAGTGCTCGGCTGCCTAGACAGCGCCGTGCAGCACCCAGCCCCTCGGTGCGCATGGAGGGTCTCCGGCACTTGTGGGAGACTCTGTTTGCAGACCCTGAGGAGGACTGGCCTCTACCTGAGGAATACATCCAGCTCAGCTGCAGGGCTGAGCTACTGCCCCTGCCCCTCCCGATGCCCCACCGCATCTGGGCGCGTGAGACCAGCGCCGACTGGTGGGAGAGGGTCGTTCTGCGCACCTGGGGTGATGACCTCTGGCACCAGAACTTCCGCATGAGCAGGACCAGCTTCACCCGCCTGGTGGGCGAGCTCGCCCTGCACCTGCACCACAGGGACATCCCCATGAGGCCCGCCGTCCCAGCGGACAAACGAGTGGCCATCCTCCTGTGGAAGCTGGCCACCCCAGAGTCCCACAGGGCAGTGGGGCACCTGTTTGGCATCGGGAGGTCCACCACCGGCACCATCCTCCTCGAGGTCACCAGGGCCATCAGTCACGTCCTCCTACGGCGCCTGGTGAGATGTGGGGACCTGCAGGACACCATGCCCGGGATGGCCACCCTTGGCTTTCCAAACTGTGCTGGCATCTTGGACAGCCCACACATCCCTGTGGGTGCCCTGGAGCACAGGGCTGTGGTGTACCACAACCGAAAGGGATATCATTCGGTGATTATGCAGGCCCTTGTGGGGCCTCTGTTCCAAAGATTGCTACGTGGGATGGCCAGGGAGGGCCCATGACTCCAGGGTCCTCCGCAACTCCGCCCTGTACTGGGGCATGGAGGTGGGCACCCACATCCCCCCTCACACCATCCACCTTGGGGGAGTAGAGGTGCCCGTCCTCATAGTGGTGGACGCGACCTACCCCCTGAGGCCCTGGCTAATGCGCCCGTACGCTGGGCCACTCAACCCCAGCCTGCAGCTGTTCAATCGCTGCCTGGCCTGCTGTCAACAGGTGGTCAAGCGGGCATTCGGACGCCTCAAGGCCCAGTGGAGGTGCCTGCTAACTCGCCTCCACCTCGCTGAGTGGAGCCTGCCACAAGTCATCGCAGCATGTGCAGTGCTACACAATTTTTGTGAGCAGCAGGGGGAACCCATCCCACTCGCATGGGAGGCTGAGGTCCAAGCATTTGCCAGGGACTATGAACAACTGAGATCCCGGCCAACTCAGGAGCAGCCATCTGCGCGAGCCCTTGCCATCCGCGACGCCCTCCGGCTCACCTTCACCATGGAGGAAGACTGAGGACCAGGCCTCCCCTGCACCAAAACACCATCACCCCCCGTCCACCCACAGCCAGCCCGCACCCATCCACCCACACTGCCAACCCCCCCCGCCAATAAAAACACAAGACAACCACGAATAACGTTCAAGGGGTTTATTAACAATAGGGAAGGGATGGGGGCGATATGGGCTGGGGCAATCTGGTGGGGTCTGGGGGAGGGAGCATCAACTTGGGAGGGGACTTGGGGGAGGGAGCTTCAACCTGGGAGGGGACTTGGGGGAGAGAGCTTCAACTTGGAAGGGGACAGGGGTGAAGAGGTCCAGGGGCAGGGGGGGTTAGACAAGGCCTGTGGGAGGTGCCTGGGGGGGGGCGGCATGCCCCACTCACGCCCATGGCTGCCCTCCACCCGCTGTCTTCACTGGGGCGGCGATGCCTCCCGGCGGCGTCGGGTCGCCAGGCCCTCCGCGAGCTGCCAGATGGCTGTGGCCTGCTGTACAATGGCAGCTGGCAGCTCTGTTGCCAGGAGCTCCAGCGCCCTTGCCACCCTGTCCTCGGCGCCCACGAGGCGCTCCAGGGCATGGAGCCCAGCCGCCTGCTGCTGTGCCTGCTCCCGTCTCCAGGCCTGGGTGGTGGCATGCATGTCCTGGCCGAGCTCCTCCAGGCTCTCCAGGAGCTCGCTGCGGGTCCTGGGGGCCCTCCACCATCGCCGCGGTGTCCTGGGGCTTGGGCGGTGGGGTCCGGGTGTGGGTGCTGGCCCTCAGGGAGGGGCTCTGCGACGTGCTGCAGGGACGCAAAAAACACAGTTGGCCCCTGCCGCCTGCTGGTCCCGTCTGTGTGCACCTGTCTGCAGCACACACCTCTGCCCTGACTGTCAGTGGGTCCCAGGATCCCGTGGGACATTGCCCTGGGGTAGGGCTCCTGGCCCCCAAAGCCTCGGAAGGTGGCCGGGATGGTACCCGATGGAGGACATTGGAGGACCCTGGGCAAGATGGCTGTCCAGCCGAGGTAGTCATCACGGTGTAAGGCGCCCTGGGACAGTTTTCCATAAAATCAGTATTCTCTGACAGTCCAGGATCCTTCAACCCCTCTGGGAAAAAGCCTGACAAACCCCTGTATTTCGACCTGCCTGCCAGACAGAGAATGGGAGGATAAAAAGAAGAACAGACTATGGTCTCCTTTTGCCAGACATCTGGGAACCATACCCTGGAGGCACACATGCTCGTGGTGCCCACGAGGGTGAACTGGACCCAGCCACGCCTTTCACTTGGAGGTCTCCTGAGGCCACTTGCCAGTGGTGTGCCCTGCCTGCTCTCCACCCCACCCAAGATGCTGCTGCATCTTTCCCAGCCAGTCCCTGGTCACCACCCCCCGGCACACAAGGGCCTTTGACCCCAATGCCACCTGTGTCTGTGGGACCTGTGGCCAGGGGGCCCCTCTGCGCCCACGAACCCTGAGCCCTACCCGCCCCCAGTGCCCAGCCCTGGCCTCCACCCGTCCCGGGACCTGCTGGACAGGCCCAGCCCTGTGTGCCTCCGTGGGGGGGGGGGGCATACTTACCCACAGGGACTCCGGAGGTCCACCAAGATGTCCTGGGGTCTGAGTCGGAGCCTGGGGCGGTGGTGGGCCCCTGCTCCTCAGTACTGCTCCCCACCTCCATGGCCACGAACAGCTCCGGGGTCATGGGGCTGGCCTCCGCCACTGGTGGTGGTGCAGCTGGAGGTCCCCCAACAGAGACATCGGAGGCGGCTGCCTCCGGGGGACACCGCTGGGCTGTGTGCCCAGGAAGCCATCCAGGGCCTCAAAATATGGGCATGTGGCCTGGCTGCCAGGCCCCTGCAGTGCCCAGGCATCCTGCTCCGTGTTGCGGGGGTGCCCTCCTTGGGACATCGCATCTGCGATGTCACTATAGATATCGCAGTTCCGGTGGCTGGCCTGGAACCGCTGGAGGATATCTGGCTGCTGACAGATGCCCAGGAGGCAATGAACATCCTCCTGGGTCCAGACAGGAGCCCTCCTGCATCTGGTGGCTGAGGGGCCTGGCTGCTGGGCCATGCTGCCTGTGTCAACCCTGCCTGGCACGCTGCCTCACAGGCACACCCAGGCAGGGACTTCCCCCAGAGCGCCGTGCACCCTGGGAGGAAGGTCAGCTGGTTATTTCGAAACGAATGTTGTTTCGAAATAACACAGCCATTACAACCGTTGTTTCGAAACAACCATTTCGAAACAACACTGTTTCAAAATGCAACGAGGTTTAAGCAGTTTTGAAACAACCACAGCCATTTCGAAACAAGCAGTTTGCTTGTTTCGAAATGGCCGTGTGTCGTGTGGCCATGGCACTTCTTATTTCGAAACAACCCCTGTTGTTTCGAAATAAGGAGTGTGTGTGGCCATACCCTAGAGGACCCACTAGCCCACTCTCTCAAGGCCGAATCCAGCCATCTCCCTGGCTTTCTGCCATATACTTAGGCTATGTCCACACACAAGTGCTTGTTTCAAAACAAGCTGTTTTGAAACAAGCCGTTTCAAAATAACACTTTATTTCAAAATAACTTATTTTGAAACAACAAAGTTAATAAGTTGTTTTGAAATAAAGTGTTATTTCAAAATAAGGAAGAAAGCAGAAATCGAAATAGCATGTCCACACTGTAGACTTGCTATTTCTCTTCAAGGCCAGGGCACCATGGGAGGTGTGGCAACTTGGCTGCCTCCCTGGGCCACGTCGGTGGCCATGTTGGTGGCCAATCCCATAAAAGCTGGCCCCGACCTCGCTTCCCTGTCCACTCTGGCTAGCAGGACGCTGCAAGCAATGGACATTGCCGGGTTGCCCAGACAGCACCATGCAACATCAAGCCCCCTCTGACCGCCTGCAGAGTGTCCTGCTCATGTGCGACACCCTGCTTACGGACCCAGACGGTGCCCAACCTCTGCCCGAGGCTTTCATCTACCTCGTCCACAGGGCAGAGCTACTGCCCCTGCCCCCCTCCGTGCCTCGCCAGGTCTGGGCCCGGGAGACCAGCCCAGACTGGTGGGAGCGGATGGTGCTGTGCACCTGGGGGGACGACGACTGGAGGTGGAACTTCCACATGACCAGGGCCAGCTTCACCCTCCTGGTCACAGAACTCGCCCTGCAACTGCGCCGCAGGGACACCCCCATTAGGCCTGCCATCCCTGTGGACAAAAAAGTGGCCATCGCCCTCTGGAAGATGGCCACTCCGGAGTCCCACAGGTCAGTGGCACACCTCTTCGGCGTTGGGAGGTCCACAACCGGCACCATCTTCCTCGAGGTCACCAGGGCCATCAACCAGGTTGTGCTCCAATGCCTGGTGAGACAAGGGGCGCTGCAGGCCACCATCCCAGGCATGGCCACCGTCGGCTTCCCCAGTTGTGTGGGGATCCTTGACACAACACACATCCCCATGCAAGCCCCGGAGCTCAGGGCCACCAAGTACCTCAAAAGGAAGGGGTACCACTCCATCATTGTGCAGGCGCTTGTTGACCACCGGGACTGGTTCCAGAACTGTTATGTCAGACAGCCAGGGAGGGCCCATGATGCCAGGGTCCTCCGGAACTCTGCCCTCTACCAGGGCATGGAGGCAGGCACCTTCTTCCCCCCTCACAACATCAATCTTGGGGGAGTAGAGGTACCCATCCTCATTGTGGCAGATGCGGCCTACCTCCTGCGGCCATGGCTCATGCAGCCATATGCAGGGACCCTCGATCTCTCCCGGCAGCTCTTCAATAGCCACCTGACCCGCTGCCACCAGGTGGTGGAGCAGGCATTCGGCTGCCTCATGGCCCGCTGGAGGTGCCTCTTCACCCGCCTCCACCTCGCAGAGAGGACACTGCCCCAAGTGATTGCCACATGCGTGGCCCTCCACAATTACTGTGAGCAGCACAGTGAGCCCATTCCTCCTGCATGGGAAGCTGAGGCCCGAGTCCTTGGAAGGGACTATGAGGAACCCCGACCTGTGCCCACACGGGAGCAGCGAGCCCTGTCTGTGAGCAATGCCCTCCAGACCGCCTTCATCGCGGAGGAATTCTGAGGGCCAGTCCTTCCCTTCCTCCCACCACCATCTCCCCCGTTCGCCTATAGCCAGCCCCCGCCCATCCACCTGCACTGTCAGCTACCCCCAATAAAACCACTGAAAACCATAAATAGGTGCCAAACTATCTATTTATTTAACAATCAGGGGATGGGTCAGGGAAGGGCTGGGGGGGTTACGGGATGGGGCAATGTGGGGGCAGTCCGGGGAAAGGGGCAGCATCTTGGAAGGGGACAGGGGACTTTGGGGAGTGGGCAGCAACTTGGAGGAGGACGGGGGACTTTGGGGAGTTCGGGGAGGGGGCAGCAACTTGGAAGGGGGAAGGTGGTGAAAGAGTCCAAGGGGCAGGGAGGAGGTCAGGCATGGCCTGTGGGAGGGTCCGGGGCGGGCATACCCCGCCCATGCCCACGGCCGCCCTATGTGCAACATCGCCTCCGGGGAGGGCCAGGCAGCGAACCCTCAGTGCCACAGGGTGGGGCCATCCTCTCCACCAGCTCCCAGATGGCGGCGGTGTGGTCGGCAATGGCTGCTGGCAGCCACTCACTGAGGCACTCCAGGGGAGTGGCCATCCTGTCCTCCGTTGCAGCAGCCACCCTGCCCTCTGCCGCCATGACCTGCTCGAGGACCCGGAGGGCGACGTCCTGCCACTGGGCCTGCTTGCGGCGCCAGGCCTGGGTAGATGCCTCCATCCTCTCACCAAGCTTCTTGAGACTCTCAAGGAGCTTGGCACGCGACCGAGGTGCCCTCCTCCGCTGCCAGGGTGCCCTGGGGCTGAGGCATCTGGCAGGTGATGGTGGGTGGCGAGTGGCTGGGTGACCTGCTGGAGGGAAGCAGAAAACACAGTTGGCCCCTGTTGGCTGCTGGCCCTGTCTGTGTGCAGCCTGTCTGCAGCACACACTTCTGCCCTGACTGTCAGCAGGTCCCAGGCTCCCGTGGGACATTGCCCTGGGGTGGGGCTACCAGCCCCCAAAGCCTCAAAAGGAGGCCAGGACAGTACCCAACGGAGGACATTGGAGGACACTGGGTGAAACTGTTGTCTGGCTGTGGTATTCGTTGGGGTTTAGGGGGCCCTGAACACTTGCTTGTACAAATCAGTATTCTATGGCATTCCAGGATACTTCAACCCCTACAGTACAAAGCCTGACAAACTCCTGTATTTTAAACTGCCTGCCAGACAGCAAATGTGAGGGTAAAAGAACAGGACAGTAAAAAGGGGACCATGTTTTCCTTTTGCCAGACCTCTGGGGACCATACCCTGGAGGCACACATGCTAGTGGTGCCCACGAAGGTGAGCTGGACTCAGCCACACCTTGTTCTAGGGGGTCTCCCAAGGCCACTTGCCAGTGGTGTGGACTGCATGCTGTCCACCCCGCCCAACATGTGGCTGCATCTTTAACAGTCAGCCCCTGTGAACCACCCCCAGGGGCCTGTGACCCCAGTGCCACCTGCCTCTGTGGGACCCGTGGCCGAGGGGGGGTCTCTGCACCCACCAACCCCATGCCCTACCTGCCCCGGTGCCTGGCCCTGGACCCCCTTGCTGCCCATGACCTGCTGGACAGGCCCAGCCCTGTGTGTCTCAGTGGAAGGGGAAAACTTACCCATGGGGGCTCCAAAGGTCTGGCGCGATGTCCCGGGCATGGTGTCGGACCCAGGGGCTGAGATGGTGGTGGGCCACTGGTCCTCCGGGCTGCTCAGCGCCTCCGGGCCGGTGAAGAGGTCCAGGCTGCCCAGGATGGCCTCTGCCACTGGTGGTGCTGCGGCTGGAGGCCCCCCCGACGGACACATCGGAGGTGGTCCCGGTGCCTCCGGGCCTGACGTGGGGCTCCTCTGGACGCCTCTGTCCAGAGCCTCAGCGGGGAGACCGTTGGGCTCTGGACCCAGGAAGGAGTGAAGCTCCTCGTAGTAGGGGCAGGTGGCGGATCTCCCTGCCCCTGGACGTCACGGGCCTCCCAGGTCCGGGCATGGTCCTGGTGCAACAATTTTATTTTGCTGCAGACCTGCTCTCAATGTCCGTGTAAATGTCCCAGTTCTGGTGTGAGGCCTGGAACCAGGACATGATGTCTGGGCTCTGCCAGATCCTGAGGAGGCAGTGAACCTCCTCGGGGGTCCAAACAGGGGTCCTGCGTCACCCCCAGCGGCAGTGCCTGCCTGTGTAGCCATGGCTGATGAGGGGTTGGCCGGGGCCCTGGCAGGAACTTCCTGTTCCCCAGGGTTCTGTGCACCCTGGGAGGAAGGTCAGATAGTTATTTCGAAACAAGCATTGTTTTGAAATAACATGTCCAGACAACAGTTGTTTCAAAACGAGTTGTTTCGAAACAACTGTCATTTTGAAACAGCATGTCCCAACAGGGTTGTTTCGAAACAGCTCATTTTGAAACAACCGTTGCTTTGAAACGGAAGATGTTTAAGCCATTTCAAAACAAAGGCTCTTGTTTCTAAACAACGGAAGCCGTTGTTTAGAAAACGAGAGAACGTCGTTTGGACATGCCACTTCTTATTTCAAAACAACCTCTGTTGTTTCGAAATAAGAAGTCTGTGTGGACATACCCTTAGAGAGTGGTTGAGAACCAGCCTGTTAAAAGTTATAGTTAGTCTCATGAAAGCATGTTCTACTTTGATTTATTTGTAACCATTGTTGTTTCCATTATTGCCACTGTATGCTTTTGAATCTGTGAATAACTTCTCTTCGTTAAAAAACAGATTCTCTTCTTGCTATAAAATCATCTTGTGCTATAACATTAAATACTCCACTCTTTCTTACCGAAATCAAGTAAGTGTATGAGTATAATGTCTCTCTAGAGATAGCAGGCTTGGTAATTATTGTGAGTGTCCAGGGATGATTCTTTGAAGATTAGGAACTGGACAGAGTAAGGGCTGTCAAAGTCCTGAGAAGTTTGTCAGGGAAGGCTAACAGAGAAGACCACAGTTAAGTATCACTGAGGCAAGAAAATTATATGGTGGCCTATGGTTTCAGATGCCCCAAGAAAAAATCATAGCTCTAAATTAGGCACAGTGTTGATATAAAAACAGGTCCCCCTCATCCCAAGTGAGTGCCCTAAGCATCACACTATTGGATAATCTGGATCACAGATAGCCTCTGGCTATGTTTATAGCATGGGTGTATGACACACTGAACCTCCGTGTGCTCCCATATGGTGTGACTGTGTATCATTCATAACGAGAGCCCTGTGGCACCTTAAAAACTAAAAAATTTCTTCAAGTATAAGCTTTCATGGACTGCAACACACTTCCTTAAAAGCATCTGATAAAATGGGTTGCAGTCCATGAAAGCGTATGCCAGAAGAAACTGATTAGTCTTTAGGGTGCCACAGGACTCTCTTTTTACTGAATGCAGACTAACATGGCCACCCCTCAGGAACTTGCATCATTTGGATTCACCCTTATAGTGGAATTTTGTACTGTTTAACGCAAAGTATGCCATGGAAGGTGTTTTTGGAATGCTTATGGCATGCTGGGACTTATCGTTATAGTAATAAGTCAGCTACAATGGTAAGTGTATGGTCATGAGGTTTCACTATGTAATGTTGCCAAAGGTGTGTCTCTTGGCATGAGGCAGATCTAGGCAAAACTCTAGAGAGCAGGGAGTCCAGTCACACCTCCCTAAGACATGTATAAACCAAGCCCAGCTCTTCCAGAAATAAAAGGACTAGCCAGAGCATCAGCAAAGGAACCATGCACAGACACTTATTGTTACCTGATCCTGAAGGGAGTGGGCAGACAGAGCCGTAACACCAGTTTTTGGCAGCCAGGGTGCATTCCGATCAGAACATGCCCCTTCCCATTAGCGGCGCTTGCAGCCTGCACCACGAAAACTGCCCCTTTAATAAAGCAGCTCCATTGAGCCACTCCAGGCCACCTGGGGCTTTGCCCCATCAACCCCACCATAGGGCAGGAGAGGAGGGAACATGATAAAAAGAGATTTTGCTGCTCTTTTTCTTTCTCTCTCTTCAACCTCCACCTACAAACACCACCAAACAACTGAAATGCTGACCTGGGGGGAGCCTGGCTGGGGAGGAATCCAGCCAGTCTGTTGTAAGAATCACCTAAGACTACAAATTTGCTGAAAGGTTTAGAATTAGTTTGGAACACCATTTGCCTTATACTTACTTTCAATCAAATGTGACCTGTTTTCCTCTGATTTATAGTCATTTAAAACCCTTCTATGCTTGATAAATTTGTCTGTTTATTTTATCTAAAGTCATGTGTGTGGTTTAAGGTGAGTAGAGACTCCATTTGAAACAACAAGGCCAGTGCTTATCAATTTCTTTGATAAATTGACTAGCTGGCAGTGTGCAGTGGGCAGCACCGAACACTGTAAGACAGTAGTTCATAGGGTTGTATCTGGGACTGGGGATTTTGGCTGGGAACATACCACTGCATAATCCTGTGAGTGGCTGACTAGTGGCATTCGCTCAGGCTATGTCTACACCTAGAAGGTTAGTTTGAATTAACTTAATTCAAACTAATTAATTTGAACTAATAATGATGAGTCCAAATTAAGTTAACTGAAATTAACATGGCTACACTAGGAAAACCAATTCAAACTAGCATGTCCACAGACAGGACTTGCTCATTCGAATTAGGAGAGGGGCACCATGGGAAGTGTGGTAAAGATGGCCCCCAAGAAGGGCCATGTCCCCACCCAATACAGAGAAAGAGGAAGGCACCCTGGGAGGAGGAAAGTCAAAAAGTGTTAATTCAAATGAATAGTTAGTTTGAATTAACATGGCTATTAACTTCAAAGTAAGCTTTCATTAATTCAGACTAAGGAATTCCTTAGCTCAAATTAATGAAAGCCAGTGTAGCCAAGCATTAATTTAATTTCAATTAATCCTCATTAATTCCAATTAAATTGTAAGTGTAGACATACCCGGACTCACTGAGTTAGGAACAGCTTGCTTATTGTAGGCTGTGTATGGGCTGATCTAGGAGTGGGGCCTCACATAGCAGAGCAAGTGTAAGGCTGGCTCCAGGAGTGAGGGATTGTGGTGACAGAGCTATACACCAGTCCAGATTGCAGAGGGGAACACAACAGGGTGCTATAGCAGTGTATCTACGGCTGTGTTTTCACACAGCAGGTTATTTTGATACGGTTGTTTCAAAACAACCGTATATCGAAATAACGCTTATTTTGAAACAACTTATTTCAAATTAACATTTTGTTAATTTGAAATAAGGAAAAAGGAGGGAAACGAAATAGCAAGTTAACACTGTGAACTTGCTATTTCACTTCCGTAGGGGGTTTCAGGCACCGGTGGGCTTCAGCGCTGCCCCGCACTGAACGTCACTGGTGCCTGCAAAGGGGGGCTGCAGGCACCGGCGGGCTTCAGCGGTCGTGGCGGGTTTGGGGGAGACCGGGCTTTAAGCCAGCGGGGAGCAGCACTGGGCAGTGCTGAACGCCGCTGGTGCCTGCAGCCCAGCTATGCAGGCATCGGCAGGGAGCAGCGCTGGGCAGCACTGAAGCCCGCCAGTGCCTGCAGCCCCCCTT
>ML682060.1:34904234-34937502 GCA_007922195.1 Podocnemis expansa
GCCTGCAGCCCGGCTGTGCAGGCGCTGGCCAGGGGACACCCCTCAGCACCCTGGCCAGGGTGCTGAGGTTTCCCTGGCCAGGATGCTGACGGGGCTCCCCTTGAACTGTTTTTTTGGAACATCTTGTTCTGAAACAACACGTTCGCACGGCGTTGTTTCGAAACAACCGTTGCAAAACAACGTTGTTTCGCCCACGGACTAGGTTTTACTTGTTTTGAAACAACGCGGTTGTTTCAGAACAACGGCTTCCCTTGTTCCGAAACAACCGTGCGTCATGTGAACAGCTGAAACCTTATTTCGAAACAACCTCCGTTGTTTCGAAATAAGGAGGCTGTGTGAACACAGCCTATGGTGCTCCAGCTATGTTGCTGCAATTCCATAGTGTAGACACAGACCCCAGAGGCAGAAGGGGGTTTTCTGTCATAGCACCTCAAAACTTGGCAAGGTTCTTATAGTGATTTCATCAGTTAAAAAGCAATATAAATAAAAGAATATTAATGAACACAATAACATCTGGCTGTGAAAATATCACTTACCTGGAATGAAAATTATGGAGGCTAATCCAGATATCTTCAGGTGACAATTTCAGAATCAAGTTTTGAATTATTTTCCTATTTTGTGAGTATACTTGGATAAAATATGAAGTAGAGTGATGCTGTTTTATAACACTAGAAGCAGAAAAAAAGTGTTAGAAGGAATTGAAAAAAATATTCTGGTTTAGCCATCAAAACAAACTCATTTTGAGTTTACGACAGTTCTCTACCTTAATGCATTGTCAGAGTGCATGAATGTCTTAAGTACAGAATGATCATGCATAACACGCATGCTACTGTAATGCCTATGGATTACCTGTGATGGAACTTTAAATGAAGCTTTGCTTTTCAGAGGACTCTATCAGAATCTCCCTTTTATTCTGGTTGTAAAAGGTAGAATATGGTATCATTTGCTTTCTGGTACTTCCTTTGCTCCACAAAGAATATGTTCCTGTCTCATTATCTTTAGCTCTTGGACCCCAGTATTGCTTACTATTCAGAAATGGCCTACTTGAAAATTGAAAAATACTTACTGTGTATCTCCTGGGCCAAATTGTGCTCTGATTTCATGCACATGCAACCCTTTCTCTTCAGTTAGGACCCATGCTGTCTGCTGTCACTGTTTCTTCAAATGCTCCTTCACTGTTATGCTGTACTGCTTCACTCTTCAAGTATCCTCCGAGGCTAAGTCTGTTCTGATACCAGCAGAATCACCACTGTCAGCATGATCTTCTGGGTTTGATTGAGCGGTCTGTGTAGATGCCCTCAATAGATCTAGAAACTGCAATAGAAACTCCAGCCCCAGAACTGGACTACTGGTAAGCCAACCAGAAGACATTTCTATTGCTGTTGGTAAAATGCAAAAGAGAAAGAAATACATTTGATATGTGAATTATTTTAAACTCATATAAACCAGCAAGCAAAAGGTTAATTCAATGCTTGCAAATGCCTGAGGGAACAGAAATCCATCAGCAGAGGTCACAAGCAGAACCAATGCATTTTTTCTAGGATGCTTCTGCTTCCTTCCACTCTAGCCCATCAGTGCAGAAGTGCCACAGTGTTTCTCAACCTTTTGCAGGTCACTACACACTTGGTTGCATCTTGCAATCCTACAGGACATACCAGCTCACCCCCGCACCCACAAGGCAAATCCAACCATTTCCCCAACTTTCCACAACATACTTACCACACAGTAATGTGTCCTGACACAGGGAGTGAGAACCATTATCCTAGGAGACCCAACTTATCTTCTACTTTCCTGGCTAGTCAAGCCCTTCGTAGGCCAGCTGGAAAGAAGAAAGGAAGGAACTGTTTAACTATTGCCTCACTAGTTGCAGAATGGGAGTGGATCATTCATTTGGCCACTCCAAAGGAAGGTGGCGGTTAGAAGCTGCAGAAAAAAGCATCTCCAAGCAGGGCCATCACTAGGGGTGGTTCAGGACCCAGAGCCAAAAGGCCTGCGGGGGCCCCCCTACTGCTCTCCCCCATGCCGGGGGTGGGGCGGCGTGGGGTGGTCCAGGGGCCAGGCTCTGCTCTCCCGCCCTGCCTCTAGGACAGCCCTCCCCATCCCCACAGTGGAACAGCTAGCCCAGGGAGGGCAGGAGAGCGGAGCCTGGCCTCTGGACCAGCCTGCTCTGCACCTGGGCCAGCTGTTCCCTGTCCTGGTAGTGGGGCAAGTTGGGCCAGGACAGAGACTGGCTCCATGGTCTCACCCCCCCCCCCCCGCTGCCTTCAGCCCTGTGCCAAAGGCAACGGGGGGGGGGTGAGGGACAGCACAGCCTTTGGGGGGCAGCAGGGAAGGCCCCACGCTGCCCTGCTTATGGCAGGACAGCACAGGGCCCATGGAACCACGGCACCAGGGGCAATCGCCCCTCTCACCCCCCCACCCCAAAACAGCCCTTTCTCCAAGCTTAAAGTGGCATGCTGTATTTGTGAGTAAGAGAGAAGCTTTAACTCTGTGTACGAGGCTGAGATAGACTTACTTAGCAATTTGAGTAGACAGCCAGGCATCCACTAACAGGGATCTCAAACTCACATCCCTAGAGCCGCATACGGCCCCTAAAGTTATTTCTTGCAGCCCGCAATGCTATCAATATTTGCAATACTGTTGTGTGAAAAGGTTTCAATGGTGTGGCCCTTGGGCTACTGTTCTAGTCCTCATGCATGATGCAGCCCTCAGGCTAACATACTAGTCCTTGTGCAGCCCTCGTAGTGATTTGAGTTTAAGGTCCCTGCACTAGAAAATGGAAACAGCTAGTGCTGTCAGGACAGCCTGCTGATACTCGCTTGAGTCTCAGGCCTGAAAATACACAGCTCTCTATCCAGCCATTAACTTCCCTGGGATGGGATGGACTGTGAGCAGGGCAGTGTTGTTTATGGAGAGTAGTGAAAAGGAACATTGCGGCAACTCTTGTTTTACCTAGTGCCTATAGCTGGATACCTTTGTAAAAGCCAGAGAATTATTTACAGTCCTTTTTATGGAAATGGCAGTGATAACTCTTTAGGCATGAATTGGCAATGGTTTTTACTGTTCACTTTGTATTATAAAGCAAACAGAAATAAGCATTTCATTAGACAGTACTGAAACAAATATTCAAAGTGACAGTGCAATGGAGGGCACATCAAAGGGATTCAGGATTCACACCATAGCTGGTTACACCACGGATTTTAATCTTTCTTTGTTGTGACACAGTTGGTACCACTGCCAACCATTCACAACACAGAAGCACCCCTTTGTTGAAATAAACTGCCACTGCCTGCTTATTTGGCTGCAGAACATAAAATGCAGGTGGCCCCCTGTTGCCTTGAAAATCCCTGGAGGGCAGCACTTTTGGCAGCACTTCAGAAGCAAAATACCCCCTGCTGCTGAAAAAAAGTCAGCATGGACAGGTGCTTTTGGCAGCATCACTTAACTACCCCGACTGCCACAACTCACCTTGCCCACAGGGAAGGACTCCATGCCACCAGAAGCATAGCTCACCTGGAGGGCTGGGGCCCTTCCAGTGGCAGGGGGAAGCAGTAGTGACACACTTGTGTTGCAACACAGCAGTTGAGAACCACTGGGTTAGACACCTTGCCTTTGCTCTTCTTGTTCATGGCCTCTCTAGCAGTGAGTGTTCAGGTGCCAACTTACTAGGGAAGATTCAAATGAGCTGGGTGCCCAAGAGTGGCTGTTCTCACTGTCATGAGTTTGGGGGGATGAAGGAAATGGCCACTGGGAGCATGGCTGCAGGGGTACAATGGGAAAGAGCTGCTTGTGTTCCCAGTGCCCTGAGGCAGGGACTGTAGAATGCAGCTGGGTCCCGTCCTAATAGCAGGATGCACAGCTGCAGCATAGCAGTTTGGCACTGTATAGCTCCCAGCATTTGTGTCTGCAACACCCTGTCTTTTTCTCTACAGCAATGCTATCCCTGACCACTCCAATGAGTTCTCTGAAGAGCTCCCCCCACCAGCCTCATGCATGGCCTCCACTTTTCTCATTTGTCTCTCGGATGCTGCAATAAGGTCTGTGAACATCTGTGAGTGTTTTCCAGTTTCCCCACTGCTCACACACACTCAGGTTAGCCAGCTGCTCATCTGTTGATCTAGTTGAAGGTCTCCCCACTGCAGATGTCATGCTGTAGAAGTGGAGAAAACAAAATAAAATCATGTAGGCATTGGCTGATTACATTTTCATAGCCTCTCTGGACTATGATTTTAATATGCATCGCTGAGTTTCTTTCCCCCAGATTCTTCCCAGTCTTTAGGGTAACTTACAGATGGCAAGTAGTCTGTGCATAAGATGGAAATATTAGGATTTTTGTCTATACAGTGTATGCTATTTGGGTTTGGTTTTGTGGCTTGCCCACTAGGCAGGGGGTTATGTTTCTTGTTTGTTTGCAGTTTTCCTTTTCAGTGAGAAAGAGGCTAGCAGGGGCATCTGGAGGCAAGCAATACCCTTTATACCTTTTTTAGGCTGTCCTGACTGAGGCAGATTTAATAAGGTAGAGAATGGCCTTATTCAAAAACCAAAAAGGCAAAGAAGAGAGGAACACTGTGAAATTATTGACCAAGATGGTTACCTCAGAAGCTCTGCAGGAGTGGAACTGAATTGTGTGCTATACCTGGGGAAGTGACCTGCAGTTATTCCTTTATCAACCAGAAAGAAAAGAAAAGAAAAGAAAAGAAAAGAAAAGCAATTTCTTAGGTCTTCAACTGTACTTTAAAAGCAACCCTGCACCCACGGTGAAAGTGCAGAGAACAACAAATAAAGCTCCCGAAATGGTTTTCTGAAGCATCCATTATTACAGGGTACTTAGACCAGAGCAGGGAGCTGTACTCTTTGTACATTTCAGGCATGCGTTGTCCATGTAAACTGAAAATAGGAATCAAGCGTTTTTTCCCATAACTGTCTCATTAAATGCTGAATTTCCCTCAAATGAATATTTTCATTATTCACATCTGCCACAGGAAGGGATTGGGGTACAGCCCACAGTCGTGCTGCTAGCAGCCATTTTCAGTTTGCAAATAGGATTGGGGGATGCGGGTTGGGTTGTTCACCAGGCAGGACAGATGTGGCCAAGGAAAAGTAGATAGCGTATATGCAATCCGTGGCATGAGTCTGAAAATGGTGAGTAATCTGGATGTTAGCCTGAAACAGAGGGCAACTGCCTGGCCAGAGAAGCCACCATTGTGAAGATGTGTATGGGAGAAGGGGAGTGGAGAGGAATGAACAGATAAAATGCATTGACCTTCCAGCCCTATGATTTGATTGATTGATTGATTGATTGATTGATTGACTGATTGACAAAAAAGGCAAGTGGGGATAGGAAACTCACAAAAGATCACAGATGGAGGGCTCCCAAGCAGTACACCACAGTTTTGCATGTATACAAACAACAGACTGCACTAACTCAATACACATCAAACACAATCACTTAGAAAGAGGATTCTAGAGTTCACATTACATTTGTAAATAATGTGCTACAATGCGCAGCATCATGGTTAGGGTACACAAGAATTTTCAGAATGGATTAATTTGACTTAGTCTGGTTTAAGGCCCTCCTGTAGAACATCATTAAACATTTGCTAAAAACACTATAATAATGCTTACCGATTACATAGCACTTTGCATATTCAAAGTGATTTGCAGATATTTGCAATTCATCCATGCAGAAGGTTAGGAAGTATTAAGCCAATGTGAATAGTATTCACATCTCCTCTAGCAGTATGTTATAATTATGTTTACAAAAGCTTAAAAAAAAAGTGGCAATAACTTAATGGTTATTCCTGGATCAGTGCACAGTTTATTTATCCATTGAGGTAGTCCAGCAACTATATAATGTATGAAGTAATGTACACAGCAGGGGATTTGCAAATTTTTCAAAATCCAAATGGTTAAATGTATGAAAATGGCAGAGTTGCTTCCTGTGGATCCAAAACACAACCAGCATTTCTTTTACTATGGTTAATTGTCAAAGGGGAAAAAAACCCACAACACTTATTTGGTTTGTGGCCTTGTCTCTGTTGACATGAGCAAAACTGTTCCTGTCAGATTGACCTTCGGAATTGACTGATCAGGTCAATGAAGACTCAATCGGGGAGCCAATCTAAGACCACCCTGGAAACTGGAGTAGCACTGAGTCAGATGGAGATGCCTTCCTTCAACTCTGCACAGTGGACATGCTGGGCATTGGGCAGTCAAACTGAAATACACAAGTTATTTAAAGTAATTTGAATATCTCCATTTGACTTCAACCAAAAGCGGCAGGCAGTATAGACTTGCCCTTGCATAAAATGCTTAAACTTGAGATGTCTCCCCTGTAGCATGCACTCATGGTAATCACATGGTAATCCCTTCCCTTTCTAAATTACAGCTCCTGTATCTACAAAAGCAGTCTCAGGGTGAAGGGAAAATCCACTTACCCAGAATTCACTTAGTATTTGCCACACATAAAGCAAAGAGCTTATTCACATAGACTCATAGACTCTAAGGTCAGAAGGGACCAATATGATCATCTAGTCTGACCCCCCGCACACTGCAGGCCACAAAACCTCACCCACCCACTCCTACAATGAACCTCAAACCCATAACTGAGCTATTAAAGTCCTCAGATCATGATTTAAAGACTTGAATACAGAGAATCAACCAGCAAGTGAGCCATTCCCAATGCTACAGAGGAAGGCAAAAAAAACCCCAGTGCCCAAGCCAATCTGCCCTGGGGGAAAATTCCTTCCCAACCCCAAATATGGTGATCAGTTAAACTCTGAGCATGAGGGCAAGCCCAGAACAGCCAGTTAAGAAGACCTTCTCTGTAATAACTCAGAACCCACTCAATCCAATACCCCTTCCCAGATCACTATCATACCCATCACCAGTAGTAAAAGACAGACAATGGCCAAGCTACACTGTCCATCATATCATTCCCTCCATAAACTTATCAAGCTCAGTTTTGAAGGCACCTAAGGTTTTTGCCCCCACCATTTCCCTCAATAGACTAGTCCAGAACTTTACTACTCTGATGGTTAGGAATCTGCATCTAATTTCAAGCCTAAATTTTCTGAAGGACAGTTTGTATCCATTTGTTCTTGTGTCCACATTGGCACTGTATTCAAATAATTCCTCTCCTTCCCTTCTATTGATCCCCCTAATGTATTTATAAAGAGCAATTATATCTCCTTTCAGCCTTCTTTTGCTCAGATTAAACAAACCAAGCTCTTTAAGTCATCTCTCATAGGGAAGATTTTCCATTTCACGAATCATCCTTCTAGCCCTTCTTTGCACCTGTTCCAGTTCGACTTCATCTTTCTTAAACATGGGTGACCAGAACTGTACACAATACTCCAAGTGAGGTCGCACCAGCACCTTGTATAACGGTACTAACACCTCCCTATCTCTACTGGAAATACCCCTTTTGATGCACCCCAGGACTGCATTAGCTTTTTTCACTGCCACATTGCGTTGGCTGCGCATTGTCATTCTGTGATCAGCCAGTACACCCAGGTCCTTCTCCTCCTCCGTCACTTCCACCTGATGCATTCCCAACTTATAAGAAAAATTCCTGTTATTTGTCCCTAAGTTCCTGACCTTGCACTTCCCATTGCTGAATTTCATCCTATTTCTAATGCTCCACTTTACAAGGTCATCCAAATCATTGTGTATGCTATCCCGATCCTCTTCCATATTGGCAATACTTCCCAGCTTGATGTCATCTGCAAACTTAATTAGCACATTCCCACTTTTTGTGCCAAGGTCAGTAACAAAAAGGTTGAATAAGATGGGTCCCAGGACTGACCCTTGGGGAACTCCACTAGTAACCTCCTTCCAGCTAGACAGTTCACCTTTCACTATGACCCTCTGTAGTCTCCTCTGTAACCAGTTCTTTATCCATCTTTCTATTTTCTTATTAATCCCCATCTCTGCCAATTTCACTAATAATTCCCTGTGTGGAACTGTATCAAATGCCTTGCTGAAATCTAAGTAAATTAGGTCCACCGCATTCCCTTTATCCAAAAAATCTGTTATTTTCTCAAAAAAGGAGATCAGGTTGGTCAGGAATGATCTACCTTTTGTAAAGCTGTGTTGTATTTTATCACAGTTACCATTTTCCTCAATATCCTTAAGTACTTTCTCCTTCAAAATTTTCTCCAAGACCTTGCATACTGCTGAGGTCAAACTGACAGGCCTGTAGCTACCTGGATCACTTTTACTCCCTTTCTTGGAAATACGGACGACAGTAGCAATTCTCCAGTCATAAGGTACAACCCCTGTGTTCACCTATACTTTAAAAAAACCTTACTAAAGGGCTGGCTATTTCATGTTCAAGTTCCTTCAAAATTCTTGGATGAAGATTATCTGGACAACCTGATTTAGTTCCATTAAGCTGCTGAAGCTTGGCTTCCACCTCAGATATGGTAATTTCCATTTCTATGTTCCCATTAGCTGCCCTGTCTCTGTCCCCAATCTCACCATCACCCTCATTAAAAACAGAGACAAAGTACTTATTTAGATATTCAGCCATGCCTAGATTATCCTTGATCTCTCCCCCATCTTCAGTGTATAGTGGTCCAACCTCCTCTTTCTGTGTTTTCTTTCTATTTATATGGCTGAAGAACCTTTTACTATTGGTTTTGATTCCCTTTGCAAGGTCCAACTCTGCTTGGCTTTCGGCCTTCCTCACTTGATCCCCACATGCTCTGAGCTCTAAAAGATAGTCCTCCTTTCCTACCCCTCCCAACTTCTACTCCTTGTAGGCCTTGTGTTTCCTCCTAATCACCTGTTTAAGATGTACATTCATCCAGCTTGTTTTAGAACCCATGACTGAATTTTTTTTCCTCCTCTTTGCAGTGCAGGCTTCAGACAGCTCCTGCAGCTTTGTCTTGAAGCAGTTCCAAGCATCCTCAGTGTCCATATCCATGAATTCTTTGGTCCAGTCCACTTCCTTAGCTAATTCCCTTAATTTTTTGAAGTTAGTCCTTTTGAGATAAACAAGCTCTCATTTGAATTAATCCCTTTTAAGCCATCCTTCATTTCAGCAGCAGCTCTGTATTGTGATCAAAATGCCAAAAACTATAATGGTAACACTTTGGAGGGAAATGAGTGCTTAAGGCTCATTCTAATTTTGATTTGGTTATAGTTTTGAAATTCTTGCTGGGCAAATAAATATTTCCCCTTAATACAAAATGCAATATGGGAAGGATTTGAGGAAATTTGGTCTCTGAAGACATTTTATTTTCAAATGTTAAAAATTTGATTTATGTTTATTAACAGACATAGACAGCTGATCAGCTTTTCAAGTCTCAATCTGTTGCAAAAAGCACATCAACCAGTATTTCTTTATGGACCAAATAAAAGAGACGCCGCTCAGAAGATTTGAAGGTTTCAGTGGCTGAAAGGTGAGAAATAAAATAACAAGAGCGAAAGATGGGGTGAGAGACCAGAATTTACAATCATTCGGAGTACAGAGTGAAAATGGTGAAGCTGATAAGGTGATAAATGGGCCTGATCATATCTATGACAGTCTTTTGATCTTCAAAAGCCCACTGAACTTGAAATCTGCTGATAAGGCTTGCTATAATTACCTCATGTCATTCAAACCCTCTGTGCAGCTCAGGACAGCTGCAAAATGATGGGATGTTGTTATTGAAAACAAAAGCCTATATGGCTTCTGATCACCTTTGGAACAAGTCAACAGAAACAGGGTAAAAAAAGCTCAACAACTACAGGGATTTGTGCTGACATGCAGGTTTCTCCTGTTTTTTCATGATCCTGGGATTTCCTAGACTTTTGAACATCTTTTCAAATACTCTTTCAGACACATCAGCTTGCAAAAGGATTTAATTTCTTCAGCCTACCCAGAAAATAGGAACTCTGTCTCAGTTTTGAAGAATGATTGCTATTGTAGCATGTCTCAGGGGGCTTAGTTCCTTTGCTGTGAGTGCCAAATCTTCGCCATGCCATACCTTTCATCTCCAGTCACTGCTCCAAAGGAGTGGTTGGAGGAGGAGTACACAGAAGTGGAGTTCTTCACCATCACTACAAAAAACAGAAGCAGCGCTCTAGCTGCCCTGCTGTCCCCATCAGCCGTGTGACAGTCAAGACCATCAGGCACATCTGCAGTGTGTGAAAAGGGCATGGCAGGAGACACCAAGAACAACTGCAAGGGTTTGAGGATTTTAATCCCTCTCCCCCTGCAGATCAGCATATATTGTTCTGGGATCCAGGAGTTCTTCAAAGAGGTTGAAGCTGGGAAGCAACCAGTTCCTGGCCAGGGTGCTGAGGGGTGTCCGCTGGCTGGCGGAGGGGACTGCAGGCATCCGGAGGGTGCAGCGCAGAGGGGTGCTGCACCATGTGGGTGTCTGCAGGGGACAGCGGACATCTGCGGGGTGCAGTGCCTGGCTGCGCTGCACCCGCCAGGTGCGGCACAGCGGGGCACCTCACCATGGGGGCTTTAAAGCCTGGGCTGCCCCCAAACCTGGCAGCGGGGTCCCGGGCATGCGGCTGGAGCCCACTGCTGCAGGGGCCAGAGTGAGTGCCAGCCCCCAGAATCCCCAGCACCCCCACCCCCAGCAGGAGAGGCTGTGCCAGGGAATCCCGGGGCCAGCGCTCACTCCGGCCCCTGAAGCAGCAGGCTCCAGCTGGGCGCCCAGGATCCCGCCACCAGGTTTGGGGGCAGCCCGGGCTTTAAAGCCCCCATGGTGAGGCGCAGCCCCGCGCCTCACCCCGCGGGTGCCTGCAGCCCTCTGCAGGCACCCGTGGGGTGCAGCGCCCCTCTGCACTGCACCCTGCGGGTGCTTGCAATCCCCTCCCCAAGCGAAATAGCAGGTCCATACTGTGGACTTGCTATTTCGCTCCCTTATTTTGAGGACATTGTTTTTGTCCTTTGAAGTAAGGTGTTTTGAAATAAAGTTATTTTGAAACAGATTGTTTTGAAACATCTTGTTTCAAAACAATCCCTCCCTGTGTAAACATAGCCAAAGACAGAAGGTAGACGAGGAAGAAAAAGTCAGTAGTAGGAAAGGGATAGGGAAACAGAGGAAACAAAATGGGTGTGTTCACACAGCAGTCTTATTTCGAAACAACAGAGGTTGTTTCGAAATAAGAAAGGCCATGTTCACACGACGCACCGTTGTTTTGAAACAACTTAAACCCCATGTGGGGACGAAACAACGTTGTTTTGAAATGATTGTTTCGAAACAATGCCTTCTAAACATGTTGTTTCGAAACAACAGTGACTCATTTCGAAATAACTGTTGTCTGAACCTGCTATTTCAATTCCTGCTTTTTTCCTTAATTCGAATTAACAAACTGTTAATTCGAATTAACTTATTTCGAAATAAGGCGTTATTTCAATACAACTTGTATCAAAACAACTTGTATTGAAATAACCCCCTGTGTGTGAACATAGCCAATGATTATCCAAGGAGGTGCCATATTTTAACAGCAATACTTTGTTTTTAAAATGTTGGGTTCTTCTCAGGAGCTACAGTTACAGACAAGAAGAGGGAGTAAAAAATAAATAAACCTTTGAACTCCTCAATCAAATGAAATTTGGCTATTTGTTTCTGCTAGCCCCTAGTTACTTTCTGCATATTCTTGGTCCCTCCTTCCTCACTTGAATTTTGAGACAGATAACTTTTACTTTAACCACCCATTCTCACAAACTAGAGTATCTGACAATGTGCAGGCTTTTGTCTAATTAGCATCCTTCCCAAAGTGCCAACTCTGGTGGTTAAAAGTAAGATATCGATCTACTACTAATGAGACTTCTGTGACAGTTTTCCACTAAGTGATGAAACAAGGAGGGATGTTGTTTCTGCTTCTAGGGTGGAAAAGACAGGAGAGACAGCGAACACATCAGAACCACCACTAATGATATCCAGTAAGAGCAGTGACCACTTCCTTTGGTAAGTTCCAAAGGGGCAGCCATATTAGTCTAGTAAAGCAAAAAAAAAAAAAAAAAAAAAGCAAGGGGTTTTGTGGCACTTAAAGACTAACAGCTTTATTTATTGCATGAACTTTCATGGTAGAAAATCCCACTTCATCAAATGCTTTGAAGAAGGGGAATTTACAGAATGGGATGAAAATAAATGCAGGGGAGTGTAAGACATGGGATCAGGTCATACTGCAACAGCAAATCAGAGCATTTGTAAGGATTCAAACTCTAGGAGACAGCACATAGAGGGAGGGTGAAGTCAAATTACTTGTTGTAATGTGAAAAGAATCCATTGTCACGATTCAGTCCTGCTTTCACACAATCTAATTTGCATATTAGTTGGATTTTGGCTGTTTCTGTTTGAAGTCTTGATGTCCCATTGATTTCTTGAGGACCACTGTTAACAAATCATTAATGGAGTGATTACAAAGATGGAAGTGCTCAGCAACTGTTTTTTTTTATGTGTGTTGTGATTTCTGATGTCAGTTTGTGCCCATTTATTCTTCTGCATAGGGACTGTCCTGTTTGTCCAATGTAGAAGGTGTGGAGCCATTTGCAACACATGATGGCATAAATCACATTAGTGGAAGAGCAGGTGAATGACCCTTTGATGGAGTAGCTGGCTTGATTAGGTCCTATGATGGTGTCTTTTGTGCAGGTATGTAAACAAAGTTGGCAACGTGGCTTGCTGCAGGGATATGTGCCAGCTTTAATGTTTCTGTTAGGTTTGTAGTTGTTGGTGAGTATCTGTTTAAGGTTCGGGGGTTGTCTGTAGGAGAGGAGAGGTCTGTCTCCCAAGGCTAGAGAGAGTGAGGGGTCATCTTTCAAAATAAGCCATAGGTCCTTAATGATCTGTTGTGGAGGTCTTACTTGAGGGTTGTATGTGGTGATCAGTAGCGTTCTATTGTTTTCTTTTTGGGGACTTTCCTGTAGTAGTTGACTGCAGGGTACCTGTCTGGCTCTGACAATTTGTTTTCTTACTCCCACAGGTGGGTACTGTAGTTTTAAGAATGCTTGATAGAGATGCTCAAGATGTCTGTCTTTGTCTGAGGGATCAGAGCAGATGCAGTTATATCTTAGGTCTTGGCTATAGACAATGGATCATGTGGTGTGTTTAGGATGGAAGCTCGAGGGATATAGGTAACTATACCGATTAGTAGGTATTCAGTATAGGGTGGTGTTGATGTGTCTATCCCTCATTTCTACTGTAGTGTCAAGAAAGTGGCTCTCCTGTGTGGAGTGTTCCAGGCTCAATTTGATTGTGGAGTGGAAACTGTTGAAATCTCTGTGGAAATCTTCAAGAGCATCCCTGCCATGGGTCCAGATGATGAAGATGTCATCAATGTACCATAGGTAAAGAAGAGATGCTTTGGGATGAGACTTGAGGGAACTTTGTTCTAAGTTGCCCATAAAAATGCTGGCATATTGTTGGGCCATGCGGGTACCCATAGGAGACTTAGAGGTATAAATTATCCTCAAATCTGAAATGGTTGTGGGTGAGCACAAAGTCACAAAGTTCAGTCACAAGCTGTGCTGTGGCATCATCTGGGATGGTTCTTCTAATAGCTTGTAATCCATCCTTGTGTGGGATGTTGGTGTACAGGGCTTCTACATCCATAGTGGCCAGAATGCTGAGCTTCCTGAAAACACCAATGGATTGGATTTTCCTCAGGAAGTCCATGGTGTCTCAAAGATAGCTAGGGATGTTGATAACATAGGGTCTCAGAAGAGAATCCACATAGCCAGATAAGCTGTTGGTAAGAGTGCCAATGCCTGAGATGATGGGGCGTCCAGGGTTTCCTTTTTTATGGAATTTAGGCAGTAGATAGAATATCCTTGATTAGGGTTCTGGTGGTGTTTCTGTCTTTATTTGCTCCTGTGCTGTCTTAGGGAGTTTCTTGAGTAGGTGTCATAATTCCTTTTGGTATTCCTCAGTGGGGTCAGAGAAAAGAGGTTTGTAGAATGTTGTGTTGGAGAGTTGTTTATAAGCCTTCTGATCATAAGCCAATTTATTCATGATAACGACTGCACCTCTTTTGTCAGCCTTTTTAATAATAATGTCAGAGTTGTTTCTGAGGCTGTGGATGGCATTGTGTTCTGCATCGCTGAGGTTATGATGCAAGGGATATTGCTTATCTATGATTTCAGCCTTTGCACGGTGGCAAAAACAATCAGTGTAGCAGTCTAATCTCTTGTTCTGACCCTCTGGAGGAGTCCACTAAGAATATCTCTTCTTCTAGTGTTGGGAGGAAGGTACCTATGTGTGGCTGCACTGATCAGTGGTGTTATGGAAATATTCTTTGAGTCTTAGACAGCAAAAGTAGGCCTCCAGGTAGCCACCTTCAACACAACTACCAGACACACAAAGCCAGGCACTGGATACAATTGTACATTATTTTGACTTAGTCCCAAACTCAGATTCAATCAAAGCATTCTTACACTTCACAAAATGTTAAAACCATTTAAGAAGTGATTTACTAACTACACATTTTAATCAGTTTACATTAACCATTCATGAATAACGATGTTTGCTAATGCCATGCTTCTCTCTCCAGAGTAACAGTCACTTTCATTCAGAGTCCAACTAGTCGGTGTAAGTAATGAGAAATCAAGTGAAGTAATTCAGTTTAGATTACGACTGCCAGGAAATCCTACATCAGAAACAAACAAGTACTTAAGTCAGGTATTATGCAGTATGTGCTGGATCTTTAGCTAGTTTAGACTGGCATAGCTTTGTCCAAACTACAAAAGCAGATGTAGATGTAACCTAAGTGTATGTCTATACTGACGGTGGCAAAATCTCCACTGACAGCGTGCCATGCCAGGTGTGATTCAGCAGCAAGTATGAACTCACTGAATCACTCCGGAAATCACTTCAGCAACTCCAGCCCCGGAACTGGAGTTGCTGAAAGCCAACCGCAATGCATTTGTGGTTGGCTTCCCCTAATGTGTCTTGGCGGCTTAGAAAGTCACCAGCAGATGCATAAGGTATTTTACACACTTTGTCTATCTGCCATCAACTGCCAAAATCCAGTAAGCGTACAGTAGGGCTAAGAAAGGAAGCTGGATGATATGGATTTCATTTAAGATACCAGGGCAGCAGCATTTAATCCAAATTTAAACAAAAAATAATGTTTTTTCCTTAGCTGAGTCCAAACAGAGAGAGTGCAGAGCTTTTGAGAATATGACAACTACCTGTCTTGGGAGACAACTCAAGGTAACAAGTGTGCTTTGGCTATCTGGGGGAAGGGAAGAAAACTATGGGGCAAATGGAGGATTCAGTGAAGGGGCAAGATATTAAAAGCCATAGTTTGAATAAAATTCCAAATTTTATGGTATATTCATCTGAATATCATCAAACCTCTGAATCTTGTGAAGTTCCCCAACCCATTGTACAAAACCATTTTTTACCAGTGCCTGTCTGGATGCGACTTAATGGTGCCTTTTTGCTTTGTAAAACTGTTCTCATTTGATCTTTTGCTGTTTAAGCCTCTACAGTTTACTACAAAGTGAAGGCTTTGCACCTTGTCAGCATTGACGCTACCAGCTAAGGCTAGCAAAGCTATCAGGAATCATTCTGCAATGAACACAGCTCCTATAACTAATTAATGAGACAAAATCATTTGCAACTTGACATTAATCCTAATAATGCCTCAGTAAGAACAATCCCACAGTGACACTAGACAATCCAGTATCGTTTTGCTGACCTTGGAGTAGAATTGACTAAATAAAGGAACAAAAAAATCTATAACTTCTAAGAAACTACATTAGTCAGACATATTAAACCAATCCAACAACATGAGCAAGGGCTAACAAAATGCACTACATCAAATACTGCACGCATATTTCAATATACAATCTTTGAAACCCATGTTTTTAGTACATTTTTAAAATTTAAAGACACTAGCACCTTTGTATATTGTTTGCTCATATCTTCTAGCGTCTGTGAATTAAAAAGAATCTTCCCAAGTTTCAAAAGGGCAACAGTGTTAGTCTAGTCCAGCAAAAGAAGCAAGGAGTCCTATGGCACTTAAAGACTAACAAATACATTTGTCACATGAGCTTTCGTGGGAGAAAATCCCACTTTGTCAGATGCTCTGAAGGGATTTTCTCCCACAAAAGCTCATGTGATACATAAATTTGTTAGTCTTTAAGTTCCACTGGACTCCTTGCTTCTTTTAAAAAGAATCTATATATCTTGAAGGGGAAGAGCATTGATCTTTGCAGTGAAGGTTCCACTAACAACTATGGGTATATCTACAGTAGAGGCTCAAGTCAATTTAGGGGGGCTTACGTCAATTAAGCAAAGCCCTGGCCACATTTATCATGTGTTAAGTTGACTTAAGGGCTTCTTTAAGTTGACTTAATCACTCATTCTTTAAGTCAACTTAGGCATTATTTCCACTTTATTAAGTCAACTTAATTAAGTCGACTTAATGTAATGTGCCCATCTAAGTTGACTTAAGAAGCCCTATGTAATAATATATGCCTGCTTAAGTCGACTTAGTAAAGTTGACTTAAGCAAACATAGTTTTTGTTAGGACACTTCCTTAAGTCAACTTAATCAACTTTGTTAAATCAACTTGAGAAGTGTAGACTCACTAAGTCAACTTAATAGATGACACCTTCTTCCATCAACAACAGGGAATATAACTGTCACCGCAGCAGGTATCCTTTACTGTTCAAGGGTCACTCTGCAATACTCTTTGCTACCTTGGCCCTCTGGCCAGATCACCATTTAGTTCACCCCTTCCATTGTTACAAGTCCAAGAGGAGAGCTCTCTAATTCCATTGCCAACCTCTCCACAGGCTCTGCAACAAAATACTAAGGGGTAGCTGGGGCCACCTGCTACACAGGGTCCAGTGCAAGAATCCTACAACCAGCAATTCTGGTCCTAACTCCCAAACCCTGTTCCTTTGTCCTGGGCTCCTTCCAACCCAAGCTTTCTCCTTTCTGGTTCTGGGTTTCCCACTGGAACCAATTCTACTTCTTGTGGTTACTTCATACTCTCTTGCTAGACTTCTTACTCTAGGAAAGGATCCCAGGGCATACTTAACCCCCTGCACTTGTTCCTGGAGGCTTCCATCCTTCCAGGGAGTGACTGCAGAGCCTTCCTGTGCTACATTGAGCCTCTTAGTTTTATAGTGCTGGCCTAGCCCTTTCCCTGCTGGTCCTACCTCTCACAGGAACCTAAATGGCCTTTCAAGTGCTTGTTAACCTAATCAGGTGGGAGTGCACCCCCATCACAATCTCCTACTCCAGGGGGATGTCCTTTTGACCCCACACACTGAGTCAAGGTGAAAGCATGACAGAGAAAATGTATAAAAGGAATAAAAGAACCTACACGGATACTAAAAAGCTTACCAGAGATCATTCCATCTTCAATCTCAGACTCTGGTAGGTCTTAGCCAGGGTGGCACAACACTGTAAATGAGGTAAGCATTGCAGGGAGTGCCAACGTTTGAGGGGTGCCAAAATGGGAACTGTGCTGCTAAGGCCATCGCGCTGCACTGCTGGCATCACTCATCTGCCCGGGCATAATCTATCTGTTGTCTGCTGCACTGCAGGGGGCTCCAGGAACCGTGATTACAATTTCATCATTGTCTTAGCTCTAGAACCAGAACCCTCACTGGGACAAGTTGCCATTTCTTTAAACAGCTTGGGCCTCCGCAACAGCTAATCACAGATAATGACTCCCTCTCCCAAAGGTGCAGCTTCAAAAGGCTGGGGTTTTGCATATCTTCATCTGAGTATTCTGCCTTACCGCTCAACCCTCCCCATACACACACACACACATAAAACTTACAGAACCCATAGAGTGTGTTCACACAGGGCTTTTATTTCGAAACAACACTGGTTGTTTCAAAATAAAAGTCCCTATGTCCAAACGAGGGAACTCCTCGTTTTGAAACAAGAGCCCTCCTTTCGAAACAGCTTAAACCCACTTTGCTGTTGAAAGGAGGCTTATTTCAAAACCAGTGCTTTTGAAATAAGCCATTTGGACATGTTATTTCGAAACAACCCTTGTCTCAAAATAACAAGGACCATCCTCCTAGGGTGCATAGCACCCTGGGGGGAAGGTCCCCCCCAGCACCCTGGCCAGGGATCAGCACCCTGGCCAGGGTGCTGAGTGGGGCGCAGGGGGTCAGAGGGTGCCCCAGCCGGCTTCCCCCTGCCTCCCGTTGCTGGGAGCAGGGGGGGACAGGTGCCTCAGCCCCCTTTGCCCCCCTACCCCCGGCAAGGGGAAGGGGGGGGTAAGCCAGCTGGGGCTGCCCCCAAGCCTGGGGTGCCCCGCCCCCCGGGCTCCCTCCGTGCCCCACGCGGCTCCTGCTGGGCGCGGGGGGCTTCCTCCAGCACAGGGGGGGCTTCCTCTGCCCCCCCGCACGGCTCCTGCCCGGCATGGGGGGCTTCCCCAACACTCCCCGGCACGGCCCCTGTAAGCCCCCCTGTGCCAGGCAGAAGCCGCGTGGGGGGTGGAGGAAGCACCCCCGCAGCAGGAGCCACCCGGAGGGGTGGAAAAAGACCCCCCACACCCAGCAGGGGCCGCGCAGGGGGCGTGGGGGAAGCACCCTGGCCTGAGGCTGGACCCGCAGGGGGGGCGCAGGGAGCCTCCCTGCCCCCTGCAGAGGTGGGGGGGGCAGGGGAAGCCACTCTTCACCCCCTGGCCGGAGCCACAGGGAATCCCCGGGGAGGGGCTTCCCTGGCCCAGCACAGGGCCTCCCTCCCCCTCCCCTCTCCTATTTCGAAATAGCATGTCCCACTGGACTTGCTATTTTGATTCCCTCCTATTCCCTTATTTCGAAAACACTTTTTTGTTACTTCAAAACAAGGTGTTTCGAAATAAGGCTTTATTTCGAAACAGGCTTGTTTTGAAACAGCTTATTTCGAAACAAGCACTTGTGTGTGAACATAGCCATATTGTCTACGAGTTCATACTTCTCTAGCATGTTTTCAGTACAGCTGTTGAACTTAGAGGTCTCACATCCTATCTCCTGCCCAGGCAGGGCATACCTACAGTCCTGGCCCACAACAGCTGAACTTAAAATAAGAGATTGTTCAATAATATCACAGAGAATTCCCCTTGGTGTCACATGAGAGAGTGTCCAAACAGAGCAGTAAAGGGTCCTTGCCCTGAAATGCTTACAAACTAAGTGGACAGACACCGCATGGGGGAGAGGGGCAGAGAAGAGAAGCAGAGTGAACAACAAGGTGGCAGCGCTCACTAGTTTTATAGTCTTGTAGTTTATTTGGGGAGGTAGTTTAGTTGGGAGTGGGTTAGCTAAATGGAAAGACAAGGGGAAGTGAGAAAAAGAAGGTTTAAATGCCAGCTGTAAAGTGAGACTGGAATGAAGAGACTGTGAGATGGTGAAGGTATGGTGCAAACTGCCTCTCAGCATCAGGTAGAGAAATTTCAGACCAAACTAAAGAACATCTTAAAAGCATCCACCAGTTCTGGTTTAAATGGCTTGTTCATTTGCTTTGCCCGCTTCACACCAGTGGACTATCCTTTATTCTACCTTGGTCCCATGGCCTGGCAGAGGTATCGGTTAGTGGCTTCTTCATGGGAGCTGGCGTGGTCCATTTCACCCTCTTCTCCGACACCTGCCCTTTTGCCAGCATCAGGAAGACACTGAAATACGTCGACCTGGAGCATATCAGGTTTCAATCCCTTTTCCAGCTCCTCCGGGTTCTTGTTCGTAGGTTCTGGCTGCACTTTTCCTTGCACCTCCTGATTTATACACACCCTATCCATGACCCTACAAAGTCACTAGACCCTCTCATCAACTTCCTCGTGGCACTGGCTAAGGTGCCCATCTCTAGCACCAGGAGCAGGATGCTAGTCTGAGATATGCTCTGTAGCTGTGGGGCATATTTCCATTCCTTCCTTCAACCACACACACAGGCAGAGTTCATCTGGGCTGTGTCCATTGGCTCCCTAGACACCTTTGAGGAGGAGTGGGTGCTCTCTGCTCAGTATCCTGTGACCCTCATGCCCTTTCCTGGCTTTTTTTTCTCCTCATATGTTGTACTATACAATTATTTGAGCTCTGGGATGAGGAGCTCCTTCTCTTAAGTTAGGGAAGAGGACTTTAGCTGTGGGCAGACTTGTGTCCACCCACATCCCAGAATTTGATAGGCATTCTGTGGGCTTCAGCCTCTGGCTGGTTCCTCTCTGCAGTTTTTCTGGATATGGAAGAAGAGGCCCTGACTGGGTCCTAGTGCCCACCAGAGTTCATAGCAGGGGCATCACTGCCCTGGGGAAGGAACCGGGGCACCAGCACAGGCCCCGCCCCCTGAACACAGGCCACATCCCTGGCCGGGGACAGGGTCAGGAGCAGCAGCCACAGCTGCAGGGCTTCCCGGCCTTGGAATGGGCTGGAAGCAGCCACAGCCGCCACAGGCAGCCAGGCCTTGGATCTCCATCTGGATCCGGCCAAAGACCGGGAGAGGCAGGGACCCCACAGGACCCAGGGCACTGGCACTGGGATTCGGGGCACAGGCCCCGTGTACCAGGCACCAGAGACATCCCTGGTTCATAGTGTCCATCTTTTATGCATTGCTTAGTATTTGAGTGTTACTTGTTAAGAGTGGGTTTGCTTTCCTGGGCCCATTTTCTCTACTCACCTACTCATCCCATACCTGGTTATGCTGCTTCTCTGGCTGCTGTGATGACTCCATCCTCTGCCAGCTGCTTCCTGTGGTTTCTTTCCCAAAGAACACATGGCTGGGGAGAGATGCTGCCATATAGTGCCTCAATGGATGATTGCTTTCCCTGCTGCTGCTGCTGCCCTAGTTCCTGCTAATGTGAGTATCGGCTGCTGCAGTTGACTTTTTCCATGAAGTCCCCGTGCTTCTGCTCCTACACACCCTGTTATTCCATTCCAGCCCCTGGATGTCCTCTATTACAGATATAAGCAGAAATTCAAGACCTATTTATACACACACTGATACAGTACTATTTCCCATACTAACCTCTGCAGCTCATCTTTGCCATCCGCTTTTTCTGTGACTCTCAGGGACAAAAGATCTTTATAAAATAGAGGTTTGGGTAGATCAGGTGATTTTTCTAACCCCTGGGCTCTATCCATAGATCAAGTTAAAGAGTTTCTATGACAACTTTCCTTGTAACTCTCAATTACTTCCACCTGCTCCTTGTATGTAATGCCATAGATCCTGGTCGATCCTTTCCAGATTTGTAAATGTTTCAATCTTAGTTCTACCCTGACTTTTTGTTAAAGCTTTCCTTTGACAGACCTGCTTATTTGAGTCCTGTCTTGTCAGTGGAGGTTCCTCTGACTTTTGCCATGTGTGGAAAATTCCTTGAGGCCTTTAAATAATCTGCGCTGGGCTCTCTGCATCGGCTGTCAGGGTAGGATACTAAACTAATGAACATTTAGTTTTTTGTCTGCTCTTCTCATAATTGATTTATGTGCAGAACTTCCCTATTCTCAGCCTGTATATTTTTAATATTTTTCCCACCCAAAGTGCATTGAGTGTTCTGTTAAATGAGTAGTATGTAGACAGGCTGCCAGATGGATTTCTTTGGTTTCCAGTAGATCTGTATGAAAAACTTCTCACTGCTGGAGAAATGAACAAAAATCTCATCTCTGCTAACAATATTCCTATAAATGCAAGCAAAGCAATCATGCTTTAAAGCATCAAGTTAACTGCAAGGAATATTTCAGCTGTGTACAAAATGCCACATTTGTCCAGGGCTGTTTTCACCTCTTTTTGCAGCATCTGGCTGCTACTGGATGCAGGGCAGCTGATCAGCTGGATCAGTGTTTTGATCCATTTTTTAAAAGATTTTCCATATTTCATGACCAACTAAACTTTCTGTGAATTCTTTTCAGATTTTGAATTAGTTCCCTATAAACATGAAAAACATATTTTTAAGAGGAAAACCAGCACTTGCATCCAGTGCAACAATACTTTCATTATGCTGTTGAAAAATTGCCAGAAGCAGCAGAAATGACTGAAAAATTGTCCTATAAAATCTAACAAAATGCCAGAAAAATTACAAGTTTTTTGTATGAATGGTCCCAAAATATAGATGCAAGGAATTTTGCCGATATGTAGAGTGAAGGTGATTTCTTGGCTGGTCGCAGTTCTAGTCTCTTCTAGAGTTTGTCTCAATCAGTTTCAGCCTGAAGTTGTAGGTGAAAACAATATAGGTAAAATGTGACACACTGTACCTCATGTTCACCATTTTTCTATGGTTATGTTATAGTTTATACAGAGTTGCCATGTGAGGTATCACTTGAAGACTAATAATCTGTTCAATATCATCCTGTTGAAATATGTGTAACAACACTGCATGTTAACTTATGAGATTTTCCTATATAATTATTATTGGTATATGTTGTAACTTTGGGTAACACCTACAAACCACTGGCTTAGAGGCAAAAGGCTTGTCTAGATGGCAGCATATTCACTGCTGTCAGATTGGAGTTTCCTGTTTGATTGAGCAGGTCTGTGAAGAGCTGCTCAATTGAACAGGAAGTCAATGCATTTAACTCCAGCCACGTAACTGGAATAACATTAGTCAGAAGGATGGCGTTTTCCTTTGATTCTGCACAGTGGACCTGCCAGATGTAAGGAATTCAAAGGGAGACACAAGTTATTTTAAGTAACTTGCAGGTCTCCCTTCGATTTCTGCCAAAAATGGTGGGCAGTGTAGATTATGGCAAAGACACACTGGCATGCCAGCAAAGTGCTAAAGGGACATTGCCTTCTTCATTGGTTATTTACAATGAGTGGGAAAGGCATAAACGAAAAAATGTACATGTTGTCCCCGAAACACTTCAGATCTCACACACAAGGGGAACTATTTGTTTGTAACCTTGCGAAGGCTATTACTCAAAGAGAGGCGAAAGGTATAAAAATAAGAAACAGTGATTTCCACGTTACCCCTCACATCCCATCTCTCTGCTTATGACATCAATGACTGAAATTACTGAACTAAGTGAGAGATTAGTCCCAGGTTAGTAAAAGGCACAGTCTATGAAATGTATTGAAGCTACTAAAGAAAAAAAGTTCCCTTTTTGCTTTTAAACCTATTGCCCTAGGTAAAGTTTAGGAATTAGCTTGCTTATTTATCCTTATTTCTTCCATAACCAGTCCTGACTTAGTTGCATCCATACTGGTAATCATTTAAAATCTATCTTTTTTCTAGTTAATAAACTTGTTTTATTGATCTATCTAAACCACTCTGTTTTGGGTGCAGTGCTTGGGGCTGTCTACATAGGGTGTATAGCCTGATGCATAAATATTATCCATTGTTGGAATGTCAGACAAACTGAGATTATGCTATCCATGGAGCTACTGAGTAAAATAAGATGACCGTTTCTGGGGTACAAGGTAGGACTGGGGCATGACCTTCCATTCCTGCAATCTGGACTAGTGTGCCACTGTGCAACCCCCATTCCCCATTCCTGGGCCCTGACTTTCTGTGTGAACCCCCACTCCTGGGACAGCACATGCCCTGCCTCCTGTGTGAAATCAGGCCATCACCCAGTGGAAAAGCACTCTCACTAGCCAACTCATGGGACAGATTGTCAGAAAACAACCCAGGTCCCATGTATAACCATTGGAATTACCACCTTGCAGGGTTCAGTGCTGTCCACATCACCCTGCAAGCTCATTTACACTTGTCCATCAATTTATCAAAGAAAATCATATGCACCAGCTTTGTCACTGTTAATCCACATATACTGCTTCAGATAAAACAAACAATTTTACTGACTACAGTAAAATTTTAAGTGACTAGATCCAAAAATTAACAATAAGTCCAGGAGTTTATCACAATCAAATAAAAGAATACTTGCATTCTAAATTAACATCCTTATTCCAGTCTGTGTTTCAGCTTTTCTGGGTTGCAGCCTGCTTCCCCACCCTGTGGGTACTTTCCAGTCACTTGTTTAGAAGATGGTTTCCAGGTAGAGAGCCCCTAGCCAGGGGTGTCTCTTGGTTTTTACCAGTTTCTTCAAGACCCCAGGAAGTCAGGTGACCATCCATGTCTGGCACTGGGCATGATTCCTCCACTTGAGCCAAAGTGCTCATAGACAGATGCTTAGCTAGTTCATTGTTCTTATATGCATGCCTCCACCAGCTGTGGAAACACAGCTTTTTTTGTCTGCATCTGTTCAAGCCACAGGAGACACACCTGTGGACATGACCTCGCAGTTTCATAACCTGTACACATGTATGATGTTGCAGGAACCATGCTACCATAACAGTAAAAAAACAAGGAGTCCCATGGAACTTTAAGACTAACAGATTTATTTTTCGCACGAACTTTTGTGGGAGAAAATCCCACTTCGTCGTATCCAGGAATACTCATAGCAGACAAGCCTATTTGGTCTTACCAGGAAAAACATGGATGAGTTATAACTTATGCTATTTATTTATATTATAGTAACATGTAGGCCATGTCTACACTGGCAAATTAGTCAGAACTAAGGAGGCTTAGTCCTGACTAATTTAGCTCGTGGCTACACTAGGCATTCCTTGGTTCGAACTAATACCTTTGTTCAAATTAAGGAAAGCTTAGGTTGAACTAGTTAGTACCAGGCATTTATTTGGACTTGCGCACTTAGTTCAAATGTTAGCTCGAACTAGGCATGGGCAGACCCAAACTAAGCTGGTTAGTTTGAGCTAACCAGCTCAGGATTAGTTCAAGCTAACCTCAAACTTCTTAGTTTGAACTAAGAAGTCCGAACTAACTGTGGCTACTGTAGCCATTGCCTTAGCGGTCCCAGCTGAGTTCAGGGCCTTGGTGTGCTAGGCACTACCTAAACATAGTAAAAGACAGTCTTTGCCTTGAAGGGCTTACAGCTCTAAATAGACAAGACAGACAGAGTATTAGAGAAGTATTATCATTTTCTTTTTTTGGATGGAACACTGAGATGTCATATAATTAACCCAAAGACAGTATGTAACAAAGCTAGAAATTTAACATTGATCTGATATACAGACTGAGGTTTAACCAAAAGACCACCATACTTTCCTAGATGAGTTCCATGTTCATCAACCCGTGTCTATCATTATTATAGGGGATGCCTATTTTGCATGTTCAGAAGAATTGTATAACTTGAAAGTCATAATTTTTTGCCAATCTCTTAGGCTAAGTCAACATAATAAGGTCAACTTAAAGTCAACTTTATTAAGTCAACTTAGTGAGGCCCCATTTGTTTGTCATCTTTGTAAAGTTGATTTAAGCCAGGAGAGGCCCCATTTGTTTAAGTCTTATTTATAAAGTCAAATTAATAAAGTTGACTTTAAATGGGTCCCCTGGCTTACCATAAGTTGACGTAAATAGCTCTAATGCACTAGATCAAGTTTATTAAGTCCACTTTTATGGGCATATTGTGTTAAATTGACTTAATAAAGTTGACTTTAAGGGCAGGCGTTATTAACTTGAGTTATGCACTTGAACTAATGAACTCCAAGTGTGGTCAGGAATTTACTTAAGTTGACTTAAGTCTTCAGTGTAAACATAGTCATATATTGAAAAGAATGCACATATTGGTCAGTCAAAAATATATCCACTCATTCATTCATTCTGTCATTCATTTACAATGAAAGTCTTGTGTTACCTTTAAGACAAACAAATTTCTTTGAACAAAGCCCAAAGGCTGTGTTCTCACACAGCAAGTTATTTCGATATACGGTTGTTTTGAAACAACCGTATATCGAAATAACACTCATTTTGAAACAACTTATTTCGAATTAACAAAATGTTAATTCGAAATAAGGAAAAAAAACGGGAATTGAAATAGCGGGTTCACACTGTGAATTTGCTATTTTGGTACCTGGTTCAGGGGGCTGCAGCCCCCTGGGGGTGAGCCACTGTGGCAGCTCACCCTGCAAGCCCAGAAAGGGGGCTGGAGCCACGGAAACGGGGGTGAAGCCCCCGGCGGGGGGGGGGGGAGTGGGTGCGGGGGGCTGGGGCCCGCCCCCCGAACTGCCTCCAAACCCCGCCCTGGGGTCGGGGGCGCGGGGCTCAACCGGCAGCTCAGGCTGCCCCCCCCGACACCGCCAGTGGGTGTCGGGGGGGGCAGCCTGGGCTGCCGGCTGAGCCCTGCGCCCCTGAACCGCTGGCGGTGTCGGGGGAGCAGCCCAGGCTGCCGGCTGAGCCGCCTGGCAGGGGTTCACCCCCCTCCACCCTGCCGGAGGCTGCAGCCCCCTTTCTGGGGCTGAGGAGCAGCCCTCTGCACCCTGGCCAAGGTCTTGAGGGTTCCCTGGCCAGGGTGCTGAGGATCCAATGTTGTTTTGGAACACTTTGTTCTGAAACAACATGTTCACACACCTTGTTTCGACCCCAAATGGGGTTTAACTTGTTTCAAAACAACACAGTTGTTTCAAAACAAGGGCTTCCCCTTGTTTCGAAACAACTGTGCATCATGTGAACAGCTGAAACCTTATTTCGAAACAACCTCTGTTGTTTCGAAATAAGGAGGTTGTGTGAACACAGACAAAGAAATGTATTAGTCTTTAAGGTGCCACAGAACTTCTGTTATTTTTGCTATATACAGACTAATATGACTACCCTTCTGGAATTCATTCAAGGCTGGTTACAGAAGTAATAGCTGAAAAGAGAAAAATTGAGCATTAAACAAATCAAGCCCATAACACAAATAAAATTATGTGTTTTTTGCCTAATATTTCAATGCTAGTCCAAAATGTAAACTTTGAAGGATTTATTTATTGAAGTGATTAGCTTAGATAGGAGCAGGATGAAAAGTAAATGTAATATCAAATGAGAAAATTTTCTAAAACATGCTAAATTCTCAATGTGGAAAATGTTTTCTGAAAATAACTGATAAATTAAACTGCCCCCAATAACCATGGTATCACTCTATCAGAAGTAAAATGCAGCCTGTGGGAAATTTTCATTTGTTCAGTTAATGCAGACTGTCTCAGGAAGGTTTTACAACAGATTCTACTTCAGTGGCTGAGTTTGGTCTCCTCATTTCATTGAGCTTGTCTTTGTTTGTCACCCACCAGACATACAGAAAGGCAATACAAAGCAGCTACCTGTTCCTGGATGTAGGGGAATCCTCAGATAACCTAAAGATAGTGTAGCTCACACTATTCTCTGTTTCCCACTTTATTTGCTGAAGATTTGTTGAGGGCACCCAACTCTAATTTACTTTGGAGGTTGCATCAGCCCCTGTTCACTCCAGGATCAGGAAAATGGACAGAGAGCTTGAAGACACCTTGTTCAGCCGTGGAGGATGATTCCCAACCTGTTACATTTTACTTCTGTAAATTCATAGCCTGCAACATTTTCACTGCAGCACAAGAAGCTGTACAAAGGCTATTGTGAGTAAGAGTATGTCAACACAGTCCCTGGGAGGGTTCATCCCAGGACAGAGATAGACACACACTAGCTCTGTTCAGGTCAGCATGCTAAAAATAACAGTGTGGCCACTGTGGCTCATGTAAACCATCCCAATACATAGCAGGGGTCAGTAGAATTATCTCTCAGTAGCTAGCCCTTGCTGTCATGGGCACACTGCTATTCCTAGTGCACTAGCTCAAGCAGAGGTAGTGCGAGTCTGTCTACCCAGGCTGTTGTAAAGAAATGTATAATTAACTGTGTTAGTCCTAGTCTATACTTGCCACATTTTTCGGTGGCAATCAACAGAAGATACACAAGGCATGTAAAATACCCTGTGTATCTCGCAACAATTCTTTAACTTTCTCCTACACATTAGGGTGAGCTGACTGCAAATGCCTTGTGGTTGGCTTACAGCAACTCTAGTTCCACTGCTACCAACTTTGCCCATCAGCTTGGGGTCTGCTCTTTTATTAGGGTTACTTCCTCTGGGGGGAGGTTGCAATTCTACTAGTGAACTGCTTGTGTCATTTGTCTCTGTGTGGAGTTTACTTCTCCCTTCTGCAAATCCCTCCCAATGGAGCCACCCTTGCAGGACCTAAATTTCCCAAGACTGGGGTTTTAAGTGTGAATGAGCTGATCGGGTCTATCAGCACTCTCAGCTGACCCCTTATATGTCCCTGAATTCAGCAGGCCAGGTTACACAGCACTTTTCTGCAGCCACTCTTATGTGCCCCTGCACCGCACCAGACTAGACTGGAGTATGCATCTGAGCAGGTTGGGTTAAAACAGCACTTTCAGCTGCCACCCTTATATGCCACAGGTTCAGCATGCTGGTAACCCCTTAATGAGCAAACCTTATAAGGAATTGGGCACCACAGGGATCTTTGGCTAGGTAAAGCAGCATTGCTGCAGAGCAATAGAGGGAAGCCAAGAACACAAGAGGAAGTCTGGCAACCAGCTTGATTAGGAAAGTTACTTTATTACCAGGTACATAAAACATAAGAATAATTATAAAAAGAAAGAAAAATGCCCAAAGAGTCACAATATTGATAATCATACAAAACAGAAAGATGATCAAACAGTTACAATATCACCCACTTTCAATTATAGTACTGGGGAAAGCTAGCCTAAGTGGATTACCAAAAGATCAGGTTTAGAGAGCTATAGTTGGAGTAGGGAAAAACAAAGAGAGAAGCAAGGGGGAGAATGTCTCACCACTCAGTGCAGTTCAAAGGCACCCAGGAATCAGGGTGCTCAGTTTTGGGTCTGGAGTGCTGGAGACAGGCAGAGCCTCCACCATGATCAGCAAGGAGAAAGCGAAGTCCCAGTGGACCTGAGGCAGCTTGTAGGTCCGGGCAACAGATCAGGCATCAGAACAGACTCACAACAGATTCTCTCTCACTAACTCTGGTAGGGGTTTTTGTAGGAAAGAAACAATGGTTCAAGGCAGAACACCAGGTTGTTTTGGGGTAAATAAGGGAGTATACCAGGTGTTTTGTTTAGGTGGACAATAGGAGCTGATCATTCCTGGTGATGGGTGGCATTCCTTTGAGGGAGCTTACTGAATCTGCCTGATTGCATTGTATGTTGGATATCAATTGAAGATCTATTGACTAGAATCGGTCTGGTAACTGCTGGGCTGGGTGTGTGCAGGCATGAGTTCATTTGTCTCAGGAGCAGGGATCCCCCATCATGCAGTGCTTCTCTGCTTTGCCAGTCCCAGAGTTCAGTGCGACTCCTGCCTTGGAGCTCGGTTCTCCATTCAGTATGCTAATTCTGGTTGCATCCTTGATGCAAATGAAGTTTCTGCTGTCCATTCAGTATGCTAATAGTTCACAGCTTCCACGTAGATGAGGCTAGAGGAGTTGGCCTAATTCCAGCACCCTTCTTCAAAGGGGTTTTAGGTGTGTCTCCCACTGCCTTTCGTTCTTTCTGGTTTCTGGTTCATCAGAGGCTGAAGGTGATGGGGCGGGGGGGTGAGTCTCAGTGGCTGGTCACTATGCCCTGATTCTCCAAGAACACAGAGCTACCAAGTAACACCAGGCTGGAGTTGCTATTATGACTTCTGGAGTGATTCAGCACATTTATACTCACTGCTGAATCACACTCAGAAGATCACATTGATGGCAGCAATTTTGCCAGCATCAGTCTAAACATACCCTTAGATAAAGGTACATTAAATAATGTCTGAGAAGTAGATTTATATTTAGTTGTATTATAAGAAAACATGAAAGGTAATTTATCTTCTTTCTGTAGCTATCTTGTTGACACAGCTTTTAAAGGTTTTAAAAAAACAAGAATTTGGTTTGTATCTCATGTACTGTAGATTCTTGGTCTGTGTAGATAATAAGGCAAAGAAAAATGCACAAATATGTTATTTACTAGGCCAATATAGCTCTCCCTAGTAAAGCAGATTAGGGAGGATGAATGCTGAGTAACAGAGCCAGCCAATCAGTAATTCCAGAGGCACAAGTAACAGATAAGTAAAAATACAAAAACTGTTCTAAGAACTAATGAAATACATTAAAGTAACGCAATGACAGCTGGATTGAAGGTGGAAGATAGTAAAAATTTTAGAATGATAAATAAAAAGGTATCAGTTAGAGTTTTAGCAGGAAAAGAAAAATGTGTGGTAAAAGGCTTTGGAGCTAGAGTGCATGAAAATATATTTAGAACTAGCTGTAAGTCATCAAGAATGATGGGGGGGGGAAATCAAGAGGAAAGTTATGAAACATTTATTTTAATTGATTAATAGCTCTTTAATTACAACTTTTTTTTGCAAAAGTTCTATGGTCAGGTAAAACTTTTCCTTGGTAGCTCATATCCTTCACGTAAACTTTCAGATTTTCATGGTTTCTTGCCCAAGTGAGCACCACATACAATTGTCTAAAGAGTCGGCACGAAATATTGGAAACAGCTGAAAGCATAGCTGAAAGCTTTATAATTTTGACAGGTTCCAAAGGGGCAGCCATATCATCAGCATGAACCATCTCTGGGTTTCACTGGCTGGCACTGTCTGATTTTTAAATCCTCAGCCATTTTGCTTTTATGAATTACAATGAGGTATGCAGCTATACTAAGATATAGATCAATGCCATGGCAAGACTCCTAGGCTATTGTGATGTCAGAGGTGACTCAGCCAAATTGGTTGAGTCACCTCTGACATCACAATGGCCCGTCACAGGGTACACTTCACATCGTGCACACACATAGCAAAGTAGGAGAGTTGATAGTCTGCTCACAGGTGATCGTGTTTTAATAATCTGTGGTAGTGTGGACAAGATATAGTGAATATAGAGAACAACTTTAACAAAGTAGAGAGCAATGCAGGATTTACACCAGATTGGACCAACATTAATCCAGTGATGACAGAAACAACCTACTTCTGCCCCAGGATTGGGTAATTGATCATTATACTATCCTGTACTGTCTGCTCTGCTTATGCTTTATGTTTGATTACAAATATAGTACAGTGCCCTAAAACAGTGTTTCCCAACCAGTGTGCCATGACAGACAGGTGCACTATCAGGCCTGAGCAGGTGTGCCACAAATTTTTTTGAAAAATGTCTGAGAGTTCTAGATTGGTTCATGTATATTCATAAGTTCAGTTTGAGACTATATGGTAGTGTGCCTCAAAATAATTAAAGGTGTCAAGGTGTGCCACAGCAGAGAAAAGGTTGGGAACCACTGCCCTAGAAGTTACATATTAAGGCTTTTAACTAATCAAGTTCAGCAATTAGCAAGCCAATGTCTTCTCAGCCAACTCTGCTCCCAGCCACTGTGTAGACATACCCAAAGAATCAGCTGTCAACTGAAAAAGGCTAATAGAAACCAGAATTGTGGCAAAAAGGGCAAAACTAGTCATATTGGGATGGCACCAGGACAGAAACTTTGCTTGTCAGATCAGTCAAATGCATGACCCCTCATCTGCCAGAAACATTAGAGGGAGGAATGTCAGAGTGCTGATGACCTCATCTCCCAGGTACGTCTGTAATCAGTGCAGCTCTGTAGAGGCTGCAATGAGGGAAAATGAGAAGGGAAGTGACTTAGGGGCATGGTGTCTGTTATGTACCAAAGGCACAAAAGACAATTGGCCAGGGCTAATGTCAATTACTGTCTAGCAGGAAGCAATGCAGAGTAAGAAAAGGGGGAATTCTGGGAAGCCTTGAAGAATGGTGGAATAAACAGCAATGAGTGGAAGTCAAGAAGGGAACCATTTAGAAGCAATGCTAAGGGAAACATTGTTTATACAAGCAGCTGATAAACAGAACAAACAGAGAGGCACACAGAACAGGGATTCAAACATAGGAAAGGAAGGGCTTTTGCATAAATGACAGTGTTGGGGAAGTCAATTGTTAAAAAGGTTCTGGCAGTTAAGGAGTTAACAGGGTTACAAAGCTCAGTAATCCTTTTCCTGCTTTTTTGCCCCCCAAAGGGTTGTCTGCACAACAATAGAGTGCCCTGTGCACAAAGTTAACATGTTGTGTGCAGAATTAACATACCGTGTACACTCCCCAGCAGGCTGTGTGAAGAGCTGTGGTACCAAGTGCAAAGTCCCACCCCCCCACTTGTGGCAGGGGAAGTGACTATATAAGGCTATGTCTGCACTACAGGGCTTGGTTAAGCCAGCTTAATAAAGTTTACCGTAAAACAGCTTAAAGCAGACCTTATTAAGTCAGCTTGGAGTGTCCACACTCAAATGCCAGGCGACTGCCCACGTCCACACTGGCAGCTGCTAGGTCACCCGAGGAGTGGCGCATTGTGGGTACCTGGCCCACAGTGCACTACGGCAGAAGTGCCCCTCTCTCCCAACCACAACTTTACTACAAGAAATGAGTGACCACACCAGCCTCCATACTGTGTGTGCAACAGGGAGCCTAGGGAGGTCAGGTATCCTGATGTGGCCCAGCAATGTGCCAGCACAGCACTCCACACCCTCCATGCATTGGCCAGACTCCTCCAGCTCTGGACCAGGTGCCCAGGCCAACTGCCAGTCAGGAGTGTTACTGGAGGAGGATTGGGATCCAAGGCCCGCCCCCCACACACGCAGCCCCAATCCTGCTCTGGGGCCCAATCTGGCTGCTGCCGCTGCTGCATGCCAACAGCAGCAGGGACCCCATCCAGCTTTGAGCCTCTTGCAAGAGACTTGGGGTATGTCTGCACATCTCTTTTATTTCAAAATAACACTGGTTATTTCAAAATAAAAAAGATTAGGTCCACATGACGTTTTCTTATTTTGAAATGACAGGCTCTGTCATTTCAAAATAAGAACCGTCATTTTGAAACAACTTAAACCCCATTCATTTAGAAATGGCTGTTATTTCGAAATGGTTATTTTGAAATAACGCCATTTGGACATGTTGTTTCGAAGCAACACCATTGTTTCAAAACAACTGTTTCAAAACAACATGTCCAAACGGCATTATTTCGAAATAACTATTTCGAAATAACAGCCGTTTCGATAGCAGGCTTTCCCTTAATTCGAATTAACATTTTCTTAATTCAAATTACCTGATTTCAAAATAAGGACTGTATTTTGAAATGACTCATTTCAAAATAACTTATTTCAAACGAACAATGTATGTGTGGACATAGCCTTGGAGGTAGAGATGGTCCATGCCACTTTTTACAGCTAGCAGGAGCTGTCTCCAAGCCTCTGCAGCTTGACAGAAGTGGCCTGGAGCCGGATTGGGCCCCTTCCACCTGCGCTGTGGGTCAGAGGTCTAGGGCCCACGCTCTGCTGACCCCAGCGCAGTGACGCCTCTGCTGCCAGCGCAGGGGCAGGGTGCAGCAGTTGTTAATTCAAACACTGGGAAACAGCACACAGGGGAAGGTGAAGTCAAATCACCTGTTATAATAGGAAAAAAAAATCCATAGTCATGATTTAATCTTGCTTTCACACAACCTAGTCTAAAAGAAATAGCAACTTCTTTCTTTCTTTCTTTCTTTCTTTCTTTCTTTCTTTCTTTCTTTC
>ML682060.1:34943050-34963869 GCA_007922195.1 Podocnemis expansa
GTGGCTGTGATCCTCCCAGCCTCGGGGGTGCATGGCCTCTCCTCTTCTACCTCCTTCACCATCTCTAGCACCGCATAACGATTCTTCACCACAACAGAGGGTGGGTTCAACAGAGGGCTAAATGTTCTTTAGATCTTACATATAATTAATCACTCTTACAATTAACACAACACACACATTCATCGTTATTAGCCCCCTACACCCACACTATTACTATGCTATACTGAACTATAAGTAAACAAACAAGGAGTCCTGTAGCACTTAAAGACTGACAAATTTACTTATTGAATGAGCTTTTGTGAAAGAAAATGCCACTTCCTCAGATGCTTCGAAGCACACTGTAACACCATATCAAAACAGTTGTAAAGATTCAAACACAGAGGGAGATGAGGTCAAATCACCTGTTGTAATGAAAGAAAAATCCAAAGTCCCTACTAAGCCCTGAAGCAATGCAATCAAATTTGCAAATAAATTCAATCTCTGCAGCTTCTCTTTGAAGCCTTGAGTTCGTATACATCTGTCTGAGCACACCAATTAGGAAATTGTCAATGGAGTGATCAGGAAGATTGCAATGCTCACCCTCTGGTTTTAGAATGTCCTGATTTCTGATGTCAGATTTGTACCCATTCATTCTCCTTCGAGCGCTGCTCACATCATTCAGTTATAGGTTTCTACATGCTGCAGCACACAGTAGCTCGGAAAGTCTTCAGCCTTAGCCTGTCAGGTCAGGAGGCGCGGCCAACGTCCCCTCTATTCCGTGACTGCGGCTATATAGGTCACCGTGACCCTAACCCTCCCAATTCCTTTTTCCACCCTCAGCGATGGTTTTGGATCAGCCAAGAGACTTGCGTAAGCAAGTGCCTGTCTTCTACTGTGAAATTTAAGATGCCTGGTTTCAAACTGTGCTTAGGATGCTGCAAAGCCTTCCTGCTCAACAATACATGACAAATGCCTCGCATGCCTGGGTGGGTCCCATCTCACCGGGAGCTGTCCTCTCTGCCAGTCCTTCAAAAGGAGGACTCGCAAGGATAGAGAGCTGTCCCTCTGATCCCTTGCTGGGACCAGCACGCAAGCCTCTGATGCTGTCTGAGCCATGAGTGCTCCTCTGGCTCACCGATTGGTCCGGGCACTGGAGCCCGGGGACCATTCCTTGGTGCCAAGTCCAAAGTCTCAATCAATGCCCCCATCGGTACTGTCGGGGCGCCGATCACTCTGGTCGCTGAACCAATCCAGCAACAAACCAAAACTGGCACCACCAACAGCACCATTGACACCACAGGTCCCTGCGATGGTGTGAGCGCACACCACGGACCAAGTTCCAGCACCGTGGAAGAAAACCGGTTCAACACCAACTGTGGCACCAGGAGCCCAGTCAGCACAGGAAGCTGTACCACCCACCAACCTGGTACCGCCTAGCCCACCACCGGTACTGCAGTCCGGCACTGGGAACTGTTTCCCGGCCAACCAGGTGCTGCTCAGTCCGCCAGCGGTACCACAATCTCTCGAGGACTGCTCCCTGGCCTCCTCCCCACGGTCCTCCCAGGACGTGTCAGTGCTGTGCTCCCAGGCCTCCAGAGCCCCTTCCCACAGCTTGGCGTTGACTTTGCCTCCAGCCTCGGTCCACTCTTCTCCCCCACTTAAGATGGCACTAAGGGTCAGTGAACATTTGGGGAAACAGCGCTGCAAGCACTCCCCCTCACCTGCGCCTCAACGCGAGAAGAAATGGTCAGGACCGTCTGGGCCAGTGAAGCCTTTCCCTTCTGATACTGCACCACAATCCAGTTGGGGCCGTTCTCCTCTATGCCACCTGGAGGCCAGAGCATCCTTTAACAACTGGTCACACAAATGGCTGGACATGGTGGCTGACGATACCATGGTTTCACGGCACCAGTCCGACCAGTCTCTTTCCCAGACCACGGATTCAGACTTCTCGGACAATGAGCCCAATCTAGACTCCACAAGTCATAGTGGATCGCAGGCCCGCTCCTCCTCCTCTCCTGATGAATATACCTTTGAGAGACCAATTGATTGTAACAAGGACTCTCGTGCTCACCAGGAGTTGATATGCCACATGGCAGCAAACCTGAACCTGGAGCTCCGGGTTGTCCAAGAGGAGACTAATCCCCTCTTCGACGTCGGCCACAGTGCCCTACCTGCCAAGGCGTCTGTCCTATTCCTTGAAGGGGTATACAGCCTTGTCAAGGCACATTGGCAAACCCATCCTCAATTCCACTGGTATCAAAGGTCACGGAATGTAAGTACCACGTCCCTCAAGACAAGTTCTCTTTTCTCTTCCAGCACCCCATCCCGGGGTCGCTGGTTGTTGATGCTGTGAACCAGAAAGAGACACACAGTCAACCCGGTTCCACCCCTAAAAACAAAGAGGCAAGGAAACTATACCTACTCGGCAGAAAGGTTTACTGTACGGTGGCCCTTCAGCTATGCATAGCAAACCACTTGGCCCTTAGGACAAGATACATTTTTAAACTCTGGAATGCAGTGCAAGGCTTCCGCAGCATTATCCCGAAGGATTGCCTTAGGGACTTCGACACGATGCTTGAAGAAGGGAAGATGGCATCCAAGGATGCTCTGATGGCCATCTGGGACGCCATAGACACAGCCTCCCGTATGATGGCATCAGCTTTTGTAATGCATCACTTGGCCTGGCTACAGGCTTCAGGCCTACCACCGCAGCTGCAGATTACTATGCAGGACCTTCTGTTCAAAGGCCCTCACCTCTTCACCGAGTCCATGGATGCAAAGCTCCACAGCATGAAAGATTCAAGGGCCACGCTCCAGTTGCTGGGGATTTACAGCCCACAACCTAACAAATGCTCTCTGAAACCCCATCAACTCCTCCAACTGCAACTTCAGCAGTCGAAACAACATTCCCGAGATCCCTCCCATTTTCCCAGCTACATCTTGGGGACATGCACAAGGACAAAGTCCGTTCGGGCAACAGCGACAAGTCCCACGCTCCGCAATTGGGTAGGCATGGTCAGGCTTCCGAACCAATGTTCCCTCTAAGAGGCACTGGCAGCTGAGCAACTCATGTTGCTCGCTGTGCTACACCCCCCCCGCAGGCTTGCTGCGCTGCCCCCCCCGTGGGCCTGCTTCTGGCCACCCCCGCCCGCGGCGGCCCCCCCACCCATGGTCCTGCTCCCAGCTGCCCCCTCGCTCCCGGCCCCTGCTGGCCCCCTCGCCCCTGCGGGCCTGCTCCCGGCAAGCCCCCCCCAATCTCAGCTGCCCCCCGTGGGCCCACTCCTGGCTGCCCCCCCCCAGCTGCCCCTCCTGCCCCTGTGGGCCTGCTCCCGGCAGCCCCCCTGCAAGCCTGCTCCCCGCCACCCAGCCACCCCCACAAACTTAGCTTGTGGCTGGAGCTGCACGGCCCAGCCACAGCTCCTGGGGCCAGAGAAGCTCTACAGAGCATGCTCAGATTTTCTGGGCATGCTCCATTAAAGCTTCTCTGGGTGGGAGTTTTGAAAATTCCCTGCTACACAGGAGCTCTATGGAGGGACTCTGGCTGCTGGCCATGCGCTGCCGGCAGCCTTCTCTGCGCTGGCAACTATGGCAGACTGCGCTGGAGTGCAGCAGCGTAGCTTAGAGGGAACATTGTTCCGAACGCTCATCGGAGAAGAAGCAGCACTTTTGATGGTTACTACACGGGCAGCGAACCCATGACTCAACCAGTCCCCAACCGCTTACACTGCTTCATACACCACTGGGCCGCCATCACATCCGACCAGTGGGTCCTCAAGACGGTCGTGGAGGGGTATCATATCCAGTTCCTTTCAATTCCTCGGGTCAGAAAACCGCCCTCTCGTCCAACCCTTGGAAACTGGGAACTGTCCCACCTTCTCAAGATCGAATAGCAGAAACTCCTCCCTCTCAGAGCCATAGAAAGGGTTCCCAAGCAGGAGTGGGGAAAAGGGTTTTACTCCTGGTACTTTCTGGTTCCCAAATCCAACGGAGACCTTTGACCCATTCTAGATCTCAGAGCCTTAAACAAGCACATAAGGAAAATAAAGTTCCGCATGGTTTCCCTATCACAAATCCTCCCACCTCTGTCTCCCAGGGATTCGTTCATGGCCCTCGATTTAAAAGATGCCTACTTTCACATAGCCATACGGCCCTGCCACAGGCAATTCCTAAGATTCATGGTGGCAGATGACCACTTTCAGTTCACCTCTCTTCCTTTCGGGCTTTTCCTGGGCCCCAGGGTGTTCACAAAGTGCATGGCGCCATTCGCAACATGCCTGCGCAGATGAGGCATAAGAATTTACCCCATCTAGACAACTGGCTAATAGTGGGGAAATCAAGTTCCCAAGTAGAGCTCCATGTTGGAGCGGTAGTGAGGCTCTGTGATTATCTGGGCCTCCACATAAACCAAGAAAAGTCAAAGCTCCACCTGTCTCAAAACATAGAGTTCATAGGGGTGCACCTAGATGTCCGCAAGGGGTCAGCATTCCTACCCCTCTCCAGATTTTGGTCCATCTGCACCATCATTTTGGAGCTGCAAATGTCCCCGGTGACCACGGCCCACTAGTGCCTGCTGTTCCTTGGCCACATGGCAGCCTCCACCTCAGTGATCCAGATGGCACACCTGAGGATGAGGCCTTTCCAGATCTGGCTCTCCACTGTATTCCACATATGGAGGTATTCCCTGAACAAGGTACTGTCTGTTCCGCAGGACACTCTGGGAACACTTCAGGTGTGGAGGGATGTCTGTTTTGCCATGGAGGGCATCCCCTTCAAAGACCTCAGGCCTTCAGTGACCTGAACTGATGCCTCGAATGCGGGGGGAGAGGGCACATCTCTGGGGACTCTCCGCTCAGGAACTTTGGTCCCACATGGACAGCCCTCTCCACATAAACGTAAAGGAACTAAGGGTCATCAGACTAGCTTGCATAACCTTCCTGGACAAGATACGGGGCAGATCAGTCCAGATCGTCATGGACAATACCACAGCCGTGTTCTACACGAATCAGGAAGGGGGGGGGGGTTCGCTCCCTGCTACTTTGTGAGGAGGCGTGCAAATTCTGGGAATTGGCCATACAACACAACTTCACCCCAGTGGCCTCACACTTACCGGGGGTGGACAATCGGCTAGTGGACTCGCTAAGCGGAAAACTGCTAGCGAACCATGAGTGGTCCCTCCAGGACAAGGTGCTCTTTCTCCTGATAGACAAATGGGGTCCCCCACAGATAGACTTGTTTGCTACACAGCAGAATTGCAAGTGTCCTCAATTCTGCTCCCCCAGGGGCCAAGAGGAGGGGTCCCTCACCAACACCTTCCCCATCAGCTGGTCAGAGCCCCTGATGTATGCCTTTCTGCTGGTTCCCCTAATACAGAGGGTCCTCTTGAAAATCGACAGGGACGGAGTGAACGTAATACTGATAGCTCTGGGCTAGCCCAGACAGCATTGGTTCCCACTGCTGCAGGACATGTCCATAGAGACACCACTCTGCCTCCCACAGTGGGTGGACCTTCTGACAAAGGGCTCAGGGCACCTCTGACACCCAGACCCGTGATGCCTACATCTGATGGCCTGGATGCTCTCTGGTTCAGCAGCTAGGCGAGGCTCTGCTCTGACAGGGTTAAGGTCCTGGTTGGTAGCAGAAGATCATTTACCACGTCAACATACACGGCCAGATGGAAGAGATTCTCCATTTGGGCTCGAGACAAGGGTTTAGACTCCACATCAGCTCTGATACACCTGATCCTTGACTACTTACTAGACCTCAGGGAAAAGGGCCTCTCCCCTTCTTCCCTGAGAGTCCAGTTGGCAGGAGCGTTGCTGCCCCAGGGAAGGAGCCAGGGCACCATCCCAGGCCCCACCTCCTGGCCACAGGCCACACCCCCAGGCAAGGATAGGGCCGGGAGCAGCAGCCACAGACACAGGGCCACCTGGCCTTGGGGAAGCGGCCACCACTGCCGCGGGTGGCTGGGCCCCGGATCTCCGGCCCGATCCGGCCAGAGCCCGGGAGAGGTGGGGTCCTGCAGGACCCGAGGCACTGGCGCCAGGATTCGGGGCATGGGCCCCGTGTGCCCGGCACCAGTGAAGCCCCTGCCATTTGGCAGCAATCTCAGCTCTCCATAAAAGTGTGGATGGGCAATGAGTTTTCTCCTGTCCCATTTCCACCAGATTCCTGAAAAGGGTGGATAGACTTTTTCCCCAGCCCCGTAGGCCCACCCCACCTTGGGACCTGAACGTCATGCTCCGGGCAATGACAGAGCCACCCGAAAAACCCTCGGACTCAGCCATGCCTGCTGGTCCTCTCCCGGAAGGTGACCTTCTTAGTAGCTATCACCTCTGCCAGAATGGTTTCACAGTTAAAAGCCCTCTCCTCGGAGCCTCCATATATGAGGCTCTGGCCAGATAAAGTGGTTTTACGTCACCATCCGTCCTTCCTCCCTAAGGTGGCCACCCCCTTCCACTTTAACCAGGAAATTTGCCTGCTGTTTTTTTACCCAGACCCCCAGGTTATGCAGAACCAGAGGAGGTGGCATACATTGGACTTAAGGAGAGCGCTCCTGACTTATATCGAGCGCACCTGACCCTTCCACAGGACCCCCAACTATCTGTGGCGGTCACCGAATGTAAGAAAGGGTTACCAGTATCCTCACAGTGTATCTCTAAATGGATTGTGAACTGCATTAAAGACTGCTACGGATGGTCTAACACACCACTTCCTGAGACTGTTAGAGCTCACTCTATGAGGGCTCAAGCATCCTCAACGGCCTTCCTTGCCAAGGTCCTGATCCAAGAGATCTGTAGGGTCACTATGTGGTCATCGATACACACTTTCACAACACACTACACTGTCACCCAACAGGCTAGAGATGATGCCACTCTGGGCAGAGCTGTACTCAGTGTGGGTAGACTGTAACTCCTCCCACCGTCCAGTGGTACAGCTAGCAGTCACCTGTAACTGAATGATGTGAGCAGCACTCAAAGGAGAACAGAGGGTTACTTACCAGTAACCGTCCTTCTTCGAGATGAGCTGCTCACATACATTCAAGATCCTCCCACTGTCCCTGCGAATGGAGTTGACGAAGGTATATGGGAACGGGAGGATCAGGGTCACAGTCACCTATATAGCCATGGTCACGGTGTAGAGGGGACGTTGGCTGCTTGCCCTGACCTGACAGGCTAAGGCTGAAGACTTGCCATGCTACCGTATGGTGCAGCACGTAGACACCTATAACCGAATGTATGTGAGCAGCCCATCTCGAAGAAGGACAGTTACTGGTATGTAACCCACCATTCTTTTGTGGAGAGACTGTCCTGTTTGTCTAATATATAAGGCAGAGGGACATTTCTGGCACATGATAGCATAAATCACACTGATGGATGAACAGGTAAATGAGCCTTTGATGGAGTAGCTGGTTTTATTCAGTCCTGTCAAAGTATCTTTTGTGCAAATATGCAGGCAAAGTCAGCAGTGTGATTTGTTGCATTTCTCTCATTACAACAGCTGATTTGACCTCATCTTTCTCTAGGCACTGTTCCCCAGTATTTTAATCAACAGCTTTGATTTGCTGTTAGAGTATGACTTGCACTTCCCTGCATTTGTTTCCTTCCATTCTGTAAGTTCCCCTCTCTTCAAAGTGCCTAATTAAGTGGTATTTTCTCCCACTAAAGCTCATGCTATAAATAAATTTGTTAGTCTTTTAAGTGCCACAGGACTTCTTGTTTGTTTTACTGAAGTAGGTTAACATGGCTGCCCCTTTGGAACTTGAACTACAAGTGTGACTAATCATAGCCACATCTTTCCCTGATGTACTTATTTTGGTGACTATGCAGTAATCTCCCCCATGCACTCTCTCAAAATCTTCACCTCTCTCTCGCCGCCCCCGCCCAACTGTCTCCTCAGACTGCATCTTTAGAATCACAGAAGCATAGAAACTGAAAGGAACTCTGAGAGGTCATCATGTCCAGTCCCTTGCACTCATGGCAGGACCAAGTTCCCTTTGAAACCATCCCTGAGAGGTGCTTGTGTAACCTGCTCTTAAACACTTCCAGTGATGAAGATTCCACAACCTGCCTAGGAAACTTATTCCAGTGGTTAATCACCCTGACAATTAGGAATTTTTTTCCTAACATCCAACCTAAACCTCCCTTGCTGTAATTTAAGTCCATTGTTTCTTGTCCAGTTAAGAAGAACAATTTTCTCCCTCCTCCTCTTGACAACCTCTTAGGCTATGTCTACATCAGCAAATTAGTCTGGACAAATGAAGCTTAGTTTGAACTAATTAGCCCATGGCAATACTAAAGTCTGCCTTCTTGTACACCATCATCTTTATTTTGGTGTTATCTCTCCTACCATTCCTTAGAATCATGAACTCTACCATTTCATGATCACTTTCACTTAAGTTACTTTCCGTTTTCAAATTCTCAACCAGTTATGTTTCTATGTAAGAGCTAGATTTTGACACATTTACTCATGCTGAGTAGTACCTCACTCCACAAGAGGTGCCACTGAAGTGAATTAAAAAACTAAGGAAGTAAGGCTCAGATCCTCAAAAGCATTTAGGTGCCTAACTCCTATTTTGGTGGGAGCTGGTGGCTTAATACCTTTGAGGATCTGGTTCTATGTCTTTATTCAATGTTATGGTGGCAGAACCTGCTCCTTTCTAATGCATAATACCCATCAACCCTTTGTGTCCCATATCTCTTACTTCCACACCATGGGAAAAATGGAACCTTTGATTTGCTCTTACTATGCTAACACGTCTGCCCACTTGATGCACTAATACAAAGTGATGTCCTTTGGGCTTTCCACAGTGCTCCAAATGTTCTTCAAGTTCCTGCTGGTAGTCACAGCCTTTCTAAGAATTCAGGGAATAAAAATCTTTCTTCATCGCCACAATTATCTGATCACAGCACAATCCAGGGAAGGTACAACCGCTGCCACCACTCAAACCATCATACTCTTCCAGTGGTTAGGATTCAAAAGAAACACAGAGAAATCCATCTCAATAGTAGCAAAGGTCTCACTGCCTCATGAAAGATTCATCACATTAATGGATCTTATCGCTTGAGCAAAAACCACACCATATCACCATGCGCACAGTGCTACAACTACTAGGCCACGTGGCTGCCATCACAAGTATAGTTCCAAATGCCAGGCTGCACATGTGAGATCTGTAAGCACAGTTAGCAACCATAAACAAATCAAAATTCCACAGCCCTGACAAACGTATCACAATCCCAATATACATAAAGAAGTCTTTAAATTGATGGATCCAACCAGAAAATATTCTACGTGGAATTCCGTTCTCATCACCACAATCCACGATCATGATGGTCACAGATGCTCTATTAGGATGGGGGGCTCACGTCAATCATAGAACCACTCAAAGCCATTGGTTAAAGACAGAATCCACTCTACATGTAACATTCTGGAACTAAGAGCAGTGTGATATGGCTGCCAACACTTCCTATCCATCATTCAAAACAACTCAGTCAGGATAATAACAGACAACATGACCTGTATGTTCTGTAAAAAGCACCAGGGAGGAGCACAATCTCCCTCACTACACGGAGAAACAGTCAGGCTTTGGAATTAGTGCTTTCAACTTTTGGTCACTATCTCAGCCTCCTACCTACCAGGCAAACAAAATATCACAGCAGACACTCTAAGCAGAAACTTCCCATACAACCACAAATGGGAAATCAACTGCAACACATCTTCACATGAGGGGGTAGCCCCCCTATTGATCTCTTTGCCTTTCAACTCAATCACAAATGACACTACTTCTGCTCCAGAGTGGGAATAGGATCCAAATCCAGGAGAGATGCCCCTCTTCTGTGCTGGTCCTGATCTCTCCTCTACACGTTTCCATCATTTCTACTAATTGCCAAGGTACTTCACAAACTCAGAACCAACCAGGCTTGAGTCAGCCTTACTGCACCAGCCTGACCCAGACAACGTTGGTTTGCAGAACTACTCAGTCTATTGCAATGCAAAATGATTACCTTACCACCGACATTGGACATACTGACCCATAATACAGGTTACTTGCACCATCTGGAAATCCAGAGGGCACACCTGATGGCATGGTACCTGGATGGTTCCAGCAGGATGAACTACAATGCTTGGAACTGGTTCATCACATTTCGCAAAAGAGTAGAAAACAAAGCATTAGATGAACATAATTACTCAAATGGCAAAGATTCCAGTCATGGTGTGACCTCCATAATATCAAACCGCAATCATGCTCAATTCCACAAGTCCTCAATTATATCTGGAACTGAAATATTCAGGACTGGCACTCAGCTCCCTGAAAGTACATTTAGCAGCAATTTCAGTTTTTCACAATCTCCTCAATGACTCAATAATCTTCAGTCACTCAATAGTAAAATGATTTCTAATGGGCATCTGAAGATTATACCCAAGTATACACATCCCAGCACCACCTTGTGATCTGAGCCTTGTGCTAAAGACAATTACAAAACCACCTTTTGAACTTCTGCCAACTTGCTTACAATACCATGTCCATAAAATTAGCCTTCCTAGTTACCATCACATCTGCAAGAAGATAATGACAATCAAATCTCATGTTTCAAGGACTCAGCTGTTCTCCTGAAATGAGGTCCAGATGGAATTGCCCTTATTTTGTTCATAACTGACCAAATAGTGTTTCATCTCCCTCTGAAGCATCAGACACATTTCTACAATTGAAGGAAAAGCAACAGGCTCAAGATCAATGCCCTAGTGTAATTCAACAAATCCTGTCATCCTAAGTGTCTAGCCATTTGATAGTTGCTCACATGTTTAGAGTTAAACTACTTGTCAGATTCAAAGTGAGGAAGGAATTTTCCTTTAGGTTGAATTGGCCAAGATCTGAGGGGGAAGAGGAATTCATCTTCATCTGCAGCCCTGAGCAGTGTTCGTCTGCTAGGAACAGTTGGGATCATCTTACAGCAATTTCCTGCTGTTGCAGAGGCCTCAAGCACTGGGTCATCTCAGTCTCTCCTGTTGCTATCTGTGGCTGAAAACAGTTTAGTCTCCTGGAGACTCCACATTTTACAGTACAATTGACCTGATCTGAACTTTATAATGATGAGTCTTGTTCAATAAAATTCATTTGGAAATAAAGTAAAGTGAGTTATGTTTTTCTGGCATCACTGTCTCTTTGTGATAAACACCTTTTCTCAGCCACAAGAATCACAAAATTTGCAGCCAAAATTTTAATGTTTTCTGTCCTTTTAGTCAGGACCGTAACTACGGCAGAGCCAATGGGGCTTTGCCCCGGGCGCGCTGGAGCAGCTCAATAAAGCCGCTCATTTAAAAGGCTCATTTCATGGTGCCGGCCCCAAGTGCCACTAATGGCAAGGAGTGTGTTCCAATCGGAATGCACCCCAGGCGGCGGATCACCACGTTATGGCTTTGCTTTCAGTGGCTGGACATGAACAGAACTGGTGAGAGCTCCTCAGAGCTACTGGAACCACTGGTGAATGGTTGAGCAAATTGTTTGCAGAAGGTACTGTGACCAAATGAACCCCTGTGTTCACATCCTACACACTGTTTCAATAATCTTTATATAAAATATGGCTTGTAAGGTATCATTTTGAAAACTAACTCACTGGTCATTAATATCATTGTGAAATGTGTGCAGCAACACAATGTGTAAAGAAAAGTATGAATATAAGCTGAAATCATGACAAAAGTGTGTTTGCCAGACAAAACTGGGGAGATGGTAAACATGTTTCTCAGAGACAAGGGATAGACTGATGCCTCTAGCCAGTGGCCTTAAAAGCTAATGAGCCTTCACTTATCAGGTGGCCATTCTTCAGCAAGGAAGAAAGGCAAGAACAAATAGATCAGCATCTTAGTAAACAACAGCATGGAACTTCCCCCCACAGGTCTCCATCTTGTCAGCTAGAAATGACTTTATATAGAGATCACTTTCAGGAAAATACATTTCAAAGGTGACTGAACTACAAAAGAGAGGGGCAGAAATACCCAAAGTAATATGTGTCTCTATTGATCCCTTTCTTTTTACTCAAAAGGACACACACACATGCACACATGCACACACACAAAAAAAACATAGCTGTTGGACTTTGGGAGTGGATCCAGCTTAATAGTTTGGTCAGCAATGGTACTGGACACATGGTAATGGCCTTAATCTTGACCCTCATTTGTTAGGTTTAGAAAGGATTTTTCCTGCAACCGTTGCTGGCTTTGATGCCTCATTACTCGTACTCACTTAAAATCTCTTTGTAAGTAAATACATTTGTTTGTTCTTTAATGTAAACTAATCTGGTCCTGTGGATTGCTTGGGTAACTGCATTTAGGGGAGCAGACAGTTATTTACTTACAGGGCAACAGACCTAATATAACTGGACTGGACAGGAGAAGGCTGGACAGTAGAGAACACATGTTATTTGCAGCAAATTCAGGATTCAGAGTATGTTGGGGTCACTCTGTAAGTAGTAACCAAGGCTACTGGAATCCAGAGTGTGACTGGCATTTGCTGACAGGCTGCTTGAATCAAATCTGAAGCTATGCACAGACACTCAAGGTGTGTCTTGTCTGCTGTCTGGCTGCTCATGAGGGGCCCAGGTTGGGAACTACAAAAACAGAGCATTGTGAGCCTTTGCTGGGACAGTCATAGAATCATAGAATCATAGGGTTGGAAGGGACCCCATGAGGTCATCTAGTCCAACCCCCTGCCAAAAAAAGCAGGACCACTCCCATTAGATCATCCCAGTCAGTGTTTTGTCCAGCTGGGACTTGAACACCTCCAGAGATGGAGATTCCACCACCTCCCTAGGCAACTTATTCCAATGCTTCACCACTCGCCTAGTAAGGAAGTTTTTCCTAATATGCAGCCTGGACCGCCCCAGCTGTAACTTGAAACCATTGCTTCTCGTTCTGCCCTCTGTTACTACCGAGAACAGTCAAAGATCATCACTATCAAAGCACAGGAGACCTCAGAGGCAGTTCACCTTCCACTTCACACTCACACCTACAAGAGCAACAGAAAATAATTTTGTATTTGTTTGGACATTTAGAGCTCAGGTGTCAAGACATCACTTCAGTAGGGAGCAGTTATTTACAAATGGTCCAACTGACTACAGTGGAACAAACTCACTGGCTATGTCCAAACACAAGCCCTTGTTTTGAAACAAGCTGTTTTGAAATAATGCCATATTTCAAAACATCTAATTTCAAAATAACAAAAAGCTATTTTGAAATAAGAAAAAAGCGGTAATTGAAATAGCATGTCCACATGGTGGACATACTATTCAGAGACAGGGGAGGGGAAGGGCAGGGAGGCTTGTGTGGACCAGGGCTGCCCCGCCCCCAGGATTCCCCAGCCTCCCCGCCCTGGCAGAAGTGGCGGGGGCCAGGGAAGCCCCTCAGCCTGTGGCAAAAGCAGCAGGGGGGGCAGGGAAGCCCCTCCACCCCGACAGAAGTGGCGGGGAGCCGTGGAAGCCCCTCCGCCTGCAGCCGAAGAGGCAGGGGGGCTGAGGAAGCCCCCCTGCCCAAGGCAGGAGTGGGGGGCACCAGGGAATCCCAGGGGTGGGGAGCACTGGGTTTGGGGGCAGGCCCAGCGGCAGGGTGAGCCACCCCTGGAGCAGCTACTCTGTGGGGGCTGCATTCCTCCTGACCAGGATGTGGGTCCAGCAGCTCCCCCAAAGCCTGGGCAGGGGGCAGAGCCCTGGGGGTGCCCAAGCCGGCTTCCCCCCGCTTCCCCTTGCCGGGGTAGGGGGGCAAAGGGGGCTGAGGCACCCATCCCCTCCTGCTCCCAGCAAGGGGAAGCAGGGGGAAGCTGGCTGGGGCACCCTCCAACCCCCTGCAGTGCACTCAGCACCCTGTCCACTAAACACCCTGGGAGGAAGGTCCTTGTTATTTCAAAACAATCCTTGTTTTGAAATAACATGTCCAAATGGCGTTATTTCGAAACCACTGGTTTCGAAATAACCCTCCTTTCAAAAGCAAAGTGGTTTAAGCTGTTTAGAAAGGAGGGCTCTTGTTTCGAAACGAGGAGCTCCTTCCTTTCGAAACAAGAAAATGTTGTGTGGACATAGGGATTTTATTTCAAAAGACCCAGTGTTGTTTCGAAATAAAAGCCTTGTGTGGACATACCCAGTGAGTGCTCAGCTGGATGAGTAGGGGCTTCACCATCTGGGCCTTTGTCTGTCAGTTCTTTGGGACAGAGACATGTCATATCCACGGGCTCCATAAAATGCTGCAAATATTTATGGTGCTACGTTAAGGCTCACAAATCCTAAGGTCCTAATTGCTTCACTGTATGATTCTTATTCACATGCCCAAGGTTAAACTGACTGCCAAATTTGGGTATACAATGTTTTTGTGGCAATGTTGGTCCTAGGATATTAAAGAGAATAGATGAGTAAGGTAATATCTTTTATAGGACCATCTTATGTTAATGCAAGAGATGGGCTTTCAAGTTTTGAGCTGAGGAACACTCTGTGTAAGCTCAAAAGCTTCTCTCACCAACAAAAGTTGATCCGATAAAACGTTCTCACCCACCTTGTCTCACCAAATTTGGAGTCAGGAAGGAATTTCCTTCACTTTACATTGGCTGAAACTTTGGGAAGGGTTCTCCTTTCTTTGCAGCATTAGGTTTAGTTTATCCACAGGGATCATTCAGATCCATCTCACTCAGCAATTTCCTGTGATATCAGGGGCCTCAGGCATTGGACACCACTCACTACTTCTGTTTCTAGCTGTGCCTGTGATGGAATCCATGCTTCCTGCTGGACAGGTGCCTTCCAGTGATCGTATGGGGAATTAAACTCAATGTACCATCCGTGCTCAGTCTGTGCTCCGTTACTTCTCAAGCTACTCAGCCCTCTGGCTGAGCATCAGTCCATACAATCGCCTGTCAGTTTGTAAAAGCAGTTTAAGCTCCAATAAATGCCACATTTCACAGGATAATTGGCCTGATATGGATTTTATAATGATTAGTTTGGGTCAATAAAATTCAATTGGAAAGTTGTAAATTAAGTTGCATTTATCTGTAGTCCCTGTCTCTTTGTGATAGAAACATGTTTTGTCAGAGACTTGGAACACAGAATTTGCAGCCAGAGTTTACATTTAAAAAAATCATTTCTCCTTTCAGTGGTCATTCACAAATGGGGCTGTCAAGAGCTCTTCTGAGGTAATGGTTTTGTGAAAGGATGCTCTGATACTCTGCTCCCCAGCTCTGGTCCACTGGGCTGCTGTGACCCCCCCCCCCCAGTTCCCATTCCTGAACCCCAATTCACCCAGCTCTGCCAAGTTACCACTCACTCCTGAGTCAGCCTCTCATGTGCAATTAGTCCCAGGCAGTGGGTATATGCTCTTTGGCTACTCAAGTGACAGTCCCCAAGTGAGCACCCCCTGTCACCAGATGCCACCATGGGAGCCACTACCTACAGGGACTGGGACCAACTTTCAATCACCATACACACTCAAGTCCATCCATTTAACAAAGAAATGGATTGTGCCCAGCCCTCTTCACTCACACCCTTTAAAGACCACAAAGCTTTACATAAAACAACTACTAGTTTATTGATCAGATTATAATTCTAAGTGAGAATATGGCTAATCATGGCAAAATCACAATATAAATGAGTCAGGAGAGACCACAAGGAAATAAAAGGTAAAACATACATACTAACCTAAAATCTCTACTTAAACTGACCTTGTAGTCCAAGTTTATGCTCAAGGGGTATGTCCACATGTATCTTTTAAACTGAAATAACACTGGTTATTTCAATTTAAAAAAGGTTAGGGCCACACAACGTTTTCTTGTTTTGAAACGATGAGCTCCGTCACTTCAAAACAAGAGACATTATTTCAAAATAGCTTAAACCCACTTTAATTTGAAACATCTGTTATTTCAAAACGGTTATTTTGAAATAACGCCATTCGGATGTGTTATTTCGAAATAACTGTTATTTTGAAATAACAGGATTTGACCTTCTCCCTCCCAGGGTGCACAGCACCAGGAAGGAGGAAGTGCTGTCCCCCACCTCTGCCAGGCAGCATGCTTGCGGCCATCAGGCAATATGGCAGCACATGGTTCTTGTGCCACACAGGGGAGATGCCACACCCCTTTGTGGACAAACGAGGAAGTCCTGTGTCTCCTGCACATATGGAGGAGCCAGGACATCCTTGCCCTGTTCTGTGCCAGGCACATGAACCAGGATGTCTATGCAGACATAGCCGCAGAGCTGTCCACCCAGGGCCAGAAGGGCACAATGGAGCAGGTGTGCTCCAAGATCAAGGCCCTGCAGCAAGACCATGCCCGCACTATGGAGGGACGCCAGCTCCAGGGGGCAGGTAGCAGCGCCACCTGCCCATTCAATGTGGAGCTGCATGAGTTCCTGGGGGCAGAGCCCAGTGGCCTCTCAGCTTGGGCCATCAACTCTGGCCAGCCCTCCAGCACAGGCTCACACCTGGAGGGAGGGACATGACACAGAGGTGTCCCTGGATGTCAGTGACACCAGCCAGCCTGCTGTCACACCACCACCACCAGAGGCTGCACCAGGGAGTCCAGAGCTCTTTCCTGTCCCGGAGGAAGGGACTGCCACCCCAGGAGAGGAAGAGGGGAATACCGAGGCGCCAACCTCCCTGGAGTTGGAGGCTGAGGAAGGGACATCTGGAGACCCTGTTGGTGAGTGTTGCTCTCCCATACATGCAGGCAGGGCTGAGACTGCCCAGGTCACAGGCATCAAGGGGGCACAGCACAGGGACAGGCAGGGCACAGGGCGAGGGGGTGCAGAGGGCCTCCAATGGGCACGGGTGCCCAAGGGACATGTGGCACCAGGGTAACAGTCCCATGTGTGCCTGGGGTTGCTCACCAGGGGGTGGAAGTACAAAGATGCAGCTGCATCGTGGGTGGAGAGCATACAGGCAACGCCACTGGCAAGTGGCCTTGAGAGACTCCCCAGAGCAAGCCTTGGGTGACTGCAGCTCACCATTGTGGGCACCGGTAAGCCACACATGCCTCCGGGACAGTGTCCCACAGGAACCAGATCTGGAATCCTGGTGATCGTCGGGACAGAGGTGTGTGCCACAAACAGAATGAACACAGGGAAGGTCAGCAGACAGTGGTGGCCAACCCTGTTTTGTGCTTCCCTCCGGTAGTTCGCACAGCCGCCCTTCATGCTGCTGCATAGAGCCCACAAGCCACCCCATGACAGAGGAGGAGGAGGAGCCGCTGGACATGGGAGGAAATCCTGGCCTGCCTCTTCAACCTGGGCCACCAAGTTGAGGACTCTGCCCAGGCTTGGAGACAGCAGCAGGCCCATCACCAGGATGCTGCCATCCACCTGTGCAACATGCAGCCACCACCAATGACCGTGTGGTCACTGCACTTGAGTGGCAGGTTGTGGTGATGGAGCACCAGAGCACCATGCTCCAGGCCCTGAGCACTGCAGTGCAGGACATTATGACAAGTCTCCAGCTGATTGCAGCACACATGGTCCCCCCACCAGCTGAGGGAGGTCCACACAGGGACGCCACCCCCAACCCCCGCACAGAGAGATTGGGGTGACAAGGTGAAAGATACCAGCAATGAACTTTCTGGAGACCCAGTTACAACACAGGTAGACCACCTGAGTGGGTCCAAATTGAAAATTTTGGTAACAGCCTCATAGAGCTGTTGGAGGAGAAAATCCAAGGGTTGGAGATGCAGCTGGCAACTATGGTTGACTTTAGAAGGGGGTTTGAACAGTTGATGGAGCAAAGGACTGGGGGTACTGGAGACAAAAATTCAGACCTGCAGATGGAAACTGGAGCAGCCAATTCTGAGGGGAGACTGCTAGGAGATGAAAGTGAGCAGTGGAAACATGTAACTGTGAGAAGGCGGCAGAGAAAAAGACCAGCTAGTGAAGGTGAATTAGAACTCAGTAACAGGTTTGCTGAATTAGCAAATGAAGGAGTCCAGTAGGGGAACACTGAAGGTGGGAGTGTGAGGAAGAAGAGGAGAGCAGCTAGTCCCATTCAAAGGGGAGCTGAGCCTCTGGAGATAAATAAGAGCCCAGGGAGCATTCAGGAGCAGATGCAGAGGACTGGGAACAGCAGCTGTAGACTTCATGACTCCTGGACAGAGAGAACTGGGGATAGACTGGAGAAGCACACTGTTTCCAGTAAAAGGCAAGTGCATGTGATTGGGGATTCTTTGCTGAGGAGGACAGACAGGCCTATAACTAGAAGTGACCCTGAGAACAGGAGGGTGTGCTGCCTGCCTGGAGCTAAGATAAACAATGTGGATCTCAGACTGAAGAGGATCCTCATGGGAGCAGGAAAGAATCCTCTGATTATCCTTCCAGTGGGTACAAATGATATAGCTAGATTCTCATTGGAACATATCAAAGGAGACTATGCCAAGCTGGGGAGGCCTCTCAAGGAGCTGGAGGCTCAGGTAATCTTTAGTGGGATTCTGCCTGTCCCTAGAGGAGGACAACACAGCTGTGAGAAGATTTTGGCAGTTAACAGATGGCTCAGGCAGTGGTGTTACAAGGAGGACTTTGGGATGTATGGGCACTCGGAGACATTCATGGACAAAAGATTGTTTGCTAGGGATGGACTTCACCTGAGTAGGGAGGCAGATAGACTTCTGGGAGGGAGGCTAGCTCAACTGATTAAGAGAGCTTTAAACTAAGGAGTGTGGGGAGATGCTTGGGAGATGCTTAGACAATCTCTACACCTGATGCTAGCACTGAGAGGCAGGAAACTGAAATCAGAAAAGACAAAGATGTGGGAGGCAGTATAGATGCTAGAAAGGAGGGAAGCACAAATACTGGTCTGATGGGCGATGTTGGCAGCAGTAAAAAAAGGCCATGTCATGTACAGAACGTGAGCAAAGCCGAGCAGCAAGAGCTAAAATGTTTACATAGCAATGCGAGAAGCCTAGGTAATAAAATGAAGGAACTGGAACTACTGGTAGAGGAATTGAAACCGGATATTATAGGGATAACAGAAACATGGTGGAATAGTAGTCACAACTGGTGTATGGGCATTAAAGGCTATGTGCTCTTTAGGAAAGACAGATGTTATGGCAAAGGGTATGGCATTGTATATCAATGATGCAATAGAATGCAAAGAAATTCAGAGTGATGAAATTAGCAGGACAGAGTCTATCTGACTCAAAATCACATTGGAGAAGAAAGCTACTAGAGTTTCTCCTGGATTAGTGCTTACAGTGTGTTACAGACCACCAGGATCTGATTTGGACATGGATAGAGAACTCTTTGGGTGTGTTCACACAGCAGTCTTATTTTGAAACAACAGAGGTTGTTTTGAAATAAGAAACGCCATGTTCAAATGACGTACCATTGTTTCAAAACAACTTAAACCCCATTTGGTAACGAAACAACCCCATCAGCATGTTATTTCAAAACGACAGTGACTCGTTTCAAAATAACTGTTGTCCGAACATGCTATTTCGCTTTGAGCTTTTTTCCTTAATTCTAATTAACAATTTTTTAATTCGAATTAACTTATTTCAAAATAACACCTTATTTCGGTACAAGTTGTTTCGAAACAACTTGTACTGAAATAACCCACTGTGTGTGAACATAGCCTTTAAGGCCTTCAAGGAAGTAAACACTACTGGGAACTGTGTGATTATGGGAGACTTTAACTTCCCAGATACAGACTAGAGCATATGCGCTAGCAGCAATAAAAGGGCCCAGATTTTCTTGGCGGTGATAGCAGATGAATTTCTCCATCAAGCGTTTTCCAAACCAGTGAAAGGAGACACAATCTTAGATTTTGTATTAGGCTATGTTCACACACAGGGGGTTATTACGATACAAGTTGTTTCGATACAAGTTGTATCAAAATAACGCCTTATGTCAAAATACAGGTAGTCCTCACTTAGTGACAGGGTTCCGTTCCTGAAACCTGGTTGATAAACGAATTGGTCACTAAACGAGGAGCAGCCCTTACCGGTATTTCAGGCATAATGTACTTTACTGGTAGTGGGTTTTTCAACCATCGGTAGATAGTTTTAATGTCACCTTTGCATCATTTATAACATTTTTAATATATATTTTAAATGTTTTAAGCTCTAATGTACTGAATTTAGTTTGCATAGTGTACTGTAAATATAGGTAATCTGAGAGAGTTGATGCGAGTTCTCGTACATTGCCATAATACCAACTCATCAGAGAGCCGGTCATAACTCTGAGGGGTCACTAAACGAGTAGGTCACTAAGTGAGGACTAGCTGTAAGTTAATATGAATTAACAGTTTGTTAATTCAAATTAAGGAAAAAAGCAGGTTCAGACAACAGTTATTTCGAAATGAGTCACCGTTGTTTCAAAACAACATGTTCAGATGGCAATTTTTCGAAACAATCATTTTGAAACAACGTTGTTTCATCCCCAGATGGGCTTTAAGTTGTTTTGAAACAACGCCATTGTTTCGAAACAATGGAACCCGTTGTTTCGAAACAACGGTGTGTTGTGTGAACGTGGCCTTTCTCATTTTGAAACAACCTCTGTTGTTTCGAAGTAAGACTGCTTTGTGAACACACCCTTAGGCTATGTCTACACGACACTTTTATTTCGAAATAACACTCATTATTTCAAAATAAAAGAAATTTAGTCTACACGACGTTTTCTTATTTAGAAAGGACAGATTCTGTCCTTTCGAAATAAGAATCGTTGTTTCGAAACAGTTAAACCTGGATGTTTTCGAAATGGCCGTTATTTCAAAATGGTAATTTCGAAATAATGCCATTTGGACATATTGTTATGGAACAAATGGATTCTGAAACAACATGATTTGAACTTCCTCCCAGGGTGCTTAGCACCCTGGGAGGAAATGCCACCCCCTCA
>ML682060.1:34964269-34977608 GCA_007922195.1 Podocnemis expansa
TCAGGGTTCGCCACCAGCCCTGGCGGCAGGGAGAGCCGGGCGCCCCTGGACCCCACTGTGGGGTTTGGGAGCAGCCCCGGCAGCGGGCAGAGCGGGGAGCCCCGGCACCCTGCCGCAGGGCTTCTGAGCAGCCCCAGCGGCGGGGAGAGCGGGGCATCGGCACCCCTCTGCAGGGCTCCCCGCTGGTCTTGGGGGCAGCCCCCCATGCCCTGCGGCTTGTCTCCCCTCATCACCCTGGACAGGGTGCTGAGGGGGTGGCTCTTCCTCCCAGGGTGCTTAGCACCCTGGGAGGAATTTCAAATCAAGTTGTTTTTTCAAAATAAAGGTTTTATTTTGAAATAAGTCATTTCGGAATGACTTATTTTGAAATAATACCTTGTGTGTAGACATAGCCTTAGTCAGTAGTGAGGACCTCATAGAAGAATTAGTTGTAGGGGACAACCTAGGCTCTAGTGATCATGAACTAATCCAATTTAAGCTGAATGGAAGGGTAAACAAAAATAAATCTGTGACCAGAGTCTTTGACTTCAAAAGGCTAACTTCAAAAAATTAAGGGAATTAGCTAGGAAAGTGGACTGGACCAAAGAATTCATGGATATGAACATTGAGGATGCTTGGAACTGCTTCAAGACAAAGCTGCAGGAACTATCTGAAGCCTGCATTCCAAAGAAGAGGAAAAAAATTTCAGGCATGGGTTCTAAACCAAGCTGGATGAATGTACATCTTAAACAGGTGATTAGGAGGAAACACAAGGCCTACAAGGAGTGGAACTTGGGAGGGATAGGAAAGAAGGGCTACCTTTTAGAGGTCAGAGCATGTAGGGATCAAGTGAGGAAGGCAAAAAGCCAAGCAGAGCTGAACCTTGCAAAGGGAATCAAAACCAATACTAAAAGGCTCTTCAGCCATATAAACAGAAAGAAAACACACAAGGATGAAGTTGAACCACTATACACTGAGGATGGGATAGAGATCAAGGATAATCAAGGCATGGCTGAATATCTAAATAAATAAATACTTTACCTCTGTCTTTAATGAGGGTGATGGTGAGATTGGGGACAGAGATAGGGCAGTTAATGGGAATGTAGGAGTGGAAATTACTATATCTGAGGTGGAAGCCAAGCTTCAGCAGCTTAATGGAACTAAATCAGGGAGTCCACATAATCTTCATCCAAGAATACTGAAGGAACTTGCACATGAAATTACGAGCCCTTTAGCAAGATTTTTAAAGTTTCGGTGAACACAGGGGTTGTACTTTATGACTGGAGAATTGCTAATGTAGCCCCTATTTTCAAGAAAGGGAGTAAAAGTGATCCAGGTAACTACAGGTCTCTTAGTTTGACCTCAGCAGTATGCAAGGTCTTGGAGAAGATTTTGAAGGAGAAAGTACTTAAGGATATTGAGGAAAATGGTAACTGTGATAAAATACAACACGGCTTTACAAAAGGTAGATCATGCCTGACCAACCTGATCTCCTTGGCTGTGTTCACACATAGGGATTATTTCAATACAAGTTGTGTCGAAACAAACTTGTATCGAAATAATGCCTTATTTTGAAAAAAGTTAGTCCGAATTAACAAAAAGTTATTTGAAAATAAGGGAAAAGGAAATAACTGTGAACATGCTATTTTGCTCCGGAGGGGGCTGCAGGCACCGGCAGGCTTCAGCGCAGCCCAGCTCTGCAGGCGCCGGCCAAGGGACACCCCTCAGCACCCTAGCCAGGGTGCTGAGGGGGCAGCCCTTGAAATGTTTCGGAACACCTTGTTCCGAAACAACATGTTCACACACATTGTTTCAAAACAAGGGTTTTGAAACAAGGTTGTTTTGCCCTCAAATGGGGTTTAACTTGTTTCGAAACAACACAGTTGTTTCAAAACAACGGCTTCCTGTTGTTTTGAAAGAATTGTGCGTTGTGTGAACAGCAGAATTCTTATTTCAAAACAACCTCTGTTGTTTCGAAATAAGAATGCTGTGTGAACACAGCCCTTTTTTGAGAAGATAACAGATTTTTTGGATAAAGGGAATGCGGTCGACCTAATTTACTTAGATTTCAGCAAGGCATTAGATACAGTTCCACACAGGGAATTATGTGTTAAATTGGGGAAGATGGGGATTAATATGAAAATAGAAATGTGGATAAAGAACTGGTTACAGGGGAGACTACAGAGGATCATAGTGAAAGGTGAACTGTCTAGCTGGAAGGAGGTTACTAGTGGAGTTCCCCAAGGATCGGTCCTGGGGCCCATCTTATTCAACCTTTTTGTTACTGACCTTGGCACAAATAGTGGGAATGTGCTAATTAAGTTTGCAGACAACACCAAGCTGGGAGGTATTGCCAATATGGAGAAGGATCGGGACAGCATACAGAATGATTGGCTGTGTTCACACAGCATTTTTGTTTCGAAACAATGAGGTTGTTTCAAAACAAAAAAAAAACTTGTTCACACGATGCAGAGTTGTTTTGAAACAATGGGACCCCATTGTTTTGAAACAACAGTGTTGTTTTTAAACAAGTTAAACCCCATTTGGGGGCGAAACAATGCGTGTGAACACATTGTTTCAGAACGAGGTGTTCCAAAGCAACATTTCAAGGGCTGCCCCCTCAGCACCCTGGCCAGGGAACCCTCCGCACCCTGGCCAGGGTGCTGAGGGGTGTCCTCTGGCCGGCAGAGCGGGGCTGCAGGCACCGCCAGGGTTCAGCGCAGACCAGTGCTGATCCCCGCTGGCTTAAAACCCAGGCTGCCCCCAAACCCGCCATGGTCGCAGCGGGTTTGGGGGCAGCCCAGGCTTTCAGTCGTCGGGGATCAGCTCTGGGCTGAGCTGACCCCTACCGGTGCCTGCAGCCCTGTTCTGCACACTGTGAACTTGCTATTTCGTTTCCCGCCTTTTTCCTTATTTCAAAGTAACTTTTTGTTAATTCGGTATAAGTTATTTTGAAATATGGTGTTATTTCGATGTAACTTGTTTCGAAACGACATATCGAAATAACCTCCTGTGTGTGAACACAGCCTATGAGTCTAATAAGTAGCTGTCTGCTCCTATTGCACAGAGTCCACTATGCTCGGGTTCCCCAGAACTAAGCAGCCTTTCCAGAATTGTAAGATTGAGTGTAATATGCTATCTGTGGCCAACGGGAAATATCAACAAGCATTTCTCTGTCTTGTCTCTTCTTTGTCCAAAGAAAAGGCTAAGCACAGAGGCAGTCACATTTGCCCTGACACAGCTTTTAGACTTTTAAAGATGGCTTAGCCATCCATTCAAATCTGCTTCCTCACTATTTGGTTAAGAAGATGCAAAGACAGTAAGTTCAGATTTTGTTAGATCAAAGGGGAAAGAGAATTTAAAAGTCTGTAGCCAGCTTTCTCTGCTGCCCTTTTTTTTTTTTTTTTTACTTTCCAGGCTAAATAATTTACGCTAGTTGAAAGAGATGTCCAAAAAGAGGAGAAAATTCATTTAGGCAAGATGTTTTTCAATTCTGTGCCTTAAAACTGAAATAGTTACATAATAATGATAATGTGATGAGCCCTGTCATTTTTCAAGAACTCATTCAAATGCTTTAAATTCTCCAGAAGAAATCAGTTGGATGTAGCCTGCAAGTTTGCAGGGTACCTCATGAGACAAGCCCCACACTTGTCTGTGCCTTTGCTTTTGGAAATGTGAAGGATCAAGTAACATGAGACATACAAGAAGCTGGCAAGTCAGATTATTTAGGGAAAGGAGTTTTCTAGGTTTTTTTAAATTCCCAATATTAGTATTAGTATTAGTATTATTTGCTGTGCTTCAGGTAAGCTATTTCTTTACCATTTCAGGAACTGAACATTCACTTTTTTTGGTTACTTTAGTTCTTCTATAAATATTTTAACTGACTGCTTTTTGGTGCCCTGGAGAGAAACTGTGATTCAACGCAAAACCACCAAAAGTACTAAACTAGTTTTTGGTAGACATTTGTATCAGTTAATCTGAGCCGGGACCAATATTTGAGTAATGGATTATTATAACCATCCATAATTCAGTGGATGATTATTATCTCTGCGAAAAGGTTCTGGCTCCTTGTAGGAATTCATCGTCTTGATGGCTTACACTGTAAACTCCGACCTTCTTATAAAACTATGTTTAGAACCAAGTCTCACATATGGAACTACAGTACTTTTTTGCCACAGCCTATTCAGCTGCACTGTGAACAACTGCACTACAAAACCAATCAGAATGCCTGATCTCACTTGGCCTGTGCTCTGTGTTCAGTATATTCTGTTCAACTGTGTGTGATTGCCCAGTGTTATTTAAAATAGAGATCAAGAAACCTTTTCATCCTTTTGTTCATTTACAAGACAAAGTAGGTAGCAATGTAACAGTACACTATGTCCTATGTTTGCCTCAGGTTAGTCCTTTGTCATTTGTTATGGGATTCTGTTAACATTAACAACTCAGTGGAGCTTTAACATGTATATTTCTCCAGACGCTTATGTTTTTGTATTCCTTAACTGACACTTTTTCACGCCACATTCTGTTACTCTCACAAAGTCATTAATAGCTTGAGTCAAGGATGCTCAGTAGTTCTCTGCTCTGCTACCTCTGTGTGAGGATGAAAAAGTAAAATTAAGCAGGTTTACAATCCAGTTTCAATACACAGCATCCACAGTAATGTAGAAAGGGCAAAATCAAGCAGTCATCAGGAACCCCCTTCAGCCTTCTCACTAACCAAATGTTATTAATAATTTTGCCCTGACTGTAAGAACCACCCCCCACCTGTCTGCATTCTACTGCAGCTGGTTATCCTCTTTGGTGTGACATTTTCTTTGAACAACTTTTCAGATAACAGGCCTCTATGCCAATAAGTAACAAAATCGACTGTACCAGGTGAGGTCTGTCTTTGAACTGGAATGTAGATCTTCAGAAAAGTGCCTGATGACTTAAGAAAGACATTCATACAATTAAGGAACAGAGGCTAGATCTAGATTTTCTCATATTCACCCATTTAAGCAGGAGCTCATCCAGCAGGTGATCATGCACTGAGACAACCAACTGAGTACCAGGTATAATAGTTGCAATACACATGTTCAGCACTCATGATCAGTCACATAGTTTATTTAGTAATGCTCTTTTCCAGTGTTGTTACACAGATGTTAGAGCCTTTTATTATGCAATTGTATTTTTGGTTTGTTTGTTTGTTTCCTAATTGACACTACAGCAGAGTAAAATGTCATTTACAGATTATCATCCAGATGCGAATTATGTATGAAGGTTTTTTTGTTGACGTGTGATAGCAATGGATTATAGAATAAGTATTACACTTCTTTGTCACTTTTTTAAACAAACCAAGCAGCCCAATAGATTTTTTTCATGGTTTGAGACATATTTTGGTCTTAGTATTGCCTCAGAATGTTTTAGATATGAAAAATTAGAAGTATTAAGGAGTTATCTTTCAGTATGTAATATATACTTTTTCATTTTATAAAAGGTATTTTAGTTGAAACAATTTAAAGCCTCACAAAAAGATTTTTGCAACAGAAAAATATTTTGCAGTATAATTATGTTCTAGAAATGTAATCATATATCAATAGAACCTCAAAAAAATCTAAAAAAGTATTCCAATTCAAAGAGAAATAATTCCAGAGTATTAAATACTCAGCAAAAATTATTGCTCACTTAGAAATTGTTTTACTTTACAGAAAATTTCTATTCACCAATCAAGTCACTGCAGGAGTATTTATATAACTAAATAGAAGGAGCTGAGTCATACATAATGGCTACGTCCACACATACATCATTATTTCAAAATAACCCATTTCGAAATGAGTTATTTTGAAATAAAATCCTTATTTTGAAATAAGTTAATTTGAATTAACAGTTTGTTAATTCAAATTAAGGGAAAGCCTGCTTTCAAAATAGCTGCTGTTTCGAAATGGTTATTTTGAAACAAGGCTGTCTGGACATGTTGTTTCGAAACAATGTGTCCAAACACCGTTGTTTCGAAACAACTGTTTTGAAACAACAGCTATTTTGATTAGATGCGAAGTTTAACGGTTTTGAAATAACAGTGTGTCATGTGGACGTGCCACTTCTTATTTCGAAACAACCTCTGTTGTTTCAAAATAAGAAGCCTGTGTAGACATACAATGAGATCTTCAGTCATGAACCTATCCCGTAATTACTGGCAAGACAGGGAAGAAATCAAGCATAATAAATGTTATTGAATCATGTAAAACTACCTGCATCATCAATTCATTGTCATGCCAAAATCTGCAATCCAGGTGATGCAAACAAACTCTTTGACATCAAACATAATATCCATCTCCAACTTTGGGTGTCCACGGTGTATTGTGCCTTCACTCATCTTTGCCTGCTTCCTCCATTCTTGAGAACAGGAGGGAAATTAAAATTTACAAGAATCTGTCTCTTTGCACAATTTCAATGTTCTTTCTGTTGTTGCAATGACTACCCCTTACTATAGGTGCCTTTTTCAATTTCTGCCAGCCCACTGAAGGCCTAATCTAGAGCTGGCTTGGAAAGAAAATATTTACTTCTATAAAAATGTTGAGTTTCTTGAGAGGAAGAGTCATCCTGAATTGGGATGGAAAGCCAGAATTTCAAAAATGTTTGTGGACATGGAATTCCATTATATGTTGTATTGACACATTAAATCATTTCACAGCAGGAATTTTTTTTGTTTTAAAGACAAAATGTACTATCTAGAGTCCCAGATTTTGTGGGAGCCTGGTCAGCATTACAGCCAGGAATTTAGCAGATGAGCTGTCAAAAAACCTAGACAATTTTCCACCGATCGGAAACAGTGGTGAAATAAGGACAAACACATGCATGGAATTAAGCAGCAAATTTCAGCTTTAGCACAGGAGAGGAGCATTGCTCAGCCATTACCCATACTCTCCTACACAGGTATTTAGTTAGTTCGAGTGCAGGGGTCATAGGTCTCCCTGCCATATAACACATAACACAGAGTAAGCTCTCATCAGCCTACTCCCCAGGACTCAGCCGTCCCTGAATCCTAGCATCATCCCCCTCATGAGGATGACAGAAAGTGGAGCAGAGTGGGAACCTCAGCCTTCAAGCTCTGACCTCAGCCCAAGACCACTGAATCTCACTCTATCTGATGAGTTCAAGGTCCATCACCAAACCCCCAGTGTATTTTCTTTGCATCACTCAGCAAGTGGGTCGCTCCTTTACTTATGAAACTGTCCTCTTTTCCCACTGTCCCTGTCGAGTTCTCCCATCTATGGAGGCATGTGGGTGGCATTTGAAAACTTTCCTGGTTTCCTTTGAAAGATTCTTGTAAATTGATACATTCCCACTGAATATTTTGCTTCTGATAACTCACCATTTGCCAACAGCAAAACATTCCACTGGAGAATTTCTGACCAGCTCTAGCTTATCCAATGACCTTTGAGACTTCAGTGGCTTTTATTAATTTTCATTGACTTCAATAAAATTTAGATAAGGACCTGAATGCTTAGGTGTCAAGTGGCTAGATGATGGTTGTCCTAGAAAGAGATGAAAGGGTAAATCAAAACATTTTAAGAAAATCATTTTTTGTAGTTAGGAAGCCATCTGCAACACATCCCTACATTGCCAAGTGATCTGAAAGAGAAAAGGAGAGGAACCTCCTTTTAGTACCTAAAAGGTCATCATGAGGAGGAGGAAGAAAAATTGTTCTTCTTAACTGCTGATGAATGGATGGTTTTAAAGAAACAATGGGCTTAAATTACGGCAAGGGAGGTTTAGGTTGGACATTAAGAAAAAAATCCTAAATTTCAGGGTGCTTAACCACTGGAATAAGTTGCCTAGGCAGGTTGTGGAATCTCCATTAATGGAGGTGTTTAAGAGCAGGTTATACAAGCGCCTGTCAAGGATCAGTCAAGAAGGTACTTGGTCCCGCCATGTGTGCATGGTACCATACTCGATAATGTCTCCTGGGCTATGTCTACACTACAAAAGCTAAGTCAACTTTATTAAGTCAACTTTGTGAGTCCATACCTCACTTACGTAGACTTAACAAAGTTGGTTAAGTTGACTTAAGAAAGTGTCCTAATAAAATATGTGTTTGCTTAAGTCTACTTTACTAAGTCAGCTTAAGCAGGCACATGTTAGTACGTAGAGTTTCTTAAGTCAATTTAGATGACCACGTTGCACTAAATCAACTTAATGTTTAAGTCAACTTAAAGAGTGAGAGTTATTAAATCAACTTAAGGAAGCCCTTAAGTCAGCTTAATGAATTCCAAGTGGCCAGGGCTTTGCTTAAGTCGACTTAAGCCTCCTTAAGTTGACTTAAGCCCATAGTGTAAAGATACCCATGGTCCCTTCCAGTTTCTATGATTCTATGATATGTTTATATTTTTAGCATAATCTTTAAAACTGTGTTTCTCTTTCTGAATTAATTTCATTTTAAGGAACAAGGCTGGGAAGAGAAAATTTTCTTTAAATTTTCTTTAAATGTCTCCTATTAGGCCACAGAAATATATTGCAGTTGTGGAAGAATTACGGGGCTGAGGCCTAACAGCTTTGAGACACAGATGGATAGCTTAGCAGGCCTGAAGGGAGGAGGAAGCTGCATTTCTTTGTTTTGCTAGCACACCTGGAAGAGGGCCAGTATAAGCAACTCACTAATTAGGTAAGCTGTAGAGAGAGTTTTGCTGTGCCTGTGTTTGTGATTCAAGGACAGTGTACTAAAATTTGGAGACAGAGAAGGTGTTTGGATTTGACTGCAGAATTCTAAACGGTCAGTCTACCCTAGATGTAAGAAAATCCATTTGGGCCAGCTCAAGGGCTAGGCCAAAGTCTGTGGCGCAGGTGAATTACGACAGGAGGGTATATGGAATAAGGCAGGTCAAAAAGATAGGAATTGTAAGTGGGGAAAATTTGGTGCCAAAAGAATAGACCCAGAACCTAATTGGCTATACAGCAATAAATTATGCTATGTAGTATGTCACTATATAAAAATAATGTACACTACTCTCGGGGCTCTTGGGTGCTTCCCCTTGGGCCCGCAGCTGTGCAAAATAAAGCTCTGTTCCTCACTAAGTTTGTGGCTCCCACTTACTGAAAATTCCTCTACAGAGTGCATTTCCTGAAAAGTTAGATTCTCTGAACACCAAAGGCTAAGGTTCCAGTAAAACAGCTATAATTACTGTATTAATCCAGGTTGTTGTTATATTTCAGGATTACTTCATTTCTCCCTGACATTACAGAACATAGTATAAGTACCTTGAGCATCTGAGAGTAGATCACTTTTCTAGATATAGTCTGAAGAAAAATATCATTTTCCTATAATTAGGGATTATAACTGGGACAATTTCAAGAAAACATTGCTTTCATCCATTAAGAAACTCAAACCCGTATTTCAAAATCAAACAATTCAACTATACTAAGAAAATGTGGTAAGATTTCAACATTTCTTCTGTTTAATATGTTTGCATGGCATGTAGCTTGACCAAAACCTTCTGATGTCAAAAGAAATAAAGATGGTATTCACAAGCAAGACAAATACCTTGGATGAATGAGACAAGTTCACAGCATCACATACCGATAGTCCAAAATGGTCACAATGGAGCATCTAAAAGGCACTCAAGGAATCTGTTATTCATAAAATCTTTAGTAGGCATTCTATATCTTATACATTGCATACCACACTGTGTGGTATAAAAAAAGGATATTGTTATCTCAACCATTTAAAACCAGACCATACTGACCCTTAGCATGGCTGCCAACAGCTGTTTAACAAGATCATTTTCAATTCACTAAACCCCATTTAAGTCATAGAGAAATAAAATTATTACACCCATTCTCATTAGCACTTCTACAGTTAAACACTGGAAGGTACAGAAATGTAGAATAAGAAACCTTAAACAATCCTAGCTGCCCTCTTCTGGTTCATTCTTAAGGCAATTTGTCAGGCAAAAACAATTTTTAAACTGTCAAGGCAAACATACTCCTATCCCAGCTACACATAACTATTCTCCCTCAGATAGGTAAATAAGATTACATCCTAGAGCATTTCTTTTTTTAAGGGTATGCTTTCACTGACAGTGGTAAATTCACCACTGTCAGATTGACTTATCTAGATCAATCGAGCAGTCAGAAAAGATATGCTCAAGTCAATCCAAATGTTGATCTAATAAAATCATCTCTTCAGGTGGCATAGCGCTACATCAATAGAAACTCTTTTCCTGTCAGCACAGCGCAGTCAAAATGTCTCATAGAAGCACATTTGCAAAGTCAACCGGTGTTACACAAGTTACACAGAGTAACTTGTGTAACTACTATCAGCGGCTCCTGAGTTTCACCACCAGTGTAGACCATGCCTAATGTAACTTGGATTACACCAAACTATCTTCAAATGTATACCTGAATTCTTCTTGAAGCTGTAAAAGTTTTAACAACAGTATAAGTAATGTAACATTACACAGAATGATTTTTGCATGGTAAGAATTATATGCTTGGAAATGTATTTTATGCAGTGTGGATATTGTGATGTTAACAATTGTGGCATACATTTGACAAACAAAATGAAATACTTGCACACATAAGCAAATTATTCTAAAACAAAGTTAAAGGGTACTTTAAAAAAAATCTCTACTGTGGTGGAGCCCCCATCTTACAAAAACAATTGTAGAGAGACTCACGTGTAACAGTATACTAGAAATGTCCATTAGACTTCCATGACTATGTATGGAATACACAAAGGCAAATACAATTCTCCTTCAAACCAGTGTCAATGAGGAGCATGTTCAAGAATTTACATTTGATTGTTTTTTGAGGGGCACATTAAACACATTCTAAAGAAAGATTTGTATAACCCCATACAAATTCCTTGGGATGTCTCTGGTGGGGATCCCCAGCAGCAAGGAGGCAGAGTGAGCATATCACCATGGCCAACCTGTAACTCAGTTTTATGGACAAGCCCACATGAAAAAGGGAAATATTTTTTTCCACCACAGGTGTTTGGGCATTCAGTAGTATGGAGAAGCGCAAACGGACCCATGGCTGCAGTGCTCACAACTGTAAGAGGTTTTACAAGGGAACCAGCTACTTTAAAGTTCTTCCCTCTTCCTACCAGCATCATCTTAGTACAGCTTGGGAATCACCCACAGAAAGAGTATAGCAACAGGAATGTAAAAAAAATCATCTAGTATTTCATTCCTTCAGGCCAAACAGTTTTAATGAGGGATAAGAATGTTCCTGGAAACCAAACAGAAAAGGAAATCAGAGGTCAGAAGTTTGGCTGAACTAAATTCATGTGAAATCTGAGCTAACGATCATGGGAATTTCTTGAAATATTTGCCAATTCTAAATGCTAAAACAGCAACCTCATGATACGGTCAGCAACCCTCAAAGTAAAAAAATGGACATAATTAGATGGAGTTCACCATATAATAAATCAAAAGGGCTTGTTTCAAATCAGACTGGTTTTTGGAATGCAACACTAAGTAGTGACTTTACAAAATTCAGTGATTAGACCTTCATTTTCCAAGAATCCTACAGTGACCCCGTTATAAGCTCTTTAAAGACACTGACTTTTACAGCAATGTGCTTTCTGCCATTTAATTAAATTGTCATCTCCAAAGATGTTTTCCCTTCTTATCCTGACATTGGGCACAATTCTAGATAAGGTGTTTTGATAAATACAACTATATCAGAAGATTACTTACCTTTTTATAAAACCTGGGGGATGAGACAACAACATCAGGAAAAGAGCAAAGAAGAAATAAATGGGAAAACACTGAACACATCGAAAGAAACAGGGGAAAGTTAATGTGGTAAAAAAGCCAGGGAACCTGGTGACTGAACTACTCAGACGATGGATAATGGGCTACAGGGTTTTCTATAGTAACTCCAAGACGCCAGTTCAAGCCCAGAATACAAATGAGCAGAACTACCGGATAGCTATTTGGTTTTCTATGTGAAATGAATGTGTCTAGACATTCTAGATCCTAGTGGAAAGGTATTACACTCCTAAACATATCCTTCATTTTGGCATCAAGTTCTTAGATACTATGATGAAAACAGATAGTGAAATTAATCAAACTGAGAAGAAAATGAACAGACAGAAATTTAATTATTCTCACACCCCTAAAAGTAGTTTCTCCAAAACAGGATTGAGGTATGTTGGTGAAGCAGGGAGGGAGGAGTGTATACTGTCACAATTGTACCTGTTGAATAGAGATAACTGAGTGTAATCTCCAATGTTGATCTCTCACTTTTCGTGAACACAAAATTCACTTTTTACAAAGAAAAGTAAAGTACTACAGAAGCTAATGAAATCTTCAGCACACAGCTAGAAGACTTCACCTAAAGGGAAAGTATTGGATTTCTTAGCCAGATGGTATTGACTTTGGCAGTGTATCCCAAGTATTAAGAATTTTAGACTGCGGTGTCTTGCATTTGCAAGCTGTCACTATAAGAGCAAGTGTGTATGTTTGTGCATGCACAATCAGTTGGGGGTGTCTTCGTCCTGCTTGAGGGCTGTCAGGGAGTGTGTGCTCTGAGCTTAGTAGTAAGTCAGTCTGCAGACACCTGGCCTGTAGTATTATGGGGTGAGTGGTGCTACTGTTTTATTGAGCAACTTGCTTTCTTTCTCTATGGTTCATGTGTGTTATTGGTCAGAATTTGCAGACAGAAAGTAGTGCTCCATTGCAATCTTACAAAGCATGTACTCGTGTTTTTATCTAACTTCCCTGTTTACGACATGATCATAATATTAATTAAATCAAAGGTGCACAAGGCAGCAGAAGTTCCAGCCACCACAATCACAGGTCAATGTGATAAATAAAAGATGTTCTGTAGCTTTAGATATTATTTCATGACTTCTTCCAAAATAATAATCCCCACCATTAACTTGAATGTAAATGCTGAGAGGCATGGTCTTGTTAAAATGTGTCACTTTTTTTCAGTCATAAAGCAATTGGATAGATGGCATTGTGTAAATTGAGGATTGTAAATGGCTGTGGCTTGCATCACACGCTGGTATAGCATGTTATGAAAATAAAATGAAAATTTAAAATTTCAGGAGACTAAGGCTATGTCCACACGCAGGGCCCTGTTTCAAAATAAGTTATTTTGAAACAAGTCATTTTGAAATAAAGCCCTTATTTTGAAATGACTTACTTCGAAATAAATAAAACCCATTTCGAAATAAGGGAAATGAAAAAGCATGTCCACACAGAACGGGCCCGGGCGGGGCCCCCCCGTGGGCGGGGCCGGCGGCACCCCGCCCCTGGGATTTCCCGGTCACCCCCCTCCGCTCCTGCAGGCAGGCAGGAGTGGGACTCCTCGGGGAAACCCGGGGGCGGGTCACCCCCAGCTCCACCCATGAACTTGGGGGCAGCTCCAA
>ML682060.1:34978008-34991866 GCA_007922195.1 Podocnemis expansa
GGACCTGCTATTTCGCTCCCTTATTTCGAGGACACAGTTTTGTTATTTCGAAACAAGTTATTTCGAAATAACAGGTTTTTCGAAATAAGTTATTTCGAAATGGCTTCTTTCTAAATAACAAAACTGTGTGTAGACATAGCCATACTGTCATCTAAACACAGCTTTCGATTTGGCAAAGATGCAGGGTATCTACCTGCCTTTACAAGTACCCTGTCAGTAACATTTACAGAGCCCTGCTATAACAAAATATGCATAGCAGTACTAAGGGCCAGTTGGAGACCTGGCACTGCTAGCATGCACAGAAATGAAATCATTCAGTAGAAGTGACAGGACAATGTGAACCAAAATATGCAGACATGAAAATGATGGCTAGGCCTCTCAGTGTTTTCTAGTTTGGCAGTTGGCACCTGACAAGACAGACTATTACATTACTGGTATTGTTTTCTGCTATTGTAAAGCAAGGAAACAATATAAGTCAGTAAATGTGAACTTTAAGAATTATTCTTCCAACCTGCAAAACTAATAGCCTCCATTTGTATTACAATTGCCCTGTCTGGCAGCACTACAGTAAGGCCCTTGTCATTATCTGCCCTGTGACCCTCTGTTTTCATTGTATGTAACTGCTCAAAAATGAAAAGTGACACATGCTGCAAGGTTTTCATGTTCAAGCAAAATTATTTAGATTAAAGCATTTAGGGATTTGTTTAGATAGATAGATAGATAGATAGATAGATAGATAGATAGATAGATAGATAGATAGATAGATAGATAGATAGATAGTAGTTGGTTTGAAACTTTGAAATCCCCAACATTTGTCTGCTGCCTAGCCTATAGTTGTAAAAGCCAATAGAAAGCTATGTATCATGTCCCCATCTTTTGATCTGCATAAAGACGAGCAACCTACTGTTAGATTTGGTTATTTAAGATGAAGTGACAAAAATCTGTGTTGTGGATCCAAAAATGCTGATTTCAAATCTTTCTGAGAACTCATGTAAAGTGTCAATATGTTTCCCTATGACAATCTTTCTGGGGAAAAGATTAAAGGTTGGTTCAAAGTTTTTGGTTTGTTTTGGGTGGATTTTGTTGCTGAGGTTTGGGGGGGTTCTTTTGTTTTGTTTTTTGTTAAACTGAGGAAATTATACAGCAAAAAAATATTTAAAAATAATGTTAAGTTTTATTTTGATATACTTTTCAGTGGCATGGCAATTTTGGTGACATGGTATATTTATTCTGTAGGGCCCCTACCCACAACAAGCAGGATGGACAATGAATAAAGGAAAAAGGCCTGGATTAGGACTAAGGAAATCTGCATTCTGTTCCTAGCTCTGCCATAGTCACCCTGTGTGATGTTGACCAAGGCTCTCCACCAAAATACATAGGCACAAAGGAACTAAAGTAAATTTGCACAGGAAGGCTTAACTCTGTCATTTCCTAACTCTGGAGTGCTTAACTTCACAACTTTAGTCTTCCTTTAACCAGGGCTGGGTCTACCATAAGGCCAGAGAGAGGAGTGGCTTCGGGTGAATGTTGCTTAAGGCAGTGTTCATGCAGCCTCTTGTAGCACAGTATCAGCATTGCAACAAAGGTGAGTCATTAGGACTAACAATGAGATGCTAACTGTTGTTCAAACAACCTCTATGTCTCCTCTCTGAGTCAGTATCTCTTTAGGCTTCTCTCATTCATATGAAAAGGACTGAGGTCACTGGCAAGCAACCTTTGTGGTTTTTTTATCAAAAGACCCAATGAAGAAAAGAAAAAACTGTAAATACCCCCTTGTTCTAAGATTTCTGGGAAATGGGGATTGCAGTTATTTTTGCAAATCAGGACTTGCCTCTTTGTTCAGTGGGTTGAGAATTCCTTTGCTGGCAACAGAAGTCATAACTTGTAGATTTTGACTAATAATTAAAAAAGAGAAGAGAAAAGCAAACTGTTCTAGTAGGAGCCTTTGTTACAAAGTATGGTATTTTTTCTACAATTAGAAAGCCTAAGTAACAGAATAAAGTCCAACTCAGGGATGGATCTGCTGGAAGGACAAGTTACAACAAGATCCTAATCTGAAGGGGGGAGTGGATAGCCCCATTGTGTTGCTGCCTTCTGCACGTTGCCAGGGATCACCAGACCAAGCAGAGAGGGCTAGCACCCCTTCAGTCACAATATTGTGGACAATTGTGTGGTCATGGAAACTTATGCAGCAGATGAAGTGCAGAGGTGAAAGTGGAACCCAGAAGGGTTGCTTCAGTTCCTGGGATTTGGCAGTGGAGAAGGGAGCAGGACCTGGAGGGACTTGGAGAGGCTTAGCAGCAGACAGGATCTTCCAGGACCTTTCTTTTCAGCCTGGCATTGGCTCTCTTCTCCTTCTTCTGTCTCAGCATTTCCATCTCATTTCTCCACCCAGTCACCCCCCCCCCTTTGCAATAAGGTCCCACACACACACTCCAGGCTACTACATGCAATTTTAGAGACCTGACATACTTCCTGGTTTTGATTTGAGACAGGAGTATAGCATGTAGGATCACCCTCTGCATGCTTCATGTAGGTGATCTTACATTAGATGTGTAGATTTCAGCAATGCAATAGAAGCCCCAAGAGAAAGTAAGAAAGCCATGAGGGATTGCCACCACCCCACCCGCTCCACCCCCCCACCCCCCCCGCAGCCATGGCGACGGGGCCCAGTGGGTGGGGGGGGGGTTTTTAAAAAAAAAAAAAGCAAGGAGTCTTGTGGCACTTAAAGATTAACAGATTTATTTATCGTATGAGCTTTTGTGGGAGAAAATCCCACTTTGTCAGATGCTTTGAAGAGGGGGAACTTACCAAATGGGTTGAAAATAAATGCAGGGGAGTGTAAGACATGGGATCAGGTCATACTGCAACAGCAAATCAGAACATTTGTAAAGATTCAAACTCTGGGACACAATACATAGAGGGAGGATGAAGTCAAAAGACCTGTTATAATGGGAAAAGAATCCATAGTCATGATTCAGTCCTGCTGTCACAGAATCTAATCTGCATATTAGCTCAATTTCAGCTGTTTCTCTCTGAAGTCTTGATGTCCCATTGATTTTCTTGAAGAGGGTGACAGCATGGCTGAGGGGTCTGGAGCTAGATCCCAAGAAAAAAAGTTTTAAAATCACTGGCTTAAGGGCGGCTGAGAAACCAGACTCCACACTCCTGCTCTGCCCCTCCCTACCCTGAGCCAGCAACTCTGGGCTGGTCTGGGGTCTGGGCTTCTCTCTCTCACTCCAACTCTGGGCTGGCCCTTCCTGCCCCCAGGGCAAAGCTGGCCCACAGCGAAAGCCGGGTTCCACCTCCGGGGAGGGGCAGTAAAGCAAAAGCTGGCTTGGGGCGCCACAGCCCCTTGAGCCAGCTCTGTCTTTACCATAAGATTTTTGAAGGAAATTCTGTCTTCAATACCACTCCAAAATAATGTCTTAGACCCAAACTTGCAACCATTACTCAGGTTCCACTTCTATTGAAGGCAATAAAACTGTAGTAAGAACTGCAAATTCCATTTCACTAAGTACTGAATGTTAAACTGCTTTATTACATATTAGCTGTATCATAGCGAAGGACTATGGAAATTCTTTGCATTGGACATTGCAGATCTTTCATTGATATTGGGTTGCCAGTCATGGTGACTCTTGATAGTAAGTCTTTATACAATGGGGTTCATCCACTGCCTTCATCTCCATTATTTCTACTATTCATGGAGCACCTTTCCAACCTAAGTCCCCCAACCCCTGCCTTCCTATTCAAAATATTCATTCCCTTCTCAAAGGCTACAAACTACAATGCAGATCGAACACTTTCTCTACACTATATTACAAAAAGGCTGGGAGGGGTAATATTAGACCCTCATCTATTTTACCACTCTCCACTGGGTCTGTCAATGTAGGACCATGAACTCAGGCCAGAAAAGACAACTATGATCTCCTAGCCCAACCTCTGGTGTGACACAGGCCATAGAGCTTTCCTGAATTAATTTCTGATTGAACCAATGCATCTCTTTTTTAGAAAACTATTCAGTCTTAAGTGAAAGATTTCCATTGATGGAGAATCCACCACAGTCATTGTTAAATTGTCCCACTGATTAATTATTGTCACTATTAAAAATTTACACCTTGTTTTGTGTCTGCATTTGTCTAGCTTCGGTGTCGAGGGATTGTATTGTGTTCTTTCTCAGTCTGCTAGACTGATGAAATGTATTAGGAAATAAATTGTTTGCTATGTGGCTAAAGGATAGTTCCATGTATCCAAGATGCTATTACCTGAACCCATGCATCTCATGTTAGGAAACACGGAAAGGACTCAGATAATGAAGAGGTTCATAGAAAAGAGCAGGGACTCTCCCAGCCAAGATGGTGAGGTGGAGAATTAGCCCTGACTGTGGGGAAGCTACCTTCCTGTTGAACTGCTCCTATGGCAGGACAGGGAGCACTATGCAGTCCTGCTATCCAGTAGTGAGTGACTGGTGCAGAGCAGAGATCCCTGACCAGGACTGGGAGGAGAAAGAGGAGGACAGGCCCCAGACCGCAGGGGAAGTCACCTGCTGCTGAATGGTGCTTGCTCTCTCAGTTATCTGAACTCTTGGTTATGTGAATAAAATCCATGTCCCTCAAACTATTAGAATATTTGGAAGTATAGTGTACTTAAAATCTCTGAGCAATCACCCTCATAGCCATGTCTTTGTTAAACTAAAGTGATTGAGCATCTTGAGTTTATTGCTATAAGACTTGTTTTCTAGTCCCTTAGGCTATGTCTATACTGCAAATTTAGTTCAAATTAAGGAGAATTAATTCAAACTAAATTAGTGCACATCCACAGTGGCTTTTATCAGTTCAAACTAAGGAATTCCTTAGCTCAAACTAAATAAAGCTTACTTTTAAATAGTAAAACCTGCCTTTAATTTGAACTATCCCAATGCAGCCGTGTTAGTTCGAACTAACTGTTAGTTCAAATTAAACACAGTTTGACCTTTCTCCTCTCAGGCTACTGGCACCAGGGAGGAAGTGCTTTACTATTTTTATGAGATTGAGTAGGGGGACGGCCCTTCTCAGGTGATATATTGCCACACTTCCCATCGTGTCCCAATCTTAAGCCGAACTAGCAAGTCCTATGCATGGACGTGCTAGTTTGATTTAGCTTTCTAGTGTGGACATACTAGTTCGAACTAAGTTCAAATTAATCAAAATTAGTTTGCCCTAAATAATTCAAGCTAACTCAGTTCGAACTAGGATTCTTGCGTGTAGACATAGCCTTAGTTATTCTCTTGGGTCTTCTCTGAACCCTCTCCAGTTCATGAACTTTCTCCATGAAATGTGGACACCAGAACTAGACACAGAACTCCAGTAGCAGCTGAGCAAGTGCCAAATGCAGAGGTAAAATGACCCATCAACTTTCAGTCAAGATATTCCTCTTTGTGCATCCAAGGACTGGAGTAGCCCTTTTGGCCACAATGCTGCACTTGGAGCTCATGTTCCCTATTCGTCTGTGCTGTGAATTGTCATATTAAAATACTGTCAATCATTTTCACAGTGCATGATGGAAGGATATCAGGTCCCAATCTTTATTTGACTCTTGACAGGATTGATCATATTCTCTGATGACAAATAATACCTCAATGTTTGTCAAATACTTTGAAAGCAAAAGGCCAAAATCTCATCTCATGTAAATCAGTACAGTCCCATTGGCTTCAATGGAGTTATATTGATTTTTAAAAGCTTAATTTCTGACTCATGATATTGAGAATTATTTTTACTTCTGGTTTAGATAAATACCTGAGTAATGATGCATGAAATACTAAAGGGGTGGCAGTTCAGTTTAGAAAAGCACTCAGAAACATCTGAACTGTCCAACAGCCAAGAGACCAGACTAGAAAAGTCATAAGCAGGCTTTCCTGCAAGATTTCTGCAATATTTTCTATTTCCAGATAGGCCCAAAAGAACTCTAAGAACAGCCTTTCCAGACATAGTACAATATTTCCATTTTTGGTCCCACCTTGATCCAAAAACCAATGAAATCAGTTAAAAGATTTCCATTTACTTCTACAGGCTTTGGATCAGGCTCTGAACCAGGAACTGTACCGGAACAGTTTTGTTTAGACAATACCATCTGGTGTTTTCCAAATTCCTAAATAATTCTTTCAGGTTTACTTTGATACACAGGCAAAGGTCTCCATTTTAATCTCTCTATCATCAGTTATAAGCAATCTCAATGGCTCTTTGGAATGATATTAATAATAATGGAAAAACAAAGAAAGCCACTAAATTTTCCCCATGGAGATTTCTTGAGCTGTATTCACACACACGGTTATTTCGAAACAAGTTGTGTCGAAACAACTTGTTTCAAAATAACGCCTTATTTCGAAATAACTTAATTTGAATTAGCAAAAAAGTCATTTCGAAATAAGGGAGAAAGCGCGAAACAAAATAGCAAGTTTCGTTAACAAGATTTTTGAAACAACTGACCGTCGTTTCAAAACAAAATGTTCAGACGACGGTTGTTTCGAAACAAGCCTTTTCGAAACCACCGTTGTTTCGAAACAACACGTTCGCACGGCGTTGTTTCGAAACAACCGTTGCGAAACAATGTTGTTTCGCCCAGAGACTAGGTTTAACTTGTTTTGAAACAATGTCATTGTTTCGAAACAACGGGTTCCCATTGTTTCGAAACAACTGTGCATCATGTGAACATGTTTTTTTTGTTTCGAAACGATGAGGTTGTTTCGAAACAAAAGTGCTATGTGAATACAGCCTTGGTGTCTCCACCTTCTATATATCTGTCATTTAAACTACAATCCCTTCTTGGTAGGGACAGTCTTTATTTTGTATATTGTACACTTTTGAGCTTTAAACAACTAATAAATATTACTCTTGCCACATTAATTTATAGTGTTACAGTTATACAATCGTTGTATTTTAATGGATTGGAAATGCGTCACAGTTTGTTCAGTATCCTTAACATAACCATTTCAATAACATCACCCTAAGTTAGATTCAATATTTAAAAATACTTCAGTGTGTAGTTCTACAGTAACCCACTTTATTTAGTACCTAGACCAAAAAGTTGGCCTGCCCAATGCCAATGCAAACATGATTGAAGAACTTTGGCATATCACATTAAAAAACAAACAGCTAATTTTAATGCTCTGTCACGACTGAAAAGTAAAGCAAAGCAAATCAGGAAATCCAAAGTTAAGCTTGAAATTGATTTTAGGTTATTAACATGAGAAGATTCATTTTCAAACTTTAGTGACTTTATATCCTGAGCTATTTTCTATCAAAGTTTAAAAAATTATTTTGCAACAGGAAGTATGTATTTTTCCCCACCTTTATGTAACTCAAAATTCACCTTCTGGCAAAGATAAAGCTGGAAAATTTTGGCCCCAAAGGTGAATGTTTTGAGCAACTGAAAACAGAAGATTACATGGAAACGGTTTTGTAAGTTTTATATTGCAGACAAGATTAATGCCCACTATAAAAATTTTCATTCCACTTTTCAGTGGCTTTCTAGTTTTGCCTTCTTTCACTGGATGCCACCCACCTGCAATATTCATGTTTAAGAAGTTCTTCTTATGCTAATACATTTGAGTGCTAAAGGAGATTTTCAGTCAGGTTCCCTTCCAAACCTTCAGGCTTCATGGGATTTAACAAAATAGTTCCACTTCCAAACTTTTACAAATCACTTCTTTCAAACATGACTGCAAAGGTGATTAGCGAGGTCCATGCTCCTTTCAAAGAACAGTACAAGCATCTAAAACATTTTCAGTCTACAGGACATGGCACACTACTAAAATCATCCAGTCTACATTACCATTACCATTCCATTAGTTCTTGAAGCAAGACTGACAATAGGAATGCTTTTGGAAGGAAAATGAACTGATTTACCAAATGGTATTGAATATCTGGAGTACCCATAGGAAAATGGGATCCACTTTCTCAGTTCTTGGACAACAGAAGCCCTTAGATGCAACTGTTGTCTATAAATTATGATTGTTTTCTGAATGTGACCATTCCTGATAACTGATCTGTGCTCAAAAAACAACAGGGGAACAGTGTGACCTCCCTGAATGTTTTATGAAAGACATGACAGTTACAGCGCTTCAACAGAAACACTTCAAATCAAGAACCCAAAGGAAAACTGCAGAATTAGAATTCATATGCAAATTTGACACCATTCGTTTAGGTCTGAAGAGAGATCTGTTCTGGCTCCCTCATTGCAAGGGTGATTTCCCCCTCTTTAACCTTGCCATTTTTTTATGTTATTGCATACTGTTTGAATGAAAACAACACACTTGGCTGGCTGACATAATCTGAATTGACCTTGTGACTTACCCTTTTCTATATTTATATCCCTTTCCATATTGTACTTTCCATTTCATGCATCTGATGAAATGGGATTTTACCTGCAAAAGTTCATGTGATAAATAAATTTGTTAGTGTTTAAAGTGCCACAGGACTCGTTGTTTGTTTTGCTGAAATAGACTGACACAGCTACCTCTCTGGAACTTGCTTGGAAATGCTTCAGGTTCCCTATGATTTATAAAGCTGAAGCTAAGGCTCTATCTACACTTAGATTGTTAAAATGATTTGTCTTAAATTGATCTAACTGAATCAAAATAAAAACCTTTAAATCTATTTAAGTTAAATCAATTTAACATATCCCCACTAGAAACCCAAATCAAACTAGCATGTCTGTGGACAGGACTTGGGCCATGCCCGTACTCAATATATAGAAAGAGGGAGGCATCCTGGGAGGGAGAAGAGCAAAATGTGTTAATTTGAAATAACAGTTAAATTGAAATAATGTGGCTACACTGCATTATTTTGAAATAATAATTTAGGTTTAACTATCATTTTGATATAAAGTAAGGTTTTATTATATCAAATTGACCGTTCCTTATTTCAAAATGAGGGAGCTACTCATTTCAAAATAAGGAAAGCTAGTGTAGACGTACATACTTAAATCAAAATAACCATCATTACTTCAATTTAAAGTGTAAGTGTAGGCATACCTTAAGTGTTCTAGTCTTCTCCCATTTGCGTTGCTTTTGCCCTGCTGTAAATCCAAAAATTCAGTGGAGTTATCCCAATTTTTATTAGCATAAGGAAAAAATCAGGCCCAACATACTGTAATATTGAGGGCAGATACAGTCATGCCTAATGTTTAGAAGACAGTGCCAAGCTAAATGTCAGAACCAGAGCAGCATCAGGTCCCAAGCCAAAGATAAGTTTGGGTGCCACGCCAAAAGTCAGAGTCAGCACTAAAGGTAAGGCATAGGAGCAGGATCCTAGAGCAAGTCAGGAAGGTAGGAACTGGTAACAGACAGGGCTCTGGAATAAACAGGACAGGAATCAGGAGTCAGGTAAGCAGAAGCGATCCATTGTACACATAGGCAGTGAAGGATTCCTCTAGCTGCTCAGACAAATTCCTGTGCTTCTTCCTGGCTTAGTTAGTACTCTTCAGCCAAACAGGGATGTTGGATGTTTCCCTCAATTACAAATTTGGGGGCAGTGCCCTTTGTGACCTAGATCTTTGCTGGTTCCCCTCTATGGCTGTTCAGGCAAGCTGCTGGGTAGCAATGAGGCCTGAGCATGGCCTGGGGAGCTATGAGTAAGGGCTGGGAGCTTACAGTCCTTCGTGTATACCTTCAATCATCCAGGTAGTGCAAAAATATGTTTCTTGATACCAAATTTGAGGCACTGATTGATTTTGCTATTTTATTAAGGGGAAGAAGATACACATACTCCAATTTTACTGTATCCTGGTCAATAAGCCATATAAAGCATAGCCCAAGAGTCTAAATTCCTCTGGCTAGTCATAAAACTGTCAAGAAGTGCTAGAGTCAGTGATCATTATGAGAGATGGGCAATACCTGGATCTAGATCTGGATGCAGCCAAAGCTGGAATTTGAGGTTTTTTACCTGACATACAAGGTAGTTTGGTTCTGAATTTGGCTCAGGCAGCCCAACCAAGTTGACAGAAATTGTATGAGAAAAGATTTCTACTTCCTTCTGTTGTACCTTCCCTCCACCCACCTGACTCCCACTCACTATTGTGCCCCTGCTATTGTTCCTCCACCCACCTGCCCCTGCACTCACTATTCTGCCCCTGCAGTTGCTATTGTGTTGTCTTTGGCCCCTGGGCAGAAATCTGTGCTGTTATCTGGGGACTGTAGGCACTTGTGTGCTGTTATCTGCCTGTTCTCCAAAGCAGTGGTTCTCAACCTTTTGTGGGTTGGAACACTGTTGCCAGTGTGTCATGACCCTACAGAATGTGCCAGGAGGGGTTAAAGTATAATTTGGCAGGCCCAGGAATCCTTCTAAATTGGCAGGCCCCCTTCATGCAGGTCCAGGCTCTCCTCATGCTGGTCTGGGCCTCTTTTCCAAAAGTCTGGGCCCCTTTCATTCACCCCAGCTACTGCCTCCCCAAATGCTTACTCCTATCCCAGCTACTGCCCCCCCTACACCTACCCGTCACCCCAGTTACTGCCCCTGGCCTCTGTCTCACTGCTGGGCCCCCAACCCTTCCCTAACCCCCCTCCATACCAGTCCATCTTCCCCCAATGCCCCAGGCCAATCCCCTCCCCTGTGCCCCTTCACCGCTGGGCCAGCTCACCTGCCTCTGTACCCCCCCAGGACCCATTTACCTAGATACCATGTCACTGCAGAGCAGCCCCAGCCCAGGCTGAGGCTCCCACCCAAAGCCTGCTCTGACTGAGCATGCTCAGAAGCTGATGTGCAAAAAAGGGGGCTGTTTCTATTTTGTTATGCTTGCTGATGTCCAGAGTGGGGAATCCAAAACATGTTTTGTTAGTGACTGAGAGACTGATTTAAGTACCACCCATCAGTGGTTTAGGATTTGGCCCCTGCTTTTGCAGCTTGCCCTGATTTTGGCACATTCAGGTTATCCCAGGAGGCCTGGGTCACACCCGCTCAGCCAACAGACTGAGCTATGAGTCATTCTCAATTTCTGGCCCATGGCTATTCAAGTATTTTATCCACAGAGGAACTGCTTCAGCAGGAGAGACAAGGGCTATGTCCACATCAGCAATTTTAGTTTGGATTTGCTAGTCTCAATTAAAGAATCTGAGGTTAGTCTGAAATAGCCTTGGTATAGTTTGAACCAATCACTGCTTTTTAGTTTAAACTAGCCATTTAAAGTTTGAATTATGTCTTAGTTTGGGTTTTGCCCGTGCTTAGTTTGAATTAAAGTTCAAACTAAGAGTGGAAGTCCAAACTACCATTGGCTATGTCTAGACTATGGGCTTAGGTCAACTTAAAGCCCTTAAAGTCAACCTCAGTTAAGCCTAGTCTATATTTAGAAATTATTAAATCGATTTAAGCAATTGCTTGAGTCAACTTAATAATTCCTGCCCTGAAAGTTGACTTAAGCATTTAAGTCGACTTTGCAGGGCAGGGTCCACCCCCTTCCCCACCCCCTGTGGTGGGCTCCCACTGGGGGCCCAATCTGGCCCTCCTGCCCTCTGATAAGGAGCTAAGGGCTGGGGGAGCTGGCAGCACCTCTGGCCACTTGCAGGTGGCCAGGGGTGCTGCCAGATCCCAGTGCCCTTGGCTGCCGCCGGTGGCGATGGGCAGTGTCAGGTCCCTCCCCCCCGGCTGCTTGCAAGTGGCCAGGGCTGAGGTCTGGTCCCCTGCTGGCCTGCTTATGAGCAGCCAGGAGCAATGTCAGGTCCTCCTCCCCACCGCTGCTGACAAGTGGCCAGGGACAGATGGGTCCCCACCACTGTTCCCTCTAAGGTGCGCGGCAGCGCGGCCGCGCACGTTAGACATCCCTCCCCGCGCAGGGGTTTCCAGTCCCCGCGCATGGGAGGGAGATGCCGGCAGAGCAGCTGAGGCTCAGCCAGGGGAGTGGGGGCGGGGCCGGCCTGGGAGCGGATCAGCTGAGCAGCTGGGGGAGGAGGAGGGGCTGGGCGGCCCCAGGCTGTCAAAGTGGGGAGCGGGGCCGGGCCAGCAGAGCCCCTGAAGATCGGCTGGGGGCTGGTCAGGCTCAGGGTTACCAGAGAAAACCAGGAGTCTGTGTCACTTCAAGACTCCTCCTCTTTGTCCTGCCCTGCTCCGTGCTCCAGGCATTCCAGCTGCAGGGCTGGAAGTGGTTTCGCTTTGTTTTGTTGCTTCGGCTCCTCACCCCGGGCTTCTTTCCAGCCTCCAGCTCAGGTCCTCTCCCCTTTCCCTGCACCTGATTTTGGGGGAGGTTTAATCTTATTTTTTGGAGGGGTTGGGGCTTTTCTTCACCTTGATGGGGTCTCTGAAGTGCCCAGAGAGAAACCTGTGACTCCTTCTTTGCTTCCTGCTTTGCTGCCCTGCTTGGCTTAAAGTTTCTGGGGACAGTTGTTTCCCTAATGGCTGGGCTAAGCCAGATCTTTATTCCTGCTAATGAATCTTGGCTTTTGACAACAAATCTTTTGTTTACAGGTCCAACAAAGTTCACTTTTGATTGTGAGGAGGTTTGAATCTGTAAGATTTTCCTTTTCCCAGTGTGATTTTTTTCAGTTTGTTTCTCCCTTCCAAGAAGAGATTAGTCCACTATAGATGTGTCCTTAAATTTTAGTAAGATACACAGATGTGCAAGTATTAGCTATTCTAAAGTAGCTGCTGGGCTGGGCCTGATCCTATGCTTTAAATGAAGTCAGTGGGAAATTTGATGGAGTAAGGATTGCAATATTTGTCCATTTGTTAGTTTATCAAATCATAGAAAACAAGCAGCTTGCTTTTGCCTATATACTCTATGGTTATTTTTATTTTGGTATATTTAGGAAAAAACTGATCATTGCATTCAAGAATAGGTGCTGTCCTCTTGGGTGGAGCATTTGATAGTCACAAACATCGACTCTGCCCTCCCACCCCCCATTTGATGTGTATTTCACATAAAAGCAAACAAAACGTTAATCTGTGGTTTATGGCAGACATAGTAGGATATGATGTTTCCAGAAATTTGCATTTTAGGTAAAAGGTTATGTTTCAGGCAGATCTGCACATAAAAACCGGCAGCTCTTATTTTTTCTGATTTTTCCTTTCCTGTGTGTATATAATCTAAAGAGCATGTCTGTGATTTTTTTTTTAAATACTACACAGTGAGGCTCAAAACTGAGGCTACACAGGGATTTCTGTACACTCCGCCTGTGCCCCCCAGTTGTCGGCTAGAAACAGTGTTAGAGCAAATGACTGAGCACCTCCTATACCCTCCCAGACATCCCCCCCTGCACCACACCCCTAACTTCAAGTCATGGGGAGAATACTGCTGACAGAGATTACTTTTCCTTTAGAAGCCAACATCTCAAATTCTGTTAGACTTCATGTAGTCAAGGGCCCATCCCTCTGTGTGTCAAACAATGAGTGAATTCTGTGGAGGAACTTACTGTGTTAAAACTGATTTTAATCTTGTCCATAAGTACTACATTAAATTTATTGGAGGTGTGCTTCCGTTTGCAACTCACAATGTAAAAACATCAGTCTGGATAGGAGTTCTGCAGTATGATTCTTGCCCCTTGATATAAGCATTAAATACTTAGTTTTGTGACTCCTTAAAGTGGTTGGCTTTATGGTTACTTTAATGTGAAGAGGAAAAATACTTTGATATTCTTGAGCCTCTGTTCTTGCAATTAATCTCACGCTGTAACTAGGGGCTAGACAGATTTCCCTGGAGTCGGGTGATCAATGGGGCAAGCATTTGGGGGGGGCATTGGCTGGGTGGCTGAAGGGGGCACAGGCGGAGCCCCAGATGTGTATGTGTCCTCCAACATCCTTTTTTTGTACTTCCCTGTTCTCCTTTCCATGTTTTGGTATCTGGTAACCCTAGTCTGGCAAAGTGGTTGAGGATTGGAAAGTGGGGGGGGGGACAC
>ML682060.1:34991966-35024511 GCA_007922195.1 Podocnemis expansa
GGGGGGGGGGACACAGGCCTTAACCATGGCCAAGGATCAACTGGCGGAGGGGGCAGGCTGGGAGAGCAGCTGGAGATGGGCAGGGGGCAGGCCTGAAGCCCCACTGAGGATTGGCTGGGGGTGGGGGGGAGGGAGTTGCTAGCTATCCAAGGGCTCCTTCTTACCTTCATGTCCTTCCTCCCTCAAGCATTCCAAAAATAGGTGATTGTCCAGATGTTAAGAGTTTGCTGCACAGATGCACACACGGAATAAAGAGCAGTTTTTTTGGGGGGGGGATCAAGGGGCAGTGGAGTACACAGTTATCCTTTATGCCCAGAAGTTTTATATATAGAATGCCTGTAGCTCAGTTGGTAGAACAACAGATTTGTGATCACAGGGTCAAGCCCTGGGTTGGGTTTTTTACCTTTTGGCCTGTTGCTCCTTAGGGAAGGGTTAAATTGGGGGGGGGGAAATATATATATATATAGCAAACACTAATAAAATGAAGGAAAATAAAGTATACTGTGATCAAGATTACTAATAGTGACCAAGTAAGTAAAACAAATAAAGGGTCACATTTGAACTGGCTAGGAACAATTTAGGACCATTTTTTAAAATTGTAAAATGGGCTGCTGTGCAAAATGAAAAATGAGAGGCAAGTTAATTGCTTTCACTTTAACTTTTTTATGTGCTTATTCATTTTGGAAAACTGACAAAGGCAGACAAACAGGACTGAAGAACTGATGAGACAAAATGTCACATAAGTATAGAATAAATTCAAATTATTAATAAAAACAATTTAAATAACATTAATTTTTCATTGTTCTATATTTTTCAATAATTTCCATCACGTGGAGTTGCACAAAAATTTTATTCAGAAAGAGTTTTGCACACGGGTTCAAAATTTTGCACACAAGCCGTCAAACCTTAGAGGGAACATTGGTCCCCACGCCCCTGGCCCCCTGCAAGGGGCCAGGGGTGATGTTGACTCACCCAACCCTAGCAGGCAGCTTCACAGGCTGGTCAATTTCACAGAAGTGAAATTGGCCAAGCTGCAGAGTCCAGCCACTTCACAGGCTGATCAATTTCACACTTGTGAAATTGACCATGCTCCAGAGCCTCCTGCCCCGCTAAGTGACAGGGGGCAAATTTGGCCCCCGGTCACGTGTCAGGGCTGGCAGGAGCTGGCTTTAAGCCCCCACTGCCAGTAAAGAGGGGGTGGGAGCTAGGTCAGGCTCCTAGCACCTCTTTGCTAGTCCCAGCAGACAGGGGCTGGGATTAGGGGAGTATGTCTTCCATCTGCTCCATATGTGTAGGCCTGGCCTCATCATGCACCCAGTCTGGTTCAGGACAGTCTCACTCAGTACAAGGGAACAAATTACATCACATAGTTATAAAACATCTTGTATTCCGTTATTAGGCTTCCAGTTTCTCCATTGTAATATTTCAAAGTTGTGGTCTCAAGAACTCTCAGGTTACTCTGCTTCATTTGTTTTGGGGGCAAGGAAGGAGTGATGGCACTTTATTTATTTCATACTTTATTTTAGTTGCAGCATATTCATTAGGGCTTCTTTTTGCTTTTGCAACCTAGACATACAGACCCAAATTCTCACCAGACTTAGAGAACCATCATTTTTACACCTACTACGTGAAGAGGCACACAAAATGCAAAGAGGGGCGTCTGGCCCTGTCGATTTTAGGGTTACTATTAAACAGCCATTCTCAGAGCTAATGTTTTTGTCCTCAGTTTTATTATAGTGATTATGTTATTACCAGCCCACAAAACATAACAACAAACTAATTGGCAAATAAACCTAAAATCAGTCAATTCACCTTCATGACTCACAGTGGTTGAAGATGGAATCCATGAGAAACTTATTGGATCAGTTTTACTTATTCTACTGCATATCCTTATTGAGTGGTTCCAAATTATCCAAGTCATGAGCAATGACCAATTGAGTATTCTGAGCAATAATAATAAAAAAATTCCTGTTTCTCATCTGTGTGAAAAGCATTAAATGTGAATAATTAGGTTTGGCAATGGATGCCAATTGCTCTCAGACAATGTAGCTGTGTTGTTATATTAAAATGTGATATTGTACCTTTGCTGGTTTGCTTTAGTGAACAAAAAGTGCAGAATCATGTTTTTCAGAAGTTATTCTTTTTTCTTCCACTTTCCAGTAAGATGCTCTTTGCTGTAGGAATATGACCTCCAAATTAAGGTACCCAGAATGGAAGATGTACTGTAACATTAAAAGGCACTGATTTTTTGCAGGTTAAATATGAATAACAATCACTTATTGCAAATACCCCTTATTTATAGTTCAGATATTTTTTCCTGTTATTCTCTGTCCTTAGTAGTATTTTTCCACAGAAAAGTGTGGATCATTTTTATGGTGTCATAAAGTTACTGATTCACTGTTTCTCTCTGTACTCATTTTGGAGGAAGTAGCTCCCAAAACACCATCCAGTCTCATTAGCTCCAGCACTTGAAAATTCCCCATGCTATGACTGGTATTTGGGGACGAACATAGACCTAAGTCAGACAGTGATTATTTTTATCTCACTTCCTCCCACTTCAAATCTGGGTTCCAAAAATATTAATAGACCAATTATTGTACTCGCTGATCTGAAAAAGCCTGGGGATAATCATATCTAATCCTGACCCATTAATATAGGGAACTGTAGCTGTAGAGTCTGTGGAGTCATTTCCTTCATGTTTTATTTTCATACATCATATTACGCAGTTTTACAAGGTTCAGTATTGATGCAAATATTGATTAATTCTATTGAGATATTTCAAAATGTAACCTACTTCCAGGAGAAACATGATAAAAAGAAATTTTAAGGAGAAAATTCTTTTAGGAATTCTTTTCAAAAAGTTAGACTAGATGATCTAATGGTCAATCTATGCAACTATTAACACTCAATGAAACTAAACCATTATTTAAACAATGATGTCTTTAAAAGTTCTTCCTTTTTACATAATTAAAGTTAGAGCAAAATTCACAATATTCCCTTTATTTAGTACATACCATTAATGTTGATAATGACAGTCATCTGTTTCTAGGAATTTAAAAATCACCAATTTTTAAAAGGATTTCCCACAACTTAAAGTGGAGCCAGTGGCTATTTCAAGGCCAGGAACTTGCTCTTCATTGCTAGCATCTTCACTGATGCTAGGACATACGTGTTCCCCCATGCTGCTCATCGTTGACTGAGATGTATCCTTGCATTCCATTTATTTAAATGAATGTTTTACTGAAAGCGTTGCTAGCCTCCTTGTTGAATGAAATAGTAGCTAACATCACATGCTTTGCAAATGGTCAAAAGCAACAAAGATAATAGGCTATGCCTACATCTGCTCAAACTAGTTCAGATTTATTAGTCCAAACTAAAAAGTTCAAGCTTAGTTTGAATTAACCTGAGGTTAGTTCAAACTAACCTCACGCTTCTAAGTTTGAAGTAACCACATCTTCTAGTTCGAACTAATGATTAGTCTGAACTAGAATGTGTAGTTAGTTCGAACTAAATGGCTTAGTTCAGCCTTCTTAAGTCTGAACTAAGCCTTAGTCCAGGTCTTGGTCGGTGGTTAGTCCAGACTATGCTGGTACTAACTAGTTCAAACTAAGCTTTCCCTAATTCAAACTAAGAAATTTCTTAGTTCAAACTAGGGAAAGCCTAGTGAGGCCATGGGCTAAATTAGTCCAAACTAAGCTTCCTTAGTCTGGACTAATTTGCCAGTGTAGGCATAACCATATAGTGCATGATGTCTGAGATAGTAAAAAATAAACCAAATGCCATACCTGAAGATTAACTTTGTCAGGAGGGCTGGCTCAAGGGGCTGTGGTGCCCCAATCTGGCTTTTGGTTTTGCACTCCCATCCCCGCAGGGGCTGGCATGGAACCTGGCCTCCACTCCAGCCTGCTCACCCCACCCGTAGGGCAGAGAGCAGCTGTCCTGGGGGCAGAGCAGGCCACCCTGAGGGGGGGGGCAAGAAATCAGAGCCTACCCCATGAGCTGGCCTGCTTCACCCCCAGGGGTGGAGTGGCTGGCTTGGGGAGGGGCAAGAGAGTGGTTCCAGGTTCTGAGCTGGCCCACTGCAGCCACCCCTAAGGCAGTGGTGCCCGAAGCCACTGCTTTATTTGCTTATCTGTTGAGCTGGCCTTGCTTCTCAGGTATAGAATGCCTATGATCCCAAAGACATGAAAAGGAGCCTGATGTCACTGACAGCTTTACTACTTATTTCCATGGAAGGAGAAGCAGGTCTGATTTTTTTAGCCCTGTAAAGGGTAACATCATCAGGTCCTCTACGTCACTAAAGCTCTGCAGACAGATTGTAGAGGTAGCATGCTGCTGAAGTGGCGGGTCTTGGACATCCTCTTTGTGTGCTGAGGAGGAGATTTATGCCATCTTTAATGAGACTAGCAAGGAAGAGGCTGGTTGAAACAGACCAGGAGAAGAGCTATTGTATCCATTCTTATGAGGATCCACTAGTCCTGATTCTTGACGGGGGTATGCACAGTGGCAGTGTCTGATGATCTAGCTTATGATAGGTATGAAGGACTTGCAACTTAGTCCTTTTTATTATTATATAACTATGGTAATGCCTAATGGCCCAAGTCAGAGACTGGAACTCCACTGCGCTAGACACTGTGCAGACACATAATGAAAAAAGGGTCCCTGCCCCAAATAGCTGCGTGGTCTGTGCTTGCAGTGGATTCTGTCTTTGTAATCTACCCAGAATTCTCCCCCCAAAACCATTTTTGTTTGGCTTTCTCCATGGGATGGAGAATATCTTCCTGAAAACTGCCCTAAGTATATATCACATAACTAATTAGCTCTGTCTTGACATTCTATGCATCAGTGGTATTGCACAATGTGCTAGTAAGTGCAAAACTTGGATCAAGATGTATGATATTTTTAATTTCCATATACAACAAACAGTTGAATTTAATCAAGTAATCCAAATATCTTCCAATTTGTACAGCCTCCCTTTTCTATGGCTTTTTAAGATATCTAATTTTTAAGGTTTGTTTTAATTAAACTATTTCCAAGATCCATGATGGCATTAGGTGACTGCAACATGCCTCGGTTCTTTGAATTTACTTGGTAGAATTGGCCTTATTAGCAAAATAAGAAGCCCCTGACTGGTCCTTACAGTATCTGTAACAGCTTGTGTGTGAGCAGTATAATTACCAACATGATCCAGACTTTCATGAAAAAAGTCAAATTTTAATAATAAAATATTTTGAAACTGATCAGAGTTTGGTTGGTTTGGGGTTGTTTTGTTCTGTTTTTCTAAACCTTATTAACAGATATATTGGGGAAGAGTCAACATGGATTTTGTAAAGGGAAATGATGCCTTACCAATCTACTAGAATTCTCTGAGGGATCAACCAGCATGTGGACAAGGGTGAACCAGTGGATAGAGTGTACATAGATTTTTTCAGAAAGTCTTTCATAAGGTCCCTTATGCTCTTATGCAAAGCAAGCTGATAAGGGAGGAGATCCTCTCATGAAACAGTAAGTGGTTAAAAGATAGGAAGCTAAGTGTAGGAATAAATGGATAGTTTTCAGAATGGAGAGATGCAAATAATGGTGATTCCCAGCAGTCCGTAACAGAACAGTACAGTTTAATATATTCACAAATGATCGCTAGAAAGGGGTGAACAGTGAGGTACCAAATTTGTAGATGATATCAAGTTACTCAAGATAGTTAAGTTCAAAAGCTGTATGTGTAGAGTTACAAGGGATCTCACAAAATGGGGTGACTGGGCAACAAAATGGGAGATGAAATTCAATATGGATAAAATCATGCATATTGGAAAAACGTAATCCCAATGAGACATAGAAATTGATGGGGTCTAAATTAGCTGTTACCACTTGAGAAAGCGTCATTGTGGCTAGCTGTCCGAAAACATCCACTCAATGTGAAAGCACCGGTCAAAAAAAGGAAACAATGGGTATGTCTACACTGGAGGCTTAAGTTGATTTAAGCAACTCCCTGGCCACTTTTGGAGTTCATTAAGTCAACTTAGGCTTAGTCTACGCTGATGGTGGCAATTTTGCTGCTGTCAGTTCACCCTTCCGGGAGCAGTTTGTGGTGAGTATGAACTCACCATGCCACTCCCAGAAGTCAGTCCCAGAAGTTATGGAGGCCAGGGGGCATAGGGTAAGGCTTGCTGCCAGCTTTTCCCTAATGTGTAATGGTGGCTTAAAAAGTTGCTGCCAGTTACGCAAGAAATTTTACATTCATTGTGTAACTGGCAGTTAACTGCCGCTGAAAAAGCCCCAGATGTAGACTAGGGCTAAAACACTTGCTTAAGTCAACTTAACTCCTACCATTCAAGTAGACTTTAAGGGTTAAGTTGACTTTATTAAGATGATTTAACACAACGCGTCCATTAAAATTGACAATAAAGTCAACTTAGGATGTACAGCCATTTAAATTGACTTTATAAAGTTGATTTAAGCTAGTAAAACAAACAGTCCTGTGGCACTCAAAGACTAACAAATTTATATATTGTGTGAGCTTTCATCAGTTGTTTTGAAGACAAAGTGGGAATTTCTCAAACAAAAGCTCATTTAATAAATAAACCTATTAGGCTGTGTTCATATGAGAATTTTATTTCGAAACAACAGCCGTTGTTTCAAAATAAAACTTGACAGGTCCAGACGACATTTCCTAATCTTAAAATACGGAGCTCCCTTATTTTGAAATAAGGAAAATCATTTTGATACAATAAAACCCAGTTTTGTATAGAAATGAGAGTTATCTCGAAACTGTGGTTTTGAAATAACCCCATCTGGCTGTGTTATATCAATATGGAACACATATTGATATAACGATGGACCTTCCTCCCAGGGTGGCCTCCCCTCAGCATCCTGGCCTGGGAACCAATTGGCACCCTGGCCAGGGTGCTAAGGGGAGGTGGAGGGGGGCGGCGGGCGCTGGAACCAGCTTCGTCTGCCGCTCCCCCTTGCCAGGGGCAGGGGGAGTAGGAGCACCAGCCCGCTTCATCCCCCCCTGTCCCCAGCAAGAGGAAGTGGCGGGCGAAGCCAGCTGCTCCCCCTTGCCCGGCGCGGGGGGGGCAGCAGGCTCCCCAGCCGGTTTGGCCAGGTGCTCTGCTGGTTAGCAGGTCAGCGGGGGCACCCCACTCCCCCAGCCCCTGGCTGCCTGGAAGCGGCCAGGGAAGATGCCCGCTGGGGCGACCCTGGTCACTTGTAAACAGCCGGGGGGTGCCAGCTCCCTCACTGAGGTGAAATTGACCACAGGCTACAGAGCTTGTGAGGGGCTAGGGGAACCCCAGCGAGCATCTTCCCTGGCCACTTCCAGGCAGCCAGGAGCTGGGGGACATGGGCACCCAGCTGGCTCTGCCAGAGCCCCAGCTCACGCTCCTGCCCAGGTTGGGTGTACGCTGCCAGGGTGCGCAGGGGCTGGGGGCGCCGGGTCTGCCCCCCAGCCCGGGCAAGGGGGAGCAGCCGGGTGGGGGGGCAGAGCCTGCACCTACAGCCTCTGCCCTGGCAGCAGCTGCCCAGCTCCGGGGCCGCGGGTGCCCCACAGTCCCTTTTCTGCTGCCACAAGAGCAATGAGAGGAGTCAGGGCAGGGGGATTCCTGCCCTGGGGGCAGTGTTCCCCTGCCTGGCTCTCCCATGGGAGAGCCAGGCAGGGGATTTGTTGGCAACATGGCCCTGCCAGGGGGCCATGTTTCCACACCCCCCATGCTGCTCCTCTCCTGAAGTGAAATAACATGTCCACACACATGGCATGCTATTTCATCTTCAGGAGTTCTCTTCTTTCAAAATTAAAAAAAATTATTTCATTTTGAAATAAGGATTTTATTTTGAAATAAGTTATTTTGGAATAACTTATTTTGAAATAACTAGCTATGTGTAGACGTAACCTTAGTTTTTAAGGGCCACAGGACTCCTTGTTTGTTTTACTGAACTAGACTAACATGGCTGCCCCTTGGGGACGTAAGCCAGGGGCCCTTTTTAAAGTCAACTTTATGAAGTCAACATTAAATGAGTCCTCTGGCTAAGTTCACTTGATAAAGTCGACTTAAACAAATGGGACCTCTCTAAGTCAACTTAATAAGGTTGACTTTAAGTCAACCTTATTAAGTCAACTTACCTGAGCCCTGTGGTGCAGACACAGCCAATGTTAAGAACCATTAGCAAAGAGATAAGACAAGACAGAAAGTATCATATTGCCTCTTTATAAATCTATGGCTATGTCTACACTGGCAAATTAGTCTGGACTAATTTAGCCCATGGCCATACTAGGCTCTCCTTAGTTTGAACTAAGAAATTTCTTAGTCTGGACTAAAGAAAGCTTAGTTTGAATTTGTAAGTACCAGGTGTTAGTCCGGACTTACGCGCTTAGTTCAAACTACAGTTAAACGAGGCATGGGTAAGACTCAGACTAAGGCTTGGTTTGAACTAAGCCTGTTAGTTGAAGCTAAGCTTGCGTTAGTTTGAACAGGAACGTATGGTTAGTTTGAACTAAATTGCTCCCAGTTAGTTTGAGCTAACCTCAAACTTCTTAGTTCAGACTAACAAGTCCAAATTAAGTTTGCTAGATGTAGACATAGCCATAGATTTATAAAGAGGCAATATAATACTTTCTGTCTTGTCTTATATCTTGACTACTGTGTATAGATCTGGTTGCTGCACCTCTAAAAAGATATACTGAATTGGAAAAGTCACAGAAAAGGGCAACAAAAATGATTAAGGATATGAGATTAATATGATTGGGGCTTTTCAGTTTGAAAAAGAGATGAGGGGGGATATGATAGCGGTCTATAAAATCATGATTAGAGTAAAGAAAGTAAATAAAAAAGTATTACATACTTCTTATCATACTACAAGAACTAGGGTTCACCCAATGGAAGAACTAGGAAATATGATTAAAATTAAAAAAAGGATTATTTTTTACACAACACACAGTCAAGCTGTGCAGATTATTTTCAGAGGATGTTGTGAAGGGCAAGATTATAACAGGGTTCAAAAAAATAACTAGCTCAGTTCCTAGAGGATAGGTCCATCAATGGGTATTAGCCAGTATGAGCAGGGATGCAAAACCCATGCTCTGAAGTGTCCCTAGCCTCTGTTTGCCAGAAGCTGGGAATGGACAACTGGGAAAGAATCGCTTGCTGTTTACTTATCCTTTCATTCCCTCTCAAGCACCTAGTATTGGTCACTGTCAGAAGACAGGATACTGGGCTAAACGGACCACTGGTCTGAGCCAGTATGGCTGTTCTTATATTCTTAACTACAGCTTAACTACAGAGGATTAAATCTCTTTTTAAAAAAATTAAACAAGGCATCAAGATTGATGAACTCTTTTTGTAAGATGTGACTTTGAAGCTACAATGTGAATTTGTTTTACCTTCTACTGGAGATCAATCATCTCATAGGTCAATACATATGATTTCTGCTACACTGGTTTTAAGAGTCTCTTTCAGGCCTCTGCCAAAATAAATCATAAATCAAGAAATCCATCTGTCACTGCTTCTGAAACTAAGTTAATTCTAACAGCCAAAAATGATATATAGAAGTGCTTGAGGTTAAATTTGTTAAATAGTCTCTAGACTTTGCAATCACTTTCTAGCTCCCAGAAAATTCTTCTGAAATTAAATCAAAGGATAGTTTTACTCTTGCTGCCTTTTTGTTTTTCTTAGTGGACATTTTTAAGCTGCAAACATTTACCAAATGTTTTCTACTGCCTCCTCTACAGAGATGTCACCACAGGTATAATCTTGTTCATGGCCTCTGTGCCTCTCCTTGTGTATATGCTATAAAGAGATGATGAGGATAAATACAAGAAAAATTCAAGGTAAATTAAGGTAATAAAAATATTCTAGAGCCTGCTTTCCTCCTGCTTTGATCAGTCAAAAAAGTCAAGAGTGTGAGAAGCCAGAGGGAGGATGTCACAAATGACGCTCGTGGTAGTGATTTAAAAACTACTATACCATGGAGTCGTTTGAATGTAAACCACTGAATGAAAGGGTACTGAGGCATTAGATAGGTATTGTATGAAAAAATTAGGAAAAATAGATGATGTGGAGGTCAAAGGTATGGTTTTTGTTTATGATGGCCTATGACTAAAGACACCATGGCTATGCCTACACTAGGGGCTTAAATCAACTTAAAGCCCCTTAAGTCGACTTAAGCAAAGCCCAGGCTTTGTTTGGAATTTATTGATTTAAGCATTTGCTTAAGTCAACTTAATAACTCCCACTTGTTAAGTCGACTTAATTTTTAAGTCAATTTTATTAGGTCGATTTAAGCCAGCGTAACCTGGCATTAGGCTTAATTTGACTTAATTGGCCTCTTGGCCACCTGGGAACCTTCCTGGCAACCAGGAAGCGCCTGCCTTGCCCAATCCCAGAGCAGGATAATGTCCAGTCGACCCTGCTCCACAGCCAGAGCTAGCCAGGACTCCGGCTGTGTGGCAGCCATGTCGGAGGGCAGAGGCAAGCAGGTCAGAAGGCAAGTCCTATCCTGGACCCACCAGAAGGTCTTAGATCTCATGGCTGTGTGGGGGGCCAGCTGTGGGCCAGGGACCGACTCTAGGTCGGCCAGCCCAAGGCCACTAGCCCCTCCCATTCTCCTCTACTCCTCCATTCCCCTCAAATCTCCTCTCTCCCCAAACCCCCAACCCCTGCAGCTCCCACCCCTCACCTCTCCACTAGTTCCCCCCATAAGTAAAATGCACCCACACCATCATTCTGTGTGCAGTCCATCATTTTATCATGTTCAGGATGGGGGGAGAAGGGTGGGATGGGGTGAGGAGCAGGGATGGGTGTGTGGGGATGGTGACAGCAGCTGGAGGAAGGTGCTCTTTCTCAGCTGCAGGTTCCGCAGCCACTGTTCATCGTCCGAGGTGGTTGGACTGATCCAGTGCCACCAGCTGCTACTGTTTTCCTGTGCCTAGATGTCTGGGTGCAAGGAGGGCACCCTGTCCATGCCAGCTGCCAGGAAGCGTGAGGAGGTCAGCCTGTTGCAGCCTACTTTTGCACTGGCAGTTGCCCTGTGGCACCTGGTCCAGAGGCAGAGGAGTCTGGCCAACGCATAGAGGGTGTGGAGTCCTTTGCTGGCACATTGCTGAGGCACTTCAGGGTCCCTGACCTCCTCAGACTCCATGGTGCCACACACAGGATGGAGGGTGGTGTGGTCACTTACTTCCTGTAGTAAAGGAGTGGCTGGGAGAGAGGGGCACTTATGCTGTGGTGCACTGTGGGCCAGCTACCCACAATGTACCACTCCTAGGGTGACTTAGCAGCTTCCAGTGTGCACATAGGCAGTCTCCTGGCATTTTGACTATAGACTCTAAGCTGGCTCAATAAGGTCTACTTTAAATTGGCTTAAAGTAGACTTTATTAAACCGGCTTAACTCAGCCCTCTAGTGTAGACATAGCCCATGATATTACAAGCAAACAATTAATAATGAAGGGACAATGTAAATGCCATATGGGATCATTTGAAATAATAAAAAAAAATCAACTTCATTGGGATGTTCTTTACTGCTATTTATTTTTATTATTTGTGTTATCACAGGGGCCCCCCAGTCATGGCCCAGAGCCCCACTCATTCTTCCTGAATGCATGATGCATCATTATTGTCTAACTGCATGCCTTTGGCCATTGACAGGTAATGTTTTCTGCCCAACATCTCTAAATCAGAACACGAGAGGATAGGAATAGATCTGAGTGTCATATTGAGGCCTAGTCATACTCTTCTACTGTTTGAAAGCAACGACAAAATTGTTGAAAATATGCACTATTTCTTCTGACACCATTGAATTTTCCCATGTCATTACTTCAAAAATTACAATTACAACTTACTATTCAAAATATCAACCTCTTTAAGTTTCTCAATATGCTTGTGCTATGCCTGGTTTCCTGTCTATAAACTACATTCATTCTAGTCTCTGTTTGCATGATGCAGGGCTAAGGGTAGGTAACAGGGGACTGCAAACAGGGGAGTTTGTGAGGGAAGGAGTTGGTGCCAGGTGCATCCAAGGTAAGTGATTGCTGTGTCCTTTTCCCTACAGGTGATTTGCTTGTGCCTTTTCCCCTACAGCTGGTTTGCTGACTGTGTGTTTGTGTCTTTTTCCCTACAGGTGAGTTGCTTGTGTCTTTTTCCCTATAGGTGATTGCTGTTAGTTGTGGGACTGTGCTTGTGTGATTGGGTGGGGGCTGTTTGCACCATTGTTCCCTGATCACCTTTAATCACCAGCTTCTAGCAGCTTCTAGCAGCCTTGTGATTGGCCTGCCCCTGTGTGACTAACAAGGGGCAAGGGCTGACCTAGGCAGAGAAGGCCTTTAAAAGCCACTGTTTGAGCAACCAGAGGGAGCTTGCGAACAGGGGAGTTGGGGGACGAGTTTGGTGAGGCCAAGATGGTGAAGAGAAGCCGTACTGCTGGTGCCAGCGCCCCTGCTGTTTCCTTTGCCTGTGTTTGTAGCCGGACAGACTGTCTGCCCATGGATATCTCCACCCAGACCCTGGTGTGGAATTGCAGGGAGTGTGGCCTTCAATTTCCTGCCACTGATAATCAGGCTAGGGGGGTTAGCCTATGTGATAGGTGCCTTCTGGTGGCATCTCTTTGGAAACAGGTAGGAGAGTTAGAGGAGGAGGTGTCACGACTCAGGGGTATCTATGCCCTGGAAAAGTTCCTTGACAGTGTCCATGATGAGACCTGCAAGGCGGAGGTCCCTATCCCAATGCCAAGGGCTACTGCCACAGCTCTGGAAATGGATGGGATGCCTATGGCAGAGGAAGGACACTGGCAGCTGGTCACCTCTAGCAGTGCATGGCCAATCCAGGAAGTTTTTAGAGAATGTTGGGGACAACTTTCTAGTACAAATGCTAGAGGAACCAACTAGGGATCTTGCACCGTTCTACCTGCTGCTCACAAACAGGGAAGAATTGATCAGGGACGTAGAGGTAAATGGCAAGCTAGGCAGTAGTGACCATGACATGGTTGAGTTCAGGATGCTGATTAAAGGAAGGAAGGCAAGAAGCAAAACAAAAACCTTGGACTTCAAAAAAGCAGATTTTGGCTCCCTCAGGGAACTGATGGGCAGGATCCCTTGGGAAGCTAATCTGAAAGGGAAAGGAGTCCAAGAGAGTTGGTTATATGTTAAAGAAACCCTGCTACGGGCACAGGAAGTTGCCATTCCAATTAGGAGAAAGAACAAACAGGTGAGGCAGCCAGAATGGCTTAGCAGGGAACTCTGCTCTCAGCTTAAACATAAAAAGGAAGCTTACAGGAAGTGGAAGCTTGGTCAGATGACCAAGGAGGCATATAAAGATATTGCTCGGGACTGCAGGGATAAAATCAGAAAGGCCAAAGGACAAATGGAGTTGCAGCTAACGAGGGATGTAAAGGATAACAAGAAGGGGTTCTACAAGTATGTTAATAACAAGAAGAGGATCAGGGATGGTGTAGGCCCCTTGTTGAATAGGGCAGGCATCCTTGTGACAGAGGATGAGGAAAAAGCTGAAGTGCTCAATGCATTTTTTGCTTCAGTTTTCACAGGCAGGGTCAGCTCCCAGTCCACTACCATGGGTGTGGCAGATGGGAGAGAAGAAGAGAGGCCCTTGGTGACAGAAGGTCAGGTTAGGGACTGCTTAAAGAAGCTGGATGTGCACAAGTCCATGGGGCTGGACGAACTGTATCCAACAGTGCTAAGGGAATTGGCCGATGAGATAGCAGCACCGCTGGCCATTATCTTTCAAAACTCGTGAAGAAGGGGGGAGGTGCCAGAGGATTGGAAAAAAGCAAATGTAGTGCCTCTTTTCAAGAAAGGGAAAAAGAAGGATCTGGGGAATTATAGACCAGTCAGCCTCACCTCAATCCCTGGGAAAATTATGGAGCAGATTCTCAAAGACTCCATCCTCAAACACTTAGAGGAAAATAAAGTGATCAGGAACAGTCAGCATGGATTTACCAAGGGTAAATCATGCCTGACCAATCTCATCTCCTTCTATGATCAGATGACTGGTTTTCTGGATGCAGGAAGAACCATTGATGTCATATACCTTGATTTTGGCAAGGCTTTTGATACAGTTTCCCAAAGCATTCTCATTGGCAAATCAAGGAAGTATGGGTTGGAAAGGTGGACTATAAGGTGGATAGAAAACTGGCTAGATCAACGGTTTCAGTGTGTAGGAGTCAGTGATTCCATGTCTAGCTGGCAGCCAGTCACAAGTGGTGTGCCCCAGGGGTCAGTCCTGGGGCCGGTTCTGTTCAAAATTTTCATCAATGAGCTGTATGATGGAATAGACTGCATTCTCAGTAAGTTTGCGGATGACACCAAGCTGGGGGGACCAGTAGACACATTGGAGGGCAAGGACAGGATTCAGGGAGACCTAGATAAATTGGAACAGTGGGCCAATAGAAATCTTGTGAGGTTCAATAAGGACAAGTGTAAAATCCTGCACGTGGGACGGAAAAACCCCATGCACTGCTACAGGCTGGGAAACATTCAGCTAAGTAGCAGCAGTGTAGAAAAGGACCTGGGGGTCATGGCGGATGGGAAGCTAGATATGAGTCAGCAGTGTGCTCTTGCGGCCAAAAAGGCCAATGGCATACTGGGATGCATCAAAAGAAGTATTACCAGCAGATCAAGGGATGTGATCATTCCCCTCTATTCTGCACTGGTGAGGCCACATCTAGAATACTGTGTTCAGTTTTGGGCTCCCCACTACAAAAAGGACAGAGACATGCTAGAGAGAGTTCAGAGGAGGGCAACCAAAATGATTAAAGGTCTGGAGCACAAGCCGTATGAGGAAAGACTCAAAGCATTAGGCTTATTTAGTCTGCAGAAGAGAAGATTGAGGGAGGATTTGATATCAACCTTCAACTACTTGAAGGGATGCTCTAAGGCAGATGGAGCTCAACTATTCTTGGTAATAACAGAGGACAGAACGAGGACCAATGGTCTCAAGTTGTGATTAGGAAGGTCGAGGCTGGATATTAGAAAAAACTTTTTTACTAGGAGAACGGTGAAGCCTTGGAATGAGCTGCCGAGGGAGGTGGTGAAATCTCCATCTTTGGAGGTGTTTAAGGCTTGGCTGGACAAAACCATGACTGGGATGGTTTAGTGGGAGTGGTCCTGCCTCTGGCAGGGGGTTGGACTAGATGACCTATGAGGTCCCTTCCAACCCTATGGCTGTGTTCACACACAGGGGGTTATTTCGATATGATCGTTTCGAAACAACTTGTATCGAAATAACACCTTATTTTGAAATAACTTAATTCGAATTAACAGTTTGTTAATTCCAATTAAGGAAAGACACTCAAAGTGAAATAGCAGTTTCAGGCAACAGTTATTTCAAAACAAGTCACTGTTGTTTCGAAACAACATGTTCGCACGGCGTTGTTTCAAAACAATCATTTTGAAACAACGTTATTTCGTCCCCACATGGGGTTTAACTTGTTTCAAAACAACGGGACCCGTTGTTTCGAAACAACCGTGCATCGTGTGAACAGCCTAAATCTTATTTCGAAACAACCTCTGTTTTGAAATAAGAGGGCTGTGTGAACACAGCCTATGATTCTATGATTCTATGAGGTGATAAAAGCAGCAGTCAGTCTTCAGCCTCCGCTCTGCAACCAACAGTCATCTCTGGACCTATTCCTCTGCACCTGGACAAAGGACTGAAGCCCACTCAAATGCTGGGTGCCTATCAGAGGACCTGAACAAGCCTGCAAACTCCGATTTCTTCCAAGGACTTGCTTTACATAGACTCTAAATCATCTGTCTGTATGATTCACTTCGACCCTTTAACATCTCATTTTGTTTATTTTCTTTCTATTAAACCTTTAGGTTTAGTTACTAAAGGATCGGCTGGCACTATGATATTTTGGGTAAGATCCAAGCAATGTTCCCTCTAAGCTGCGCTGGCGCGCTGCAGCGCAGCCCGCCACAGCTGCCAGTGCAGCGAAGGCTGTCGGCAGCGCAGTGCCGGCAGCCAGAGTCCCTACACAGAACTCCTCTGGGGCTGGGAGTTTTGAAAACTCCCACCCAGAGAAGCTCTAACGGAGCATGCCCAGATTTTCTGGGCATGCTCTGTAGACCTTCTCTGGCCCAGGAGTTATGGCTGGGCCCTCTGGCTCCAGTCCAGCCCCAAGGTAAGTTGGGGTGGGGGCTGCTGCCGGGAGCGGGGGGGGGGACTGCTGCCGGGAGCGGGGGGGCAGCAGGAGCAGTGGGGGGGACTAGCAGGAGCAGCAGGGGAGCAATGCCAGGAGTGGGGGGGTGATGCCGGGAGCAGGGGGGGGCTGTCAGGAGCCGGGGGGTGCTGCGCAGTGGACCCCGTGGGGGAGGGAGCACAGCGAGCAACCAGAGTTGCTCAGCTGCCCTCTCCCCTTAGAGGGAACACTGGATGCAAGCCTACATTGTTCTATGTAATGTGGCTGACCATTTGGGGTCAGGAGAACCTATTTCTTTAAGAGACCTATGTGGGGACCAGAGGAGCTGATATGCAGTAGAGGGGGCTGTTTCTATCTTATTATGCTTCGTGATGGCCTGTGTGGGGGAAATCAGAAGTGTATTTTGTGACTGACTGGGAGACTGGTTTAAATACCATCCCTCTGTGTTTGGAGAGTTTGGCTCTGTTTTGCAGCTTGCCCTGATTTTTACATATTCAGGGCATTATCCCAGGAGACCCATGTCACAACTGGAATTAAACTAAGGTCGCCAGAGTTCCAGTTCAGCACCCTAAACACAGGCTTCTTCCTCCTACAGCATGAGTACCTATTCATTTGCCTCTGTTATGCACCCACAGTTTGCAAATAAGTCTTTGTAGTTAAATGAAATAAGAAACAAATATTTAACATCTTGGTTGTATTTTTGAGACTTTTCTAAAACAGATGGATTTAGCTACAAATAAAGACAGTGAAAAATCAAAATAACTTTGCAGATAAAATTAAAGATATGCTTCTACACACTGTTTTGGGAAAATATATTAAATGGATTGACATAGCCATGGAATTATTGCAAGATCATTTTGAATTATTGTCACACTGATTCAGTTGGGTAATTTAACTTAGGTCCAGGTATTGTGATGCACAGTAAATATATATACAGACTGTACAGCTTTTAGTAAAAACCTAGGATTATTTCTGAACGGGTATGTCCACACGTCTTTTATTTCAAAATAACACTGGTTTTCTCAAAATAAAAGAGATTAGGTCCACACAACGTATTCTTATTTCAGAATGATGGGCTCTGTCATTTTGAAATAAGAGCCATCATTTTGAAATAGCTTAAACCTTCTTTAAATCGAAACGGCTGTTATTTCGAAATAACGCCATTTGCACGTATTATTTTGAAATAACCATTATTTTGAAATAACACTTTTGCCCTTCTCCTTCCCAGGGTGCCTCCCTTTTAGCCTATATTGGGTGGGGGCATGGCCCAGGGAGAGGGCCATGTTGCCACACCTCACACGGTGCCCCTCTCCTAAATCGAAATAGCAAGTCCTGTGTTTGGACATGCTATTTCGCTTTGAGCATTTCCCTTAATTCGAATTAACTTATTGCAAAATAACTCATATTTTGAAATAACAATGTATGTGTGGACATAGCCAACACGTTCTTAATTCCCTGGGGGTTGTCTACATACGAAAGTTAATCAGTAGTAATATTAGTTAAATGAGTATGAAAACTGCCTGTACATACAACAGAATTCATAAGAGCACAGTAGCCCTACACTTCTTGCAAATCCTGGAATCCTATTTTAAGGACTGGAAAATTATAAACTAAGTCAGTGTGGTATATTGTTCACGTGCACCCCTGCAGCTATACTTTACTTTAGTAATCCGCCAACTGCTATCGTACACTACTAAGGCTACTGTTACTAACCTGTCTATTTACCTGTATGCCATCCACTTCTCTGGGGTCAAGATGAACAGATGTCCCCTCAGTTAAACTGGTACAGAGACAGAATTTAACTATTTACTCTTGAATTCAGCCTTACAACATGTCTTGAGCAGTTGCTTGGAATCATGCTGAGATGCTGTGTGTCATGGCCATCTGGGAAGAAGTATCAGTGCAGCAAGTTCTTGCAGCCAGCAACTGAAATAAAGAATTTCTTGCGGCTGTTGCCAAGCAGCTTTCCATGAGAAGTCACAGCTCAGACACTGACTAGTGCCAGATAAAGAGCAAACAGATCAAAATGGCTTACATTCAAACCAAGATTGCCAGGTGAACGTACAATCTGTCCATTTTTGGAGGAGCCAGATGGGATTTTGATCAATTACATCACTACCAAACCCTAAAAGGTTGTGGACACTACTACTTTCACCTGTAATCCTGCTAAAGATGAACAGGAAGAGTCAGAGGTGGAAGACAGTGAAACACTGTCCCCTGATGCCCAGGATCTCTTTGGAGCTCAGGATTCTGAGGGTAATAAGAAGGAAGACAGCCCAATCTGCAGCCAGAAGCCAGGCCAGGATTGATGAGGCAGGTCATATTGAGGAAACCTCAGCAGACAAGTATCCATCTTTCCTATTTATTATACTATATTGAAGATCCAGCTTCCTTTCCAGGTGCCCCAGGGCTAAAGCTATTGTTGGTGGATATAAGCTAGGAGCCTTTGAGTCTCCAGCTCTCACCTGCCTTTCCTCTGCCCATACTATCTCTTAGATACCATTTTGAAAACATTTAGTGAGGCCAGTTCCATGAAGCAGTCAGTTTCCACCTCCTGCTAGAGAGCCAGCTACTGACAGGATTCGAGCCCACACTACAGAGGGTGCATATCCATCTACCTTTCTCCTCTCTGCATCTGTCCTGCCTGCAAATATCCCCCACAATGGCAGCCAGCAGCATGGCAGAGTCACAACTTCTAGCAAAAAAAACAACAAGGAGTTGTGTGGCACTTTGACACTAACAGATATATTTTTCGCATGAGCTTTCGTGGGAGAAAATCCCACTTCCTCAGATGCTTCAAAGACGGGTGATCTTCGAAGCATCTGAGGAAGTGGGATTTTCTCCCAAGAAAGCTCATGCGAAAAATATATCTGTTAGTCTCAAAGAGCCACACGACTCCTTGTTTTTGTTTTTGTTTTTTGCTGGACTAGACTAACATGGCTATCCCTTTGGAAATTCACAACTTCTACCCTACCCCACCTTCCCTCCTCCTCTCCCATAGGATATTCAAACATGAAAACATTCAATTTTGTGAAATTCAGCTATAAGGTATTAGCTCATCCCTCCCCAGCTCTCTGGGAGGGAACAATGTCCCTTCACCATGGTGTATTTGAGATCTTTGGCTCATAAAGGGGAGGGCAGAACAGGCAAGTAGTCAATGGCCTAGGCCCTTAGGCTGGGCAGAGCAATCAAACAGTTTCTGGCCCAAAGCCATCAGGCCATGTAGAACAGTCATGCAGGCTCCAGGCTCACACTCAGGTGGGCAATGAGCACCTGGAGCCTCAAAATCTCTCACTCGCAAGCAGTGGGTGAATGAGCTGCCAGGGGGTGATCAGCAGCAATTGCAGAGGTAGGGGGACCCAGGCCTACCCTACTCTACTGTGTCTCAGCTCAAGGTCTCATGGTGGTGGAGTTTGTTCTGCCACTGGATCAGTCCTCCCGCTGAAACTCACTGACACTTCTTCAGATCACAACACAACAACTGGATGACTGTCTGGTATCTCTGGGCTCCTTCCAAAACCCCTCCTCAGGAATACCTGGACCTCAGGGTCACTTCCCATGTCCCTGGTGTAAACCCCAAATGTTAACCCCAACAGTCCCTCAGTGTTGCAGGCAAGAGGTAACTCCAACTGTTCTGGTGTCAGGCAGCTCTAGTAACTCCTCAGTGCTGCAGTACTCAGGCATGAATGCCAATGTAACCCATGGGCTTAAATGAGGAGTGTCTCTTTAAGAGATCTGCTGGGGTCCAGGTTGCTGTTGCAGGGTTAGTGTTGCTGGGCAGATTTAGCTGCCAAAAATTAGAAGTTTCTAGCATGTGTTGTATAGCTTTGAGCATGCTCCACAAGGTTTCCTGCTAGTGCAATGGTCAGATGCCTGGGAGCAAGCAGCTAGCCCAGTGCAGTTGCATTATGGAAAATGTGCTGTGTGCAAGGGAGAATCTGAGCCAGGAACAGACAGCAGGATGCTTTCGCTAACTCTGAGGCATTTTGCTTCAGGGCTTGTGTGTGCGTGCATCTCCCAGTTCAGTAATTAAGCTGACTGGACAGCAGTTCTCCCAACAGAGGAAGGAAAGTCTTCAAGGACTCATACTGAGGATTTCTGCTGCCAAAAAGGAGGGAGCTGCTTCTTCAACACAAACCTTTGGACTTGGTTATTAAAGACATAATAGACTCGTGTGGATTTATTACATAGCCACATCATGTTATAGATCTGGATAGTAATTATTTTTTTTCTTTCATCATAAGGTTTATAAAGTTAATGTTTAAAACAGTTCATTGCTTTTGTTTCATTAACTCTGAACAATCTCCACTGTGAGTCCCTTTAGGACTGAATCTTGGTTTCCAGGTGCTTCACTGCAGGAGTTGGGGTTTATTTCTGCTGGGCACTGGAGAAAGGCACTAGAGGCAAACTCTAGCCCACCTCAAGGTTATACCAACAGTGTGGTAGAGATGGCCTTCTCCTCCAGCTGCTGCAGCTCAGCTGAGCTAGAGGACTCAGCTTTTATACTTCCTGCCCTACCCTACTGTTTCCAGCAAGGTGAGCATAGGTGCCCTTGCTCCAATTGCCAGGGTGGTCTCTGTCCATCTAGAGAGGCCTTGCCTCCTCACTACATCAGTTTATTAAAACAGATCAGTTAGTTTATATTAGGTTAACTTAGATACTGTGTTCCTGACAAGGTAAATGAATATAGCTCCTTGGTGAGAAAAGCTCTGTGACATGCATCCATATAGGAAAACTGTTTATCTTAAGGACAGCAAATCCATACAACATCTTCTAATGACTCAAAGGCTTACATAAAGAAAGACTGAGACCAGTTAACTTCAAAAAATGATGGAGAATGCGATCTCTTTTTCTCTGAATTCTCATCTTATCTACAGGAAAGAGAAGGCAGAATCTGAGGCCTGGTCTACACCAGAAAATGTTGTCATCTTAACTACATCACTCAGGGGTGTGAAAAATCCATGCCTCTGGGTGCCATAGTTAAGCCAACCTAACCCCCAGCGCAAACATTTTTAAGTAAAGAGAGTACCAGAGTAAACAAACCCAATTACCATCTCATAGAGTGGGGGGGGTGGAATACCTACACTGCCAAGGAAAATCCCTCCTGCTGGACTAGGTGGTGTCTATACTTCAAGTGCTACAGCAACTGCAGCTGTGCTGCTCTAGCATTTCTACTGTAAATGAGCCCAAAAACTGAGAAACTGTTCTGGTTTGGGTCTGGACGTATGCAGGACAACTGTGTGGTCAGTGACCCCGATAAAGCTCTCATGTCTCTTCCACTTCTAATGCCCTCATCTTGCTGAGTAACTTCACAGTATCTCTCTGGCCTTCTCTTTGCCTTTTAGCCACCAGCATAGGTGTAGGTGATGCAGAGGAGGTTACTGTTCAGCTGACCCCAACGTTCTCTCCACTTACCCCTGGGACAACACGTAAGTATCTCCAGTGCAGAGCAGAACTGCACAGCCAGATCAGGAACATGATTCCCAACTCCTACAGTCGCCAAAGCATAATCTGTAATGGCAAAGATAAACAGCATAGGCTGCTTAGCCAAAAGCCTCTACCTATCTCCTCATGCACGTGCCACTTGGCATCTTTGAAATCCCCTGAACGCTGGAGAGAAACTCAGGGAGGGTGAAATCAGAAATATGAAAAAAATAGTATCAAAACCTCTCTAAAATATGAACTCATAACTCTGTATTTTTCCTATTCACACAACCTTGCAGCACCTTTAATCAGTAACCAAACAGTTGTCTAACTTGTGGAGTAGAGGGAAATGCAGGAGTGGTCTTAGGGATTCTGAGGCCCTGGACAAGACTCAAGGAAGGGCCTCTCCCATGCCACATGGGGCCCACACCGATCTTTGACTTTTGCACCCATGGCAGGCCTTGCTGGGGCCCCCCTACCAGCCTTGCTAGGGCCCCTACCAGCCCCCCCCCCAGTCCTGCCACCAACCCCCTGCCCAGCCCTGCCACAGGCCCCAAGCCTCTCCCCTAAGAGATTCAAAACAGCAGCAGCACAGAGGCCTTCTCTCCCTCAACCCGCCACAGAGTCCTTGGCAAATACCCAGGCTCCCCCACCCCTGCTGAGACCACCTATGAGGAAATGGAAAACTTGTCATATCATATTCATAGCCTCATTGCAGGCAATTCCTCAAAATGACAGAGGTGGAGGTTGTATTTGTGGTTAGAGAGAGGAAGAGAAAGGGAGTTATTCAAAGAGAGCACTGACATGGCCAGAGATTGTGTCACAGTGGCTAGAGACAGCAACGCCATGGCAAACAATACTGTAGAAAAAGAGGATGTGCAGAAACAACTCCTGGAGGCAGTAGACAGCCAGATTGCTCTGCTGCAATGCAAACTGCTAACAGATGTACAATCAAGGGATATAACTCAGGACCAAGCTCTGTTCTCCAGTCTCTGTACCATGCAGGGTAGTCCTCTCTGCTCTACCTCTAAAGCCATGCTTCCAGAGGATATTCACTTCAGACTCAAGTTCAAGACAGTGAAAATATCCACACCTGAAAGCCCAGCTCTTTTAAACCATCTAGTTCCCCTAATAATGTTGAAACAACATTCAATGCTAAAAACCTCAGGAACAAGAAGCAGAGGCAAGAATTCTACTCACCAGTGCTGTGAATCCCCATACTTTGTTGTGCCCCACCTGCACTGTCACCTTGAACATTTGTCTCATTATTTTCTAATTAAAGGTTTATTTCTACTTGCTTTATAGTACACTTTTATGAATGACTTTAATCCAGGGGTCACAAACATGTGGCCCGCAGGCCACGTGAGGCCCATAAAGCTATATTCTGTGGCCTGGAACAATACTATCGTTACCAATATTTGCAATATCATTGTGTGAAAACGTTTCAGTGGTACAGCCCTTGACCTAACCTACTAGTCCTCATGTGGCCCTGTACTAGTCTTCATGTGGCTCTTGTGATGATTGGAGTTTGAGACCCTGCTTTAATCATTTTTATTGATAGAGAGTCAGTAGTGCTTTTTGCACAAAAGATCCATAGACTATAAATATGTCAGTGGATTTTATGAAAGTATCTAGGCACAGGCAGTGGGTAAAACAAGAATTGCCACAATGTTCTATTTCACTACCATCGATAAACAGGCCTGTTCTGCTACCAGTTCATCCCGTTCCTCAGAGGTTAATGGCTGGACAGACAGCTGCACATTCAAGCCTGAGACTCAAAGGAGTATCAATAGGCAGTCCTGACAGCATAGCGCTGAGTGCTTCCATTTTCTAGTGAACCTCTCATGCTTACTTGAACTGCTGAACAAGTGGATGCCTCAGCCTCCAATCTATGCTTAAGGCTTCTCCCTTACTCTCACAAATAACTGTGCAGAATACAACAAGCCACTATAATCTTAGTTAAGCTTTTTCTGCCACTTCCAATCTTTCCCACAAAAGGCACCACCTTCCTTTCCAATGTGAAATGCATTCTAAGACCATTCAACAAACACTGAGCAGGTAGTTAACCAGTTCCTTCTGTCTATCCAAGTGGCCTATGAAAGACTTGATTAGCTGGGGAAGCAGAAGATAAGCCAGGTCGCCCAGAATAACAGGAGCAGTGACCACACCTTTAATATCTGTAGATGATCCCAAGGAAGACAGTTCATTAAAATAAACAGAGCTGAGTATTGGTCATCCTTCCAGACCACCCTGTATTTATGTCTGTAAGCCTGCCATGGTGGTCAACAAGACTCTGGAGCATCATTGAGAAATGCCCCTGTTTATAAACTATGGACATGAAGGCAAATAAGCACTTGGGTTCACATCAGTTGCCCTGCAAAACCATCCATTATCTTTTGAAAATTACCAAGCTTTGTCATCTGATGCAACAGTACCACATGCATGGCAAAATACATTTGCCTGACAATGGTCTCAACAGCTGATCTTGCCACACTAAATTGACTGGCCAAAGACCACTAAAATTCAGGGTTGTCAGCTTCCAAATGGCAAGGGTGACCTGCTTCCTGACAGGTACAGAGCACTGCCTCTGTGGCTAGTGCCGCACAGGACTCCAAAAAGGATGCCTTTTGCCATCCTGAAATTTTCTTGCCACTGCTGGTCATCCCAGGTCTGCAGGAAAACTGTTTCTCACCAAATGACACAGGCTTACTGAGCCCAGAAAAGCTGCTATACTGTGTGAAAACTGGTCCAGGAAGAGCCAGTGGAGTAGCATTTGAGCAGTGTTATCCTTATCTTCCTCACCATCCTTCCTCTGCCACTGCTGCTGCAGCCAGAAGAGCAGTTGCTGCAGTCACATTATCTGCTTGGTGTCACTGTGGATGAGCACAGTCCAAAACCAAAGCCATGTGGCTTCCAGAGCCAAAATACAGACCAAGCAGTCATGGTTACAAAAAAACTTAATTTACTACATGACCAGCAAGAAATGACAACCCACCATGCAGACTGTGCCTTACTATGGCACTTACATATTAGTTGTTCACAGTGCCATTCACAGAAAGTCATTCAGTTGATTTTTAATTTAGTGCTACTGTACCAGCAAGAATGAACTTACTCAAGTGTACAAACTGCAGAAGTGCATGCCATGCTCTGAACACAGCCCTTTTTAAAAGAAGAGATTAGGCTGGCTGTGGTCCAGAAAACAAGTGATAGCAAAGCAATTTAATTTTGATGCCAATATTTAAGCTGCTGTGGAAAGTCTTCTATATTGTTATAAAAGTTTAGAAGCAGGAAGTGAACATCCCATATAAATAAGATGTTAAAATACACGTATAAACTCAGGGCTGTAACTAGGGATATGGGCACCCAAGGCAAGCAACTCCAAAGGTGCACCCCTCCCCCCAGCTGGACCCCAATCCGAGACCCATCCATCTCCCCCGCAGCTGCTGGAGCCAGTGGGAGGGGTTCCCTGCCCTGCTGTGGCCAGAGCAGGGAGTCTGTTCCCTGCTGCAGCCGGAGCTGGGAATTCCCTTCCCCCACCATTGCTGGAGCCAGACCGGGGGTGCCTTTCCCCCACTGCAGCCAGAGCCAGGCAGGGAGTATCTTCCCCAGCCATGGCCAGAGCCGGGAGGGGAGTCTCTTCCCCTGCAGCCACCAGAGCTGGGCAGGGAGTGCCCTTCCCCCACCACGGCAAGGGCCAGGCAGGGCATGCCCTGGCGACTGAGCCGAGCAGTAGGGAAAGCACACCCACTGCCCAGCTCAGCGTGGCTAGAGCTGGGCAGGGATCGCCTTCCCCGGCTCTGAGAGAAATGTATCTTTACGGCACATTCCTCTTCAGGGCCAGAGAGGGTCTGATGTGGTGCCCTCTTTAATTTGCACCTGGGACTTTGCCCCATTCACCCTGCCTTAGTTACAGCCCTGTAAAAACTTCACAAAACAACTTAATTTTGTTGTGCAAGCATTAGAGGGAACACAGGATGACCCATAAAGCTGTACAATGTCAGCCAACCCAGGCTAGTGCCCTCCCTCCAGGAAAGGCTGATGTCAAACACTTAGAATAGAATAGAATCATAGGGTTGAAAGGGACCTCACAAACTTCAGAAGAAGTCAAATGCCAAAAAGACAAAAACACAAAGGGCAAATCTTCACTGACCATGGAAAATTTGCCACCGTCAATTCAAACTTCCTGATTGACTGCTTGCATCTATAAAGACCCAATCAGCTGATCAGGAAGTTCTGTTACCTCAGAACTCAAATGTGAGTTTTAAGCCACCTGAATGCAACAAATGTTATTTAATTGCCTCCAAACCAGATTAGTTCTGAGATGGAGGGTGGGATCAGTGCAGCCCAAATGGGTAAAACCCCTAGTAGAAAACACAGCTACAGCTGTGATCAAGAACAGATTCAGAGCAATGAAGAAACTTAGAGCAAGAATTTCTTTGAAAACAAGTGTTAACATTTATTCCAAAGATCTTAAACTTATTTTCATTTTCTCCAAGATCTTACAGAATTATGAGATTCAGAGACTAAAAAATATCAATTAATACTTGTATATGTCAGCAAGCGTTAAAGAGTGAGTTTAGGATGGAATACTCTGCTGGGTTACCCTTTTTACAGTTACAGACACAATCACAAACTAGATAGTAAGACAAAGTACATTAAAACATTAGAGACAAATACAAAACACTTAACAAATTATAACATCCCACAAGCAAGGGCCGGTTGCCTATGGGATGGGGAGATCTCTGGTCTTACATCTATTTCCCTTTCTCCGCACAATAAGGGTTTTCAGCTTAGGTGTTTCCTAGCAAAGTCCAGTGAAGTTTGATCTTAAACTTTGATCTGGAAATCTCTTGTCCGATGTTGTTCGTTGTGCATTTTCACTCAGCAGCAGTTCTTAGCAACTGAAGAGACAGTCTTTCAGTGGCTGAGTAGTAATGGGTCCTTCACCGTGCGTGCAGAATCAGAGCTTTCAGACCCTAAGTTGGAACTTAGCTCTTTCAGTGTGCATGGAGCTTATGCTTGCAAGAATCAGAGTATCAGACCTTGAGGCAGGACTTGGTTAGCTGCGTTGTCTGGACCCTTCATCAAGCAATAAGTCGGACTAACGGGGACTTCATGCAACCGGATGGGATTTTCTCCGTAACCTGCACTTATAGGCAGGACTCAGTTATCTGTGTAGTGCGGCTCTTCAGAAAGAAAGGCTCTTCTGAGACTAACTCCCGCGACCTACCCCAGATTAAGTCCTGAGTCCCCACTCAGAGACTAAGTCAGGAGATGCCCTTCTGAGACTAAGTCCCGTGACCTAGCTTATCGAAGGTCCACCAGAGACATTGTTACTGTCTCTGGGGATGAGTGAGAGTGTGACTCCTAGTGCAGTGGGAAAATAGCCAGAGGAACCCAATAAGGATTGGGAGAGGAGACTTCTAGTGCAATGGGAACCAGCACCAAAAGGCCACTGGATCCTGTAAGGAGCTCCTAGATCTCCAAAGTTTAGCTGGAAATGCTGCTCCTTATATACAAATCTGAGGGTCAAAAACTCCACCTTTCTATAAACCAGCTGACTTGCTCTATCCAATCACAATGGGAGTGGGGGAAGTGTGAGGATAAAGAGCTGTGGGGGAGATGCGAAGATAGAGAGCTGTGGGTGGATGCCTGATGGGAGGGGGAGTGAGCTCATCTTACTCCTCATACCATTGCTCTTAATGCATAACTCTGTTAGGCAATGTCCACACACAAGCACTTGTTTTGAAACAAGCCATTTTGAAATAATGCCTTATTTCAAAATAACAAAAAGCTATTTTGAAATAAGGAAAAAAGCAGGAATTGAAATAGCATATCCACACAGTGCACATGCTATTTAGAGATCGGGGAGGGGAGAGGAGGGGTGGGGGGGCTTGTGCAGGGCTGGGGCTGCCCTACCCCTGGAATTCCCCAGCACCCCCCACCACTCCTGCCATGGGCGGGGGGGCATTCCCTGCCAGCCCCCGCTGCTTCTGCTGTGGGTGGGGGGGCTTCCCTGCTGCCCCCACCACTCCTGCTGCGGGCAGGGGGGCATTCCCCACTGCTCCCGCTGCTCCTACCATGGGCAGGGGGCTTCCCCTCCACCCCCCACCACTCCTGCTGCAGGCGAAGGGGCATTCCCTGCCACCCCCTGCTGCAGGTGGGGGGCTTCCCTGCCACTCCTACCATGGGCAGGGGGCTTCCCTGCTGCCCCCTGCCACCGGAGGAGGGCTTCCCCACCATCCCCTGCCACTCCTACCATGGGCAGGGGGCATCCCCTCCACCCCCACCACTCCTGCCGTAGGTGGAGGGGCATTCCCCACCACCCCCTGCTTCTCCTGCCACGGGTGGGGGGCTTCCCTGCCACTCCCCACCACAGGCAGGGGGCTTCCCCACCACCCCCTGCCACTCCTGCTGTGGGTGGGGGGCTTCCCTACCACCCCCACCACTCCTGCCACAGGCAGGGGGGCTTCCCTGCCTGCAGCAGGAGTGGTGGGGGGGCTAGGGAAGCTCCCCACTGTGGCAAGAGTGGCAAGGGTGGTTGGGAAGCCCCCCCACCCCCAGCAGGAGGGGGGGACAGCAGGGAACCCCAGGAGCAGGGTGCCCCCAGGCTCACATCTTCAGCTAGCAGCTATAGAGAAGATCTTCCCTATCTAGCTTCCCAGGCTACCATGAGCTAACTCTGCAGTTCCCTTTTATACAGTGCTCCTCAATTCCCATTGGCTCACAGCTCATAGCAGCTGATTGGCTGCCACACACACCTGCACCTGCCAGTGAGGGGCAGCTGCCCCACCATAGTGAGCCACACCCAAACCCAGGGTAGTTTGGAACAGGGTATTTCAATCCTGCAAACAATGAATCTGTATTGTTTCACTGGCCAAAGGCTGGGTTCAGTGGCCAACCAACTGAAGAGGAGTTAAGAAACAGTGAACAATAAAGAGGAAGTTGCCAATGTGTCATGAGATGCACATCCATGCACCCCTAGGGTATGATCTATATAACTTTTCAGTTCACTTTTGCAATGTAATTGTATGGTTTGATGACAATTATGCTATGCAAAGGGCTCCTTTATGAATGCACATAACACACTCCACATTATTGTTATAGTATCATGTTTCCTGCAGCATCATGTGTGTGTACAGATGTGAAGTATATTTCCAGGTATTTTACTTGACGCAGGGCTTTCGCTCAGCATGGAGGCTGAAGACAATGCAAATTGAGCTCGGTGGCTCAGATGGGACAAAGAGAATCACACAGAGTAAAGGGGAAGATCTCCTACCTTTTCAAAACAAAGACAGACATTTCGAACTGGGAGAACCTTTTTGCCAGAGAAACTCCTCTTGAAAACATCTCCAAGAAGGATTGGGCCCTGCCTCTGGGGAGGCAGAGACCAGCTGCAAACCATCATTGCTGACACTGAGTGGTGAGCTGAACATAGCTGTAGCAATAAGGTTAGGTTAGAATGCATTTTATAGCTTTTATTTGGTTGTGGTAACCCTTGGCTGATTCATTTAATGATTTGCTACATACACACTTAAAATTATGTTCTGATCAGTACACTAGTATTTGTTTTATCTAAAGCTGTCTGAAATTCAGAAGGTGTGAATGAGTGAGGCTGGGGATTCCTATTTCTTTGATAAATGGGACAAATTGGAGTTTATGGCTATGTCTACATCTACTTTTTTAGTTTAGACTTGCTAGTCCGAACTGAAAAAGTCCAAGATTAGTCTGAACTAGCCTCAAACTAGTTCGGACTAACCACAACTTTTTAGTTCAAACTAGCTGCACATCCTAGTTCAAACTAACTTTTTAGTTTGAACTAGACCACGTGGCTAGTACAAACTAATGGCTTAGTTTGAACTAGCCATTATTTTGGGTCTTGCATGTGCTTAGTTCAAACTAAAGTTCAAACTAAGCCAGCTAGTCCGGACTAAGCAAAGAGTTTTACTAGTCTGGACTAAGCTTTGGCTAGTCCGAGCTAAGAAATTTCTTAGTTTGGATTAGCCATAGGTTAGTGTGGCCATGGGCCAAATTAGTCCAGATTAAATTTGCTTAGTCTGGACTAATTTGGCAGTGTAGACATAGCCTATGAGTCTACAATGACTGGGGAAGAGTCCCAATCCCTGTCGGATGGAAGTTCCCAGTGTGGTATGGGGGCTTGAGGGTGCTGGCTGGGGGATGGTCCCCCAAGTGGCTTTAGAGCACACACCTACTGCCTGGGACCAAGTACACACAGGCAGCTAGTGTAGACTGACCAAGGAGTAAGGGTCCACCTACTGAAGCGGGGTCATTCAGGGTCTGGGAGTGGGCTATAGGGGAGGCACAGCAGCACACCAGACTAAATACTTGGAGGGGAATGGCACACCATCGAACAGACATTTCTTAGCAGGAGACCCAAACTGTTAGTGTAATATACTCAGAAATGTCACTTGATGAAAAAAGACATTGTGAGGCTTTGTATTTACCATCTCTCAAGAAACACGAGATGGAAAAGTTGCTTTAGGGAACTTTTTTCCAATCATTTTTTTTCCAGATTGATTACAGAGAAAAGACTCAGATTTGTCAAGTTTTTGAGGTTGTTCATGTAAAGTGATCAGGTGATCAGGTAAAATAAATGTGCTTAACATGATTTGATTGATACCAGGAAAAACAGCTTTCAAAATGAATGGAATTTGATCATATAACATGAAAATGAATGGAATTTGATCATGTAACATGACTAGGTAATCAGTTAAAGATAAACAGGATTGGGCTGGAATTAGGGGGGAAAACATTCACATGGAATGATGAGGTGACTGGAATGGTCTCCTTTATATCAAGCCTGGGATGGCAATACATTGCTAGATCTTTGAGAATGTCTGGTTTTGCTAAGTTGATTGGTACTTTCTTTGCTTTTTAAGGTAACATAGAGAAGAGTTCAGAGGAAAATAAATCACAAGAATGATGAGAGATTGGACCAAGGAGAGAGGTTTAAAAGAAAACCCAGCCTTACTTACTCCTGCAGGCTGTGACTGCTGACTGTTGTGGATATTTTCCTTCTCTAATGCAGGGTTATGGTTCTGCCAGACGCTCAGTCAGTGAGGGCTCCCTGCACAGTATGATGGAGCAGGTTGGTGATGAGCTGCGGGAGTCACCATGTAGCTGTGCAGCATCTGCAGGGCCTGGAGTGATCCTGGGTCAAAATCTGCAGGCCTGGCAAATCATTGATTGCAATGGGAGGCTGTTTCGGGGAACTAGCTGCAGGTGCCTGAGGGCATACAGAAAGAACTCGGATATGCAAGAAACCTAAGGCAAACTCAGGTTCATCAAAAGAGATGAAGGATGTGAGGGAAATAGCCAAGCTGGCTATTTGGGGAGTTGTGGCTGTCAAGTAACCACAGACAGAGGGGGAACATGACAAACTCTCAAGTCAGTGGTATACCGAGTCTGACTGGAGGCCAGGGACGGAGCCCACATTGCACACACATCCTGGGCGAGAGGGATCGCAGCCCCACCCACTAGCTGTCCTGGGGAGGAGGGGTCAGTATCTGTACGGGGGATGTGAGGCTAGGGGGAAACAAAGATTCCCCCCACACACACACACACACTTACCCCCACTGCAATTACCCAGCATGCACAGCCACTGGTCCCTTGCAGCAGCCTGGCTCTGGCTGGGACAGGACAGCATCAACATCATCCCCCCAGCCTGGGGAGGAAAGGGAGCCAGACTGGCTCTTTACCATGCAAAGTGGGGGCACTGAGGGGCATCCCTCAGCAACTCCTGCATTCCCCCCACCCCCCCCAAAGGCCAGCCTGGCCTGGTGATAGAGAAAATTTCAGAATCGTAGGTGTTTAAACCCTCCTCTGAACATGGATGATGTTTGCTTGGGAATGTGCATGTTTATGTGTTACCTGTGTTATTCGTGACTGTTGTCATATGCTGTAAATACTTACCTCAGCTGCTCCCCAGCAGTGGGGAAGCAGGATAGTGTATTTGCGTAGGTTAGTGTTACTTAGCTTGGTGAATGTAGGTTACATAACTGTAACTATGTAGAGCCTTGGCAGGCGGCCAACACTGAGGAGTCTGCCTGGAGATGGAGCACGTCAGCTCTCTGTCAGCGTGCTGTTCGAGAACTTTCCTTAGACAGTGTATGGGACTGGAAAAAGTGCGCAAATTAGGGATGCACCAGTGAACTCAGTGATTGGTTAGGGACCCTGGTATTTATAGGCGGTCGCCTCTGAGGAGATTGCTTCACTGCGCCTCCCCGCAAGACTGGCTTGTTATTCTGCTGCTGTTACTGTCCTTACAGGAGACAGATTGGGATTTGGACTAAGCCTCAGGCTGGGGATCAGAATTGTGTCCACTTGATATTCTGGTTCACTGAATCGGAGTCTCAAGTGGTGATACCTTCAGCTAGGTGAGGTGAAGAGGATTCGACACACCTTGATTTAAGACCCTGAAGAGGACAGGAGCATGAACTTCATGGGTATTTTCACACACAGTTCTTATTTTGAAACAACAGCGGTTGTTTCGAAATAAGAACTGCCATGGCCACACGACGTACGGCCATTTCGAAACAAGCGAACTGCTTGTTTTGAAATGCAGCCGTTCTGTCAAAACAGCTTAAACCTGCTTTTGTTTCGAAAGGGAGTTGTTTCAAAACAACTCCTTTCGAAACAATGCCAGCGGGACATGCTGTTTCGAAACAACAGTTGTTTCGAAACAGCATTTGACACTTCCTCCCAGGGTGCTTAGCACCCTGGGAGGAATGGCCACCCTCCCTCAGCACTCTGGCCAGGGAACCCTCAGCACCCTGGCCAGGGTGCTGAGGGGTAACCCCTGGCCAGCAGAGGGGGACCGCAGGCACTCCCACCTGAAGCAGCCCAGCTCTTCAGCCGAGGGTGCCTGCAAAGGCTGCAGACGCTGGCAGGGTAAAGCACGGCTGGGCGCTTTATCCTGCCGGTGCCTGCAGAGGGCTGCAGGCACCGGCGTAGTCA
>ML682060.1:35024911-35040747 GCA_007922195.1 Podocnemis expansa
GCAGTCCCCTGCAGGCACTGGCGGAGTGAAGCGCAGCCCCGCGCCTGACACCGTCGGTGCCTGCAGCCCTCTGCAGGCGCCCATGGGGTGCAGCACCCCTCTACGCTGCACCCTGTGAGTGCCTGCAGTCCCCTCCCCAAGCAAAATAGCAGGTCCACACTGTGGACCTGCTATTTCGCTCCCTTATTTCAAGGACAAAGTTTATGTCCTTCGAAATAAGGTCTTTTGAAATAACTTGTTATTTTGAAACAGCTTGTTTCGAAACGTCTTGGTTCAAAACAAGCCTGCGCTGTGTGAACATAGCCTATGAGGAAGCTGCTCTGTCCATAGCCTTTGCTTAAGGGTGGAAAGAACTCTCAATTAAAGGACCCAGGGTTCAAGTGAACCTGAAGAAGACGCCCCACATTAGGATCATCTGAACCAAGACTATGTGGGAGCGGCGTCGTGGGTGATTGGGATCAATGGCCTGCAGGCCTAAGAAAAACTGTAAATATATCAGGGTTTGTGAGGAAGTTTCCTCATAGGGTCAGATTCACACCTCTGGGTGTGAAGGAAGGTGTGCAACAAAGGTACTTACCTTTCGGGGAGTGGGTACCCAGGGATCCTCAGTGTCCACAAAGTTCTGTGTAAAGGTAACCTGTAACAAAAGGAAAGATTGTAGTGAGTTTTTAACCCTTAGGAATAGAACTTGATCTTATCCTTAATGCTCATCTGTCTATGGTGGATGCTACCTGTTTTAAATTCTAGTTTTAATACATGTAAACATATCCCACCTCCCTTCCCCCATTGAATAAAGTTTGTGGTTAAGTTGCACAGTGCTGCCTGTGGGGTGATTCTACAGACAGTGGATAGGGGTGTCAGCGTATAAGATAGCTGCAGTGGGGACGGACCCATTGGGAAATTACCTGTCACTCAGGTGGGAGCACCTGGGGAAGAAATTTTCCACCTACAGTTTTGGCAAGCCAGCCAGGAGGTCCTCCCCACATCATGTTTGTAGAATTTGTGAGGCTAAAGAAATGGCAGCCTTTCAAAAGTTTTGCAAGGAGGGGTGGGCAAAAGTTGAACTCAAAAAGACCTTGCTGACCACCCTGGAGAGATTCTCCAAGGGTAAAAACCCTTGGGAGTCTGATTTGTTTAAGGGGTTGAGTGCTTTTGAAGATTTATTTGCCCATTGGGAAGTGTTTTTAGAGACCAAGCCGCACCCGCTCCACAAGGAGAAGAAACAGGTGCTTTGGCATGGGTTATTCATGGTAACAGAAGAGCTTTCAGGAGTAGTCCATGAGTTAGAGAGACAGGTGGACTCCTTAAAAGGAGAATTAAAAGCTAAGAACAGAGAACTAGCTGCCCTACAGAACTTGTGCGAAGAGGAGGAGCAGGATTGGGCTCATACAGAAAGGCATTTGAGGGTTGAGTTGACCAACAAAATAACCCATAACAATCAATTAGAGTGTTGAATATTAGAGCTCACTGATGAGCTCGAAACCAGTAAAAAGGGCTTATGGAAAACCACTAAGGAATTAGATGAGGCCAATGCCATGGTCTCATGCATGTTAAAGGAGGTGAGGCAGGCACCAAAAGAGTGGGCTGACCACTCTAAGTGCCACAAAAAAAAAAATAGAAGCCCTCGAGAGAGAGATTTTAGAATGTAGGGGTCTGAACAGGTGCTACCGCAGATGGACTAGCAGCAGCTCAGAGTTCTCATTGTCTAGTTGGCCCTCTTTTGGCTCTAAGTTGAGCTCAAGCAGCTCATATAAACATAGGAATCACAGAGAGCCTCATAGGGAAGACGTGAGGAAACCGGATTCCTCACCAAAGTTAGTAAGATCAAGCCTTTCACCTAGGATCGAGGGAAAGTCTAGTCCAGTCCCGGAAGCTAAAGAAGTAGCACCTGTCATGCCAGCAGTGGAGACCACTATAGATAGGGGAGAGGATAGACCGTTGAGGTATGGAAAGAATTCTGGGTCTATACCCCGGAGCAAGCCTGTGCTATGGGCAAGATCCTGGGACCTTTGTCTCAGAAAACTGTAGTAGATTCGCTATCTTACCCAGGTGAGATAAAATACATCATCTTGGACAATGTTGTAGCCCTTGCGTGCGACTGTATGATAGGGGAGGATTTTTGCTGTCTCCCAAATCACTTACAATTAGCAGTAGTTTCTGATGTATCAGACCTCTATAAGGGGCTATATGAATTTTACTTCCCTGAAGAAAATGTATTAGGCCACTTTTATAATGAGAAACAAAAGGCCAAGGAACACCCAGAGTGCTATTTCAGCAAAAAATGGCTGTTATATCTTCTGTCTGGGTTCAAAACAACCAATACACCCAAGTTTAGGAGAGAGCTGATCAAAGGTTTACTCCCTACATTGCTGGTCACTATGGGAACTATAGATCCTGACCAGTTCACCGTCCAACAGCTCAATGACAAGATCAGGGAGGCTCATGTATTGCATAAGGCAGCCTTCCCTGACATTAAGAAAGAAAACAACAAGAAGGAGCAAGACCCCTTCTTAGACCATTTTCATGGTGAGAAAGCTAGTAGACCTGTAAGGACAGTGAAGGAAAGTGGTACAGGAGAAGGAAAATTGGATTCCAGCCCAAGTCCCAAGAACCGGGATCAGTTCAAGAAAGGGAATGGGAAAAACAAAACCGGTAAGGCCCAAGGAGGTTTGATGAAAGGGTGGATGAAAGGCTTCTCAGAAAGTTAGTATGGAGGAAGCTCCTGAAATTCGAGTCCCCTGAGACAATGGGAAACACCACCACCGTGGAGCTGATGGCAAGACTGTCAGCCCACGAGAATGGGCAAAAGACCCGTCAAAGGACTGGCAGCGACCAAGAGTGATGGGGCCGACCCCCCCCCACTGTCCCCAAGGGTGGAAGTCATTCCTATCATATTTGATATCTGGGGACATCCTACTAACAACTTTTGCATAGCTGGGAGGTTTAGAGAATTGACCCAAAGGCGGCTAATAGATACAGAAGTGGCAGTCTCATTACTTGATTCTGATGGGGCCAAAGGCATGGTTGAGAAGATTCATGTTGAATCTTGGAAAAATTTGGAGGGGTTCAGTGGATGTAGTTATAGAGCCCTGTTCACCGGGGAGTTAACGTAAAGTATAGGGCTAGTGAAGTGCGGGATGGTGTTAGGAATCCAGGCACTGGGAGGGATCAGACTAATTGGGATTGATTCTCTGTGAAAGTTAGAATTAGTAACTGACCTTTCCAATCGTGTGGTGTGCTAGACAGGACCCAATATGGGCAAGGAGCTGGAGGTCCGTGTCATCCCAAATAGCCATCGTATAGGGGCCTTAAAGGCCCTTGAATTGTTAGAGCTCCCTCAATGGCCTCCAGATGTAGCAGCAGTGATGTCAAAACTCCAGACTACCTTGTCCAAAGACAAGCTGCAATGTGGCAAATTTGCAGGATCAGTACAGATTTTGGGGCCTGATCCCCGGCCAGTTATGCAGTACAAATACCATGTACGGGCAGAAGCTGCCCTCCACAAGCATGTTGAGGCGTTAAAATCCCAGGGGGTCTTGAGAGAATGTGAGAGCCCATGTAACTTTCCCATATGGCCCATCCATAAAGCAGACGGTGTGTCATGGAGACTCACGGTTGATTTCCGTGAGCTTAATAAGGTAACACCCCACATCGCAACAGTAGTTGCTAATTACCAGGATGTGATGGCAACCATATGAGAAGGGGCTTGTTGGTACTTGGTCCTAGACCTATCTAATGCTTTTTTTAGTCCTTCCGTCGATGAAAGAAACCAGTACAAGCTGGCATTTACATTTGATAATGTCCAGTTGGTGTTCACTCGCCTACCCCAAGGGCTCCATAATGTGCCCAGTATATGCCACTGGGTGGTGTCAAAATTGTGGAAGGGTATGCCCAACAGGAATCAAGTCCTCTCTTTTGTAGACGATGTGCTCATTGCTACAAAAACATACGAGGAGGGGTTGCTATTGCTGGATGAAGTGATGACTAGGATCAGGCAGGCTGGTTTCCTCATCAATCCGAGGAAGGCCCAGCTGGTAAGTCCCAAGGTTACCTATCCTGATGTCTGTATAGACAGCAAGGGGTGTAGTCCAGGGTCTGATAGAGTCGTGGAGCAGTGGTAGGTGAAGAGCCTGTTACATCATCGAGGGTCCAGCCAGCCTAAGGCACTCCCTGCCTTCCACAATGGAAGGTGTGATACCCCTTGCCTGGCCATCTAGGGAGGAGATGGTCCATCACTAGGTTCAGTCAATGGTCCACAGGGTACCGGTTTTTCTCTGATTTAGGTTTTTCAAGCCAGAATCCTTGTAGTGGCCTGGTTGCCAAGGATTCACAAGCATGTGGAGCAATTCATTGCCAAGTGCTTAGAGTGCAGAGCTAATAATGCTGACCATGAGGTGGTAAAGGGGCCCTTTAGACATCAACCCCCGGTAGGCCCCTAGAAACAAGTTCAAGTGGATTACATTGGCTCATTACCCCGCACTAGGCATGGGAAGAAATACATGCTTGTGGTAATTGACTTCTTCAGTAAATGGATAGAGGCAGTGGCCACATTAACAATACGGCCCTTATGACAGCAAAAGTGTTGCTAAATGAAATTTTTACCAGATATGGCCTTTCTGAGAGCATTGACAGTGATCAGGGTCCCCACTTTGTTGGGGATCTGATTAAAAGCATGTGTAATGCACTGGGGATCAAACAAATGTGGCACATTGCTGGCCACCCTCAGGCCTCAGGATTGGTGGAAAGGTTTAACCACACACTAAAGACTGCCCTGAGGAAGATGGTGGACGCCTCCAGTAAGAACTGGGATCAGAAGTTCCCACTCATACTTATGCCCATAAGGTCCACCATAGGGGTCCATGGGATCATCCCATTAGAGGTTTTTATGGGATGCAAAATGCGCCTCCCAGAATTATGGTGGATACAAGGGGGTCTTCCCCCAGATAGATTACAGATCCCCAGGAACGTAGAAGAGCTTCATGGAAACTCTCCTAAGTAACATCCAAGAGACCCAAGAGCTGGTGGCCCAACAGCTGAAAAGGAATATAAAAGGCACGGACCAATGACTAGCAGAGAAATGGAATACCTTTGAGTGGGAAGTCGGTGACACTGTAATGTACAGTTACTTCTCAGAAAATCATCATGCCTTAAGTTCTAGATGGATAGTCAATAAGATAGGGCCAACTGTGTATCTATGTGAATTGAAAGACAAGAAGGGTCGATGCTACAAGAAATGGTTTCATAGTCCCCAGTTAAAAGCTTGGAAGGACTCATCATGTGGTGCTATGATTTAACATGTCATATCTCTTTTCTCCAGGCCATGCCACGATACCTTAATACCTCCATCACCTTTGCAGTAATTGTAATATGTTCAGCATTTATAAATGAATGAATGTTTAACCCTGACAATTGAAAATGGTCAGTAAACCCAATGCTGGGCCCTCAATGTCCATAACAAAGAATGAGAGCCCTTCAAAGGAGAGGTTTTTTCAGGCAGCCCACCTTGTGGATAAGGGCTGGATTGACATGCATGTATATAGATTGAATTGGTCATGTTATTTAGCATGGAAGCAATGGTTGGGTGCCAAGAGGCTGTTGACATATGGCATATCAGATGAAAGTCCCGATGTACATCTGAGAGATAGGGCAGGAGAAATAATTGCCCACGTTTATAAATGCAAGCATGGCTGTGAATGGGTGATATCCCAGGGACCACATTCTGAAAGACTAGCCCACTGTGAGCAAGTACTAGAGAAAGCAGAAAAAGCTTATGTCTTTCTACAAGCTTGTTTCCCAAAGGTCATTCGAGCACCTGAAAAAGCCAATGTAACAGTTGCGATGGGAGTCAGCACCCTTGAAAGGGAAATCGCTGTTATTTTGCTCACTCCCATTAATGCCAAGATTCAGAACCTCAAATGTATGGCTCGTATGGTTAACATCCCCCACCTAGCCGTGTCCTCCACAATGAGTTCTGCACGGACAGGGATGTTACCATATGGAGCTGGTGTGAAGGAACTGCATCCCTCCCCACCTCAAAGGAAGAGGATAGAGAATGGTGGGTGTTAGGCTATTTTGGGTTAGAATCACAACAACACAGAAGAGTTGCAGGCACCCCAAATCTGAAACGAGTAGGAATTGTGGTAATTGATGAGTCCGCTCCAACAGAAGTAATAGCCAACCCAATGTAGCGTTTAAAGCAGGTCTGCTTAGACTTAAATACTGACATAGGCCGACTATTCCCACAATGCGAACAATATACTAGGCTAATGAACAGAGGTTGGAAAGTGTGTCTCGACATGATATTGTACAAGAAGGTTCCCCACTTTAAGTGAGACTTGCCCACCAGTCTCTTAGGAGGGGCTGGTACCGGGCTCAGGATGTATAATACAATGAGCCAGGTAGGCATGGCCCGACGCCTAGCTCAATTAAAGTCAAATGTGAGAATTTCAACCTCTCTTCCCAATGCCCTCCTCAAACTGTCAGAAGTGCAACTTAAGGGTTTAGAGTGGATGACCCAGTTATGGGGAATAATAAGAAAGGTACAAGCACTCTCCACACTTACTGTACCCTGCCAGCCCCCCCCCCCCCCCACACACACAGATACCTCTCCTCCTACCCGAGGAAAGGAGTGGAGGGGCTAGTCCTTCACAACACACAGTGGAGGGGGGAGTACTGAGGGGTTCCCTGGAGCAGACCCACCTTAGTTTCCTTTCCCGCAGGGGCTCCAGTGCTATGCTGCAGTTAGATGCCGCCTCCTGAGTGCTAGTGCTGGAAGAATTTCATTTCTATATATGCTGGCCAGCCCAGCACATGCAGAAAGGGAACCCTCCCAGCACTAGACCCAAGAGGCAGCACCCAACTGGCTCAGCCTGAGGCTGTTTCTCCATGAAGGAACAGCCCAGCCTGTCCATTTCGGTGCCACCCTCGCAGGCCTTGTCTCTCCTCCTGCCCCTTGTGAGAGGCCAGGCTGGCTCCCCTTGCAGGTCAGGAACCTTATGTGTGGATCCTTTGCCCACTCTTTCTATAGGCTACAGGAAAATGACTTACTCCTGATCCAGCAGATTTTCTCACAATGTTTCAAGCGTCTGAAGTTGTTGGTATTGCCCTTGCAGCCCCCATGAGAGAACTTTTGACACATCTGAGTGTTCTTTTATACCACCTCAGGATGAGAGGCTGGCAGGGACTCTTGTGAATTGTCCAGCCAGGTAGATTAGGGACTTGGAAAGCTTTCACTGCAGCTAGGCTGCAGGTCCCTTGTGTTCCGCTCTAGGAAGGCAGAGGAGGGGGGTCACAGCTCCCAGCCTTTTGTTCCCTTCCCTCTCTTCAAGGCTGGAGCCAGTTTTCAGCCTCAGTGCAGTGGGAGGCCTGGGGACAGCACCCTATCATCCACTTGTAGGCAGTCCATTTCAGGGAATCCAGGCCAGCCATTAGCTTGCAGCTATGCCTGTCTGCAGGAATTTCCCTCTCCCTTATTTACCATATTGCTGCTAGGAAGGGCCAGACACTCGGGGCGAAAGGGGCTCTTGCTTGAGTGCCATGGCCACTAGCCCAGCTGCCCAGAGGATATTTATTCATACACACACCAGTAGCGCTGTGTTGCCCCCTGCCAGTCTAGCGCCTAGGGGCATGGCCCCCCTTTGCCCCCTGGGTTCATACACTACTGTCTCAGGTGGCTGGGAGCAGCACAGAGAAAAAACAACTTGTCAAATAGAATAGGAGCAACAAATGTGCATTTAATAAGGCATGTTTCTCCTCTGCGATGACAAGTTAAAATTGTGTCTCTCTATTATTAGAGGTAACTTGAAAATATCCTACTTTATTTTCAGAATGGGTCAGAAATGAGGAGGGTCACTGTAGGAACTTAAAGTCTCAGAATCAACCCCAAGCACATGGTTCTCTCAGGTCAACTCAGCCTAACAGATTGCTTGGGTAGAAGCAGCAGACGGAACTTGTCTGTGTTCTAATTGCCAGAGAGGGATACAATCCATATGGTCAAGGAACTGGAGGCAGGAGAGACAACCTACAGTGTTGCCTTTTAATGCTGCCCCTTATTTGTGAGGAAAGACTGAAAGCATTAGGCTTATTTAGTCTGCAGAAGAGAAGATTGAGGGGGGATTTGATAGCAACCTTCAACTACTTGAAGGGATGCTCTAAGGAAGATGGAGCTTGACTGTTCTCAGCAATAACAGAGGACAGAACGAGGAGCAATGGTCTCAAGTTGCAGTTAGGGAGGTTGAGGCTGGATATTAGAAAAAACTTTTTTACTAGGCGAGTGGTGAAGCCTTGGAATGAGCTGCCTAGGGAGGTGGTGAAATCTCCATCTTTGGAGGTGTTTAAGGCCTGGCTGGACAAAACCATGACTGCGATGGTTTAGTGGGAGTGGTCCTGCCTCTGGCAGGGGGTTGGACTAGATGACCTATGAGGTCCCTTCCAACCCTATGATTCTATGATTAAGGAGTCAGGTGCTGACTGGACTCTAACCACTCCTTCCACTTCAGCACAGAAGAAGTTGTTTCCAGTCATGATAACTGTCAGTTCTGTAAGGCTATGTCCACACTTAAATGTTATTTTGAAATAAGTTATTTCAAAATGAGTTATTTTGAACTAAAATCCTTATTTCAAAATAAGTTAATTCGAATTAAGAAAATGCTCATTCGAATTATGGGAAGCCCTCAGAATGAAATAGCATGCCCTTTGTGTGGACATGCTATTTCACTTCAGGAGAAGGGCAGCATGGGAGGTGTGGCAACATGGCTGGCTCGCTGGGCCATGCTGCCAGCCATGTTGGCACCCATGTTACCAGCCAATCGCCTAAAAGCACAAACTGACATTGCTTCCCTGTGCATTGTGACTCCCAAGATCTTGCGAGAGAGATGGCTAGGGATGCTCCCTGGCTCCCATGCCATCCTCGAGCACTTGGTAGACCCACTGCTGGCCTGCAGAGTGCTGCCCTGCTGTGAGATACACTCTTCCCTGAGCCCGATGAGCCTGGAGCTGAGCCCCGGACCATCATCTCAGTGGCCCTCACAGCACCAATAGCTCCCCATCCCCCTTCTGTGCCGCAGCACATCTGGGCTCTGGACACCAGCAGAGACTGGTGGGAGCGGTTGTCCAGCGAATCTGGAGCAACAAGCACTGGAGGAGGAACCTCCAGGTTAGCAGGGAGACCTTCACTCACCTCATCGCCGAGCTCACCCCAGTGCTGCACTGAAGGGACACAGTGATGAGGGCAGGCATCCCCATGGACAAGAGCATGGCCATCACTCTCTGGAAGATGGCCACTCCCAAGTCCCACAGGTCCATTGCCCAGCTCTTCAGCGTCGGGAGGTCCACCATCAGGGAAGTGCTGCTGCAGGTCACCCACGCCATCAGCACGGTCCTGCTGCCACACCTCATCACCCAGGGAGCACTGCAGGACACAATTGCCGGTCTCGCCACCCTGCACTTTCCAAACTGTGGGGGGATACTCGATGCCACCCACATCCCTGTGCAAGCCCCACTGCACCAGGCAGCTGAGTACAGGAACAGGAAAGGATACCAGTCAAGTCATCCTACAGGCCCTTGTGGACCACTGGGGCATCTTTCAGAACTGCTACATTGGATGGCCGGGGAGGGTTAATGATGCCAGGTGAACGAGGCACTAGCGCCTGTTCATGAGCGAGGACCTGTGAGGGCTAGGACCACCGCCCCAGAACCCCCTAACCACCATTCAGACACAGTCAGCCCCCACCTACACCCAGAACCCCACCCAATAAAATAAGAAATAGAACTGAATTCAGTGCAATTTTGTATTTACAATGGGGGGGGGGAGCATTGGGGCAACGAAGGCTTGGGAAGCAGGTATGGGATCTGGAACTTTGGAGGGAGAATTGGGGGGCCCATGAACTTGGAGATGGGAAGTGGGTAGGGGTTTGGGGACTTACAAACATGGGGGTGTTATGGGGTGACCATCCCCAGCCCGTGGCTCTCTCTGCCACACCTTTGGCCCACGCCACCTGAGGTCTGGGGCCGCTGACAGGAAGGGACAGCTCCCTGGCTTAGAGATGCTCCCACAGGTGCCGGGGGCAGAAGGTGCTGGGCTATGCACTGCAGGGTCGATGCAATGTCCTGCACAGCAGCACCAATGGTCTGGAGCGCCTGGCCCTGCTGCTCCGTCACTGTAGCCTGCCGCTCCATGGCAGCGACGACGCAGTCTTCTGCGCTGGCCATGTGCTGGAGCTGGCAGATGGCTGCATCTTGGCGCCTGCCCTGCTGCTCCCTCCAGGCCTGGGCTGTGTCCTCTGCTCGGTGGCCGAGCTCGAGGAGGCTGCTGAGGATCTCCTCCCTGATGCAGTGGGGTCTCCTCTGCCTGCCAGTGGGCCAGGGACTGCATTGAGCTGCACGGCCACCGTGTCAGCGCGCTGCTGGGGCAAAGCATAAAAAGGCTTAGCCCCCATTTGCCTGATGGCCTTGCCTGTGTGCATCCTCTCTGCAGCAAACCCCTCCACGCTGACTGTCAGCAGCATTTCCCATCTGTGTCATGTGAGACACCGCACAAGGGTGCGCATGCCTTGTGGTGCTCACAGTGGTGAGCAGTGTTCAGCAGGATGTGGGCCGAGAAGTTTCCCACGGCCACGGGCCAGTGGTGCGGCTTGCACGCTCTCTGGCCTGGATGCTGGCACACTGCTTGGTGGCACTTCCCTGATGAGCATCCCCCTCCCCACTAGGTCCTGGCATCCTCATGTTACATGTTCCTCTGCCACCACGACCCATGGGAGAAGCCTTATGCCCCCCCCCATCCCCATGCCTTGCATGTTCCAGGGCTGTGGAACCTAGCTAGCCATGGCATTGGCAGGCTCAGCCCCGCCTGCCTGGAGTGGGGAGGAACACCCATCAACAGGTGCTCCAGATGTTCGCCTGGATGTCCCTGCCCTGTTGGACATCGGTGCTGGCTCCTCAGTATCCCTTTCTGGCCCTTCCTCCTCGGGCATAGCAGGCCCCTCCCGAGCACGGAAGTGCTCTGTACTAGCTGGGGGGGGCATCCAGTGGCTGGGCACTCCCCGGCCGGCTGACATCTGTGTCGAGGGATGCGTCCCTCTCTGAGGGCCTTCCCTCAGGGGATCTGGCCACAGACCTGGGGTCTGCAGAGTCCCTGGTCTGGGATGGGAGACTGCTGGGCTTGTCCCTCAGGAAGGCATGCAGCTCCTTGAAAAAGGGGCACTTGGTGGTGCTCACTGGCCCCTGGAGCTGCCTCACTTCCCTGGTGCATGCATAGTCTTGGCACAGACTTTTGATTTTTGAGCACTTGTGGCCCCGGCCAGTCATTTCCGTGGCAATGTCCACGTAGACATCACAGTTGCAATGCCTTGTGTGGAAACGCTCCTGGATGTTCTCCCTGCCCCATATATCAAGGAGGCAGACAACATCATCCTGCACGCACACTGGTGCCCGGAGTCGTCCCTGGGCTGTGTCAGCACATGCCTCAGCCATGCTGCACCAGCTCCATGCACGTAGCAGCAATGAGACTGGGCACTTCTTCCTTCCTGGTGCCATGCACCCTGGGAGGAGGAAGGGCAATGCAAGCCGGAATCGAAATAACAGTTATTTTGAAACAACATGTCCAAATGGCGTAGTTTTAAAATAGCCATTTCGATTCAATGGTCGTTTCGATTTCCAACAAGGTTTTGTTATTTCGAAATGAGTTCTATTATTTCAAAATGACGGAGCTCCAATATTTTGAAATAACAGAACGTTGTTTGGACACAACAGTTTTTATATCAAAACAATGCTTGTTGTTTCAATAAAAAAACAACATGTGGACACAGCCTAACATATCCAGGTCCATCACTGCTGTATTTACAGAGTCTGGGAGTGTCATGTGTTCATGTGGGCTCTGGGAAGGGGGGCTGGAACCACAAAGATTCTCCTGTGCCCTGCAGAGCTGGCAGCATGTCAACTGGTTTCCAGCCCACAGGGACCAGGAGAGCAATGAGGAGCAAGGCTGTACTCTTCCCACATCCAGCTTGGGGTGATGCCCAGGAAAGAAGGGATCAGACAGACAGCCCATCAGTGTTTCATTAGATTCACTCCAAATGTCACCTGCCTCTTCCCTGACCATAAGCCAAACTCCATGTTAGCAGCACTTTTTCATGGATCATTCTCCCACCATTTCTAGTTTTGGCAGAAAGAGGGAAAGGTATTCTGCCTAGCAACTCATGTGTATATAAGGTTAGGTGGGACAAGCCTCAGCCCTATCATTCTGAGTAGCAGTGAGTGGTGAGCAGCCGTTCATAGCTTTCTGAACATCTGTGAAAGACAAAGATAAAACCTCTACTTAGCTATGTCCAAGCTGGTGTCTTCTCACCCTTCTTCATGGTTCCTGTTCTCTGTCATGGTCAACCCTGTCCCTGTTGCTCTTGGCCTGTGTCAATCCTGACAAAGAACAATAGCAATGTTGTAGAGATTATTAATTTGTCTGGAGGGAGGGTTCTAACAGGGGATTTTACATTTCACTTTTACCTGATTCTGAGTAGAATTAATATTCAGTTTTAGGAGCATTTAGTAAACTAATTCTAAAGGGGTAGCTGTGTTAATCTAGTTCAGCAAAACAAACAAGGAGTCCTGTGGTACTTTAAAGACTAACAAATTTATTTATCACATGAGCTTTGTTGGAGAAAAATCCCACTTCATAGTTTACCTTATGAATTTTTAGCCTTAGATCTTGATCAGTCTGCCTCAGTGAATAGATGCAGGTAGGGGCTAAATCCACCATCATAAAGGGGAGGGGCCTGGTTTTAGGCAACAGATTTCTCTTGTGCCCTCAGACATCCCCTATGCAAAGCAGCCTCTGGCTCTCTGCAAGCTCTCTGGCTGCCCTGGAGTGGAGAAGGGAAGGAATGAGGTCCTCCCTCCCCACAACAACTAAGGGATTCTCTCAGAGCAGCTAGTTTGTGGTTTAAGGCTGATTTGCAAGAGGATGCTTTTGCCCCTAGTAGCAAGAAGCTGCACATTCCTTAGCAGCCCTCTGTGGAGCAGCATTAAATCACACCTGGGATTCTCACAGGAAACCCTCAGGCACAGAGAGAAAGATTCAGGGGAGTAGAGGGGCATCCCTACTCTAATCCAGACTCTGCCACTCAAATGCTGCCGAGCAGAGACAGGAGATTGGCAGGAGACAGCTCTAGAGACACTGTCTTTCTCCACTCACCTTACAGTGGGGGGTGTGGGGAGAAAGGACCTGCCCCTTCCACTGGTGTTTGTCCCTGGGCACAGCTCACTCACCCTACAGCTCAGCCCTTGGAAACTGCTTGTTCCTAATGGGCATGTCTACACAGACAGGTTTATTTTGAAATCAGTCCTTTCAAAAGGACTGATTTTGAAATAAAACCCTTATTTCGAAAGGGCTCCTTTCAAAACAGAGGAAACCACGGGATCGCAACAGCCATTATTTCGAAATGGATATTTCGAAATAACACCAATCAGACCACTGTTTCGAACAGTTGTTTCGAAACAACGGTGTTGTTTCGAAACAACTGGTCTAAAGGCGTTATTTCAAAATATCCATTTCGAAATAACGGCCGTTTCGAGGGGGGGGAGGTTTTACTTTTTCGAAAGGACGATCCTTATTTCGAAAGGACGGACCTCGTCCTTTCGAAATAAGGAAACGTCATGTAGACCAATTTTTTTTTTATTTAGAAATAACGGGTGTTATTTCGAAATAAAAGAGCCGTGTAGACGTGCCCAGTGTGTTCACGGAGCCTCCAGGGGACTGGCCCACAGACTGAAGCGGCAGCGGTTGCAAGGACTCAGGATCCACATGAGTGCAGGAAGGAGACAGAACTCTCGGGAAGCTTCTGGAACAGCCAATCAGCAGTCAGAAGTTAGACACAAAGGGACTGGTTTACATTTGGTTGTTGTTTGGTCGAGGAGCAGCCCAGGAGGTGACCAGTGACCTTCCCACTGTGCCCCACAGGGTGATTGTGAGCCCAGTGGAGTCCAGCAATCCAGAACCTGAGGAGCAGTTCCCAGACAGACCTATCCATGGGACCCCAAAGCAGGGAGCCTCAGCACTACCTCCTGTGTTAAGGTAAAGACTTGGTGAGAAACTCCATGATGGTTCTCTGGCTCGTGAGTTGGAAGGGGCCCAGTGAGCCAACCCGGCATCTCCCCACAATACTGACTTCCAGCTCCCATTCTGCCTCACAGGGGCTGGAGGTGGAGCTGGTCTGGGCCCCTTCTCAGTGCTCGGGGTGGCTGGTTTAAGGTGTTGTTGATGGCTTATTGTCCTACTTCCTCCTGTTCTTTCCACAGCGTGTCTTGTATGTTCCCTGAGCCTGGCAAAGCTCCCCTCTTCTTGTGTGGCTACTCTGGGAACTAGGACAGTTATTTTATCCTTTGGGCATTGGACTACACCCCTAGAGCAATGCTGGGTAGTACGCACTTTCCTTGGGACAGCCTGGAGGCTATACAGCTAATAACGCAGGGTCAGGTGGCAGGAGGAGGGGAGGTGGTTTGTATGCCAAGGTGTCAAAGAAAAAGAAGAAAAGATTTGTTTGACAAGACTTTTTTTCCCATAAAACCTTGTTGAATGGTATCACTTCTATACCCATCAGCCCCCATATCATGCTTTATCCCTGAATCCCAGAGCAGCTTTTCCAGTATTTAGTTCAGGACCAATGTCAGGCTAACTGGCCACTGGTTCCCTGGCTGATTCCGCTCACCTTGTTTGAATATTGCCCATCGGCTCCCAGTTGCTCTTCAGGAATGTCCCCCATGTTCCACACTGGGTTTATAGCTCACACAGGAAAGGGAGGCAGAAACCTCCTCAGACAATTCTTCCTGGACTCTTGAATGCAAGCTCTGATTTGCTGTTACTTTATGACCTGATCCTATGTTTTACACCCCCTTGCATTTAGTTTCATTCCTTTCTGTAAGTTCACCCATCTTCGAAGCATCTGAGGAAGTGGGATGTTCTCCCACGAAAGCTCATGCAAAACATAAATCTGTTAGTCTTAAAGTGCCACACAACTGCTTGTTGTTTTTTTACTGGACTAGACTAACACAGCTATCCCTTTTGAAACTGCTGATTTCAACCTATTTAGCCCTACTCAGTCCTATTTGGCATCCTTCTTAGTTACTAATGAAATGGGAAGAAAGTTCCTCATCTTTATGTGAGACCAACTTTTCAACCTGCTTCTTTCCAAATACTGAGCAGGGATCTCAAAAAATGTCCCTGCTATTTAGCTTTATTAAAAACAATTTTTCGCTTTTTCTTGCTCAGAATTAAAACAAAACAACAACAACTAAATATTTTGGGTTAGCAAAGCAGGAAGCAAGGTGATCTTATCTATATATGTGGAAGCTGTGAGAAAACACTACAATATTGCACACAGTTGTGGGGCGGCCTCATTTTAAAAAAAAAAGTGTTGAAAAACTAGGGAAGGTGCAGCAAAGGGCTACAGCTTTCTGCAGAATCTCATTCATTAGAATTGATAGAATAACTGCTCTTTTTCCCCAAAATATAACACCAATCTACACATACAACTTGTCTCTGATCTGAAACAATGACGTATTTTTAGCTCTTTGGTCTTTTCTCACTGGCTGTCCTTGTAACATCAGAAATTCCAATGTCCACAGGATTCTGTCTTGCTCTGCAACTCTCTGTGTCTCTCCCAGTCTTTCTTCTCACATGGAGGAAAGTTCACCATGATCATTTCCACCTTGGCCTCTATGGATCCCCCCGGCTGGTTTCTGACAGGCACACGTTGTTCATGGGTTTGCCAACACCAGCTGTCTTCCTGGACAATACTCTGTGTGTGTGTGTGTGTGTGTGTGTGTGTGTGTGTGTGTGTGTGTGT
>ML682060.1:35040757-35058546 GCA_007922195.1 Podocnemis expansa
GTGTGTGTGTGTGTGTGTGTGTGTGTGTGTGTGTGTGTGTGTGTGTGCCATATCTCTACAAACACATCATCTGCCAAAAATACTTTGGTGTACCAAAGTAGGGCTTTCTCCAAATGCATTCCAGAAGATCTCGAGAATGTTCAGACTAACATGTCCCTGATGCAGCCATAAGTACTCTGGTGAATTTTTTCCAGTCCAAGAGTATTGCTAATAACTCTTTTCCAATTGGAGCATATCCCTTCTCCACCATGAACAATGCTTTGCTCATAAACTCAGCAGCCCATGCAGTCTGGTAGCTCCTAGACCAGGACTCAGCAACCTTTGCCAACCTTTGTGCTGACCCCTCCTCCCCAAACCCCAACCTGCTGCTGACAGGCCCCTCTGCCTAAAAAAAGGAGTGGCCACCTGAAAATGTTGTGGTAGCTATGGCTGGAGTGGGTGGGAGGGAGTTGTGCTTCGCAGGCATGCCACTGAAAGGAACTGCTCAAGGAAAGAAGCTGCCTGGTGTGACTCCTCTTGGTAGCGTGCCTGGGAACAGGAGTCCCCATGGATGCAATGGAAAGAAGCTATCCAGAGTTCCTTCTTTTGGTGGTGGCATGCCACAGAGATGCGCTGCTCCAGGCAGCTTCTTTCCATGGCATGTCTGGGGCATGGGCATGGTGGGGATACCCCATGCCTCAGTTGCCCCCAAAATAAGTTGCCGACAGTGACTTTCAGTGACAGGAGTGGCAATTTCTCTGGCACAGAAGAGAGTGCCACATGTTGCTCCAAATGGGCTTGCATGCCACTACTGACGTGTGTCTGGGTTTTCCTACCCCTGCCCTAAACTGATCACATTGTAGCTTCAGGTATTCCTCTAGGTTGCCCTACTCCAGAGCCTGGCAGCTATGGCACAACATGGTCCACAACTGATTGGTAAAAGCCACCCTGCCTCACCTGAGACAACTCACAGTGAACTCTGCCATCTGCAGAACCAACAGCTAGCTGACGCCGGACATCATCATCATCAATGAGACCCAGAAGAAGATCATCTTGGTACACATCATAGTACCATTCCAGAATAGGACACCAGCCCATTGCAAGGCCAATGCTTGTAAGGAGAAGTACACCCCTCTGGTGGACATGGAGTGAAGGACTTGCGAGGTCCTGGCCCACACCCTGATTATCAGAGTCCAGGGTGCTTGGGACCTCTACAACTGGGATGTGCTTGGGTCTCCGGACTGTATCAGTGCTATGACGGAAGGGTGTGGTGCTTCATAGTGTCTGCCACCATCAGTTGGTCGAGAGACATTTACATCGAAAAATGTCTCCAGGCCCAGACAACACCTAGAGGAGTAAGCCAGAGCTCCACTGTGCACTGGCATCTGAAGTTTCAAGATCTTCCTATCCAATAACAGGAACTTATGGACTAAAGGATAATCTACACCATACCACTGACTCAGTGAGGGACCAAAGCTGTCCCTAGGGGGGTGCAGGGCCCTGGGCAAATCACCCTCTGCAGGGCCCCCACCCTTATCCCTACCCCCCCCCAGCACTGGGGGGCAGGGCTGGACAGCCCAGGGGAGAGGCAGACCTCTGCACTGCCCCCCCATGCTGGGGTCCAGGCAAGTGGCCGAAAGGGTGGCCCAGAGCAGCTCTGCCAGTCGGGCCCCCCACCACGCATGCTGTTCTGGGCTCCGTGCTGGAGCAGCGGGGAGGGGGCGAGAGGCAGCGTGGCCAGGGTGGGGAGGAGGGCAGCAATACCAGCTCCGTGCTGCATTCTGCCCCCTCTCTGCTGCTCCAGCACGGAGTCCAGAGCAGCGCACCTGGTGGGGAGGGGTGGCTGGACTGGCAGCGCTGTACCAGGCCGCCCTTTTGGTTGCTTGCCCAGTCCCTGGCATGGGGGGGGGCAGCAGTACAACCACGTGGGCCCCCCCCCAAAATGGGGAGCCATCGACGGCCACCCCGGTCGCCCTACCCTAGGAACAGTCCTCTGAGGGACAACCCACTATTATTGACATATCTACTCCGCATTAACTTCAACTTATGTAACCTTCATAATAAATACTATTCCCAAATTACTGAACATTTGTTCTTTAATCATTGAACCCTTGGCCCTTTATCCAGGATACTGCAGATTATGTGTTCCTTATGCTTGTTAACTTCTAACCAAACTCTGTATTTGTCAATCATCTGTAAACCATACCTAGACATCCAGCAACTTTGTGTAAACTCTACTGCATCTGCCTTTAAACATTATCTTTAATAAAATCTGTTCATTCAGAATGGAAGCACACTCAACCATCTTTTCTTGTCTGCAATGCTTGCTTGTTTTCCTCCATCTACTCACTCACTGTGTCAGCTGTGTCAGGATCATGCAGCTCTCAGACAGATGGATGCAAAACTTCACAAAATAATCCATCAGTGTTAGGAATCTCTGGAGTTCTTTAACATCCATGAGACTTGGCATTTCTCTGATTGCCATCACTTTTTCTGGATCAATTTCAGGCCTTTTCTGCTCAACCCATGGCCAGAATACAGAACCTCCTTTACTGTCCACCTGAACTTTTGTGAATCTCTCTCTGAATCTCTGTAAAAATTCTACTAATTTACAGAGGCCTGGACTCCTGGGTTCTATTCTGTTTCCAACCTCAGAGAGGGGGGCCTGCGCTGAAGGAGGGAACCGCTTCTCTAGACTAACTGCAGGTCTCAGGCCCTGACTTCATTTCACCAAACAGTGAGACTCTCCTGGGGTCCCATGCTGGGGGTGGTGCAGGGGATCATTGTAAGCGGTCTGTAAGCTCTGGTTGAGTATGTGAATTCCAGCCCCGGGGCCCCGCTGGGGTCAGAAAGGCACACTGGGGAGAGATTGCATTGGCCCAGGCCCTCAGCTGCTCTTTGCGCAGTTCCAGGACAGATGTGCCAAGGTGGGTGCTGAGGAGGAAGGCTTTGCAGGCGGCCCCAGCACTAGGAGGCAGCTGCCAGTCGAGCTCAAGGAGTAGAGCTGCCCCCCATCCTGGCTAGCCCAGGAGGTGTACACTCCCAACCTTCCTGTGCAGCAGAAAACCAATTCTCAGAGCAGGCGCCGAGGGTATAGAGGCAGCATCCACATGAAAATGGAGGTGGCCCATGTCCCAGCTGGGCAGGCAGGACTGAGTCCAGGAGGACAGCCAGGCAAGGGGTTATTAGAGATGCTTATGCTGGAATATCAGTTCCCCGGAGCCCAGCTCCACAGGCCACCAGCAACATCACTGGCCACTCCCTGCAGACCTCTCACTTCCCCAGAGCAGGAGGTGGGGGATCCCTGCCCCATTACCAGCACCAGCTGCTCAACCTGCTCCTGAGGAGACAGCAGCAGCTCCCCAGAAGCTCCTGCCAGCTGGGAGACTGAGTGCTCTTCCCCCACAGGTGAGCAGAGGAGGAAGAAGCCAATCACATCTATTGCCCTACTGCTCTCTTGGACTTATTAGGAGATCCCAGCCGAGGGATCTGGCTTAAGTCATGCAACTCACTGGTACAACAGAAGTCACAGAGTAGTTCCCTGCAGCATCAAGTGGGTCCCTGGTGCTCTGGAGGAAGCATCTCTCAGGGATGCCAGGACAGTATGGGGCCCTGCGTGCAAGGGATCCTGGAGCTGAGGAATCTGCGAGAAGGACAGTGCAGTTCCCACTCCACCACAGAGCCTATACATGGGAAGAGAAGCATTAAACCTTCTCTGTCTGCCATGACCCCTCCTTCTCCTTCCTTCATCCAGCAGCAGCAGGAATCAGCCTCTCTCGTTTGCTCCCTGATGCAGAGACCCTCAGTAGCCAGTTGAGGGATAGCCCCAGAGGAATAGGAGGAATAAAATCTGACTAGCATGGAGGTAGAGGAAGGGGCTGAAGATCTAGCCCTGAAGAACAATGATAATGGCAATGAAGATGAAGATCTGACCATGGAGGAAGCTATCCAGAGGAGCATCTCCAGCTGGAGGAGACATGGTACAAACATTGCCCAGCTGACCAGCAGAGGATCACATCCTGCCACTCATTCCATTTGCAGCTCCCTGGGTTGGAGGGGCTAGTCCCAGAGAATCCACAGTCCCTAATGGTGACACTGACCCCGGTGGTCTGAGATCCTAGAAGGAGCATTTGTCTCTGTGTCAAAGTCCCCAGGACAGTGCTCTGGAATCACCCAGGATGCAACGAGTCCAGGCTCTAGCGTTTCACAGTTTGCCACCTTCTGGTTTCCACACATCAGTAGTAGAGCCACCTCCTGATTCTAGCATCACAGTGTTCTGCACTCATCCTCTGCCCAATCTGCCCCATTAAGCTCCTTTCTGGGACTCTGGTGAACCCTACATGACTCCAAAAAGCCAGGCACCCCTTCTCGCCATCAGAAGCGATTCACAGTCAGTGTGAGAGTCAGAAGGGTTCATTAGCTCTTGGGATCACAGCGCAGACAGACCTTGCTTGCAGCTTAACTAGAAATTACAGTGGCTACCAGCTGGAAAACCCTATTCTTGGAGCTCCCACATCACAAGCTTTTCAAGGGGGACTGGACGCTTTCCTCCCCAAGTCATCTTGTGAGCCATGTGCTTGCCCCTCAACATTTTTGTCTCCTTCACAGGTAAAGCAGCCATTCCTCATGGTTTGCACATGCCCCAACCTTTTACAACTGGTTGCACCAGGGCAGGGAGTCCTGCCTAAGTCCACATACCTGTGGTTGGAGAAGAGCCTTGTGATCTATAGCGGTCTCTGAGATAATCACTCACAGGGGTTTCGTCACCGAAATGCAAGAGTAACATATAAGGAAACTGAGACACACATAATATGCAGAGAAAACCTCAAGAATATCTTCACTTTGTAACAGTCTCAAATCAAATCATAGGGCTGGAAGGGACCTCATGAGATCATCAAGTCCAACCCCCTGGGAATTGAACCCAGGACCCTCTGCTTGTTAAGCAGAGGTGTACAAGTTGGGGTTGCTTCACCCCATAAGGGCTGTCCTAGTCTCTGAGTGTGCTGGAGTAGGCACCAGGTATGGGATGAGGAGTTCCCCTCTCCCCTGGGCAGGCATGAGCCCAAGAAGTGTGTTGGATTGCCTAAGGGGACACTGGGTAACAGGTGCTCTCTGTTCTCTCGTCCCTGTGGGGTTCAGACTGTGGTGAAGCTGATCCAGTTCCTGCATGTCATCCCCCACCTTGTGCTTCCAGGTATAGAAGATCAGGCGGGCAACCCTGAAGTCCCCCAGCTCTAAAGTCAACCTAGCAGAGAGGATCACAATGAATCAGACACAGCTCTGGGTACCTGGCAGGAGGACAGAAGATGTAAGATGAGAAGGGAGCTTGCCTGGGCCAACACCAAGATCAATGACACTGGAAGGGTGTAGACAACAGGAAACTTTGGGGAAACTGGGAAGCAGCAAAACAGAAATTCTGGGTTGAATCACCTGGAGTGGGGGAGAATTGTGGGGTTGGAGGGCAGCTGAGAAAGAGGAGTGCATTATTGCAACATGGGGTGAGAGGGAGTGCGTTAAGTCTGAAGGCAAGGAAGGAACTGGGAGGACAGGAACCAGCTGTGCTGAGGGGATCTGTAAGCGTTCAGTACTGCCAGCTGGTCGGGAGAACTTCACCTGCTAGTGGTACAGGGGAGCACCCCTCCCGACAGCCAAAAAAATGTCTCAGGCCCCAGCCCCAAAGTGGGGCGGGCACATACACAGTCTTGGGCCCTGGCCCCCGGGCAAGGTGGGCACATACACAGTCTCAGGTGACTGCTCAGGTGGTCAGGGACCATTTCATGTTTCCTTTGCCAGGAAAAGGGAGGAGTGAGAAGGGACACGCAGGCCCACCTGCTCCACTGGGTCTCAGTCCAGGGCCCTATATAGGGGCAGGGTGGTCCACCACAGGGTCAGCGGGGCGGCTCCCATAACACACTGCCCCAGGAACGTGGCCCACCATCCTGCCCTCCCTGGGCTACTTCCTCCGACCCCAGCCCGTCCACCCGCCCTGAGTGCCTCTCTCCAGATAAGGTAGCCATCCTCAGGGTCTCCCTCACAGAAGGCTTGCGGGACCCCCAGCAAACCCCTCTGTCCATTGGCTGCAGGTCCGGATACTCTGCAGGCTCCTCCATGAGGGGCAACTCCTCTAAGTTCTGGGGCCCGTACGGGACCATCATCTCTTCCTCGGAGGAGGATAGCTCCTCTAAGGCTATGTTCACACACAGGGTTGTTTCGATACAAGTTGTATCGAAATAATGCCTTATTTCGAAATAAGTTAATTCGAATTAACAGTTTGTTAATTCGAATTAAGGAAAAAAGCAGGAATCGAAATAGCAGGTTCAGACAATACTTATTTCGAAACGAGTCACTGTTGTTTCAAAACAACGTGTTCAGACAACATTGTTTCAAAACAATCGCTTCAAAACAACGTTGTTTCATCCCCACATGGGGTTTAAGTTGTTTTGAAACAAATGGCAAGAGTCCTCTTTCTAGCAAGATTCCTTTACCCTCCGTCAGGAAGTCTTTCCTTCCTCCCGTCCACAGTCTGTACTTTTGAGCCTGGATTCTGCCCACAGGAAGCTCCCACCCACAGCAATTTAGCTGTCCCCTGCCCTGCTATGTGCCAGACCCTCACCACAGAGGTCCTAAGAGCAAGGGTCAAGGAGCCAGCTGTCATCCTGCCTTGAGATCTGGCTATCTGCACATGGGGGGTTTCAAGATGGCAGAGGACAGGCTGAGTGTGGGTCTCATCAGAGCTCCCCATGTAGGGGCACAGATAGATGATGAATTGCATTTACCTTTAAAGTATATGTTAGTTAATGTTGTGTATATGTCTTTCAGTGTTGTAAGTAAAATAATTCTATAATGCTGTGTAATAACAGTTATAACCAATATCCAACAAGATTCAATACTGTCAGTTTGGAGCTCCTGCTTGAACATTGTACTCCATTTTGTATACTTGATTTAACCTGGCTTAGGCATACGCTATATAAGTTCATTTAAATGTGTGAACAAGGTATGTGAATGAAAGGGGTGTGTGTGTGTGTGTGTGAAGGGACCAGTCTTAAGTGCCAGCCTGTCCCAATGCAGCACAAGTAACATCTAATTGGCTGAACAATGCAGACGTCTCTGATTAAAGCAAACAGAAGGAGCCATCCCAGAAAGAAAAGAACAAAATACAGTCAAGTCTGCAGGTGACTGGTGACCAATGATCTCACAGGAACCCTGAGGTAACATGACACAGCAAATCTTATAGACTTACATGAGGGCCAACAAGTATAAAAGATGGATAAGACCATGAAAACTTTGGGTCTTATTCTGCAACTGTCTTCTTGGAGCATCGGATTCGCAACCAACAGAGGCCTGGGTCCTTCCTTATGCCCAGCCTGGCTGGCCACTAGGCTGGCTCAAGCAACACATGAAAGGACTGGTAATTACATCACACCAGCTTGCAGAATATCTTGTGTGTGTTTGTGTCTGTGTCTATGTGTGACTGCTTTTTGCTATCGTTACTTATTTAAATAAATGTGGCATATTGCCTTGTCCCCCTTCAAAAGATCCTGGGTGCTCTTTTTGCAGAACACCAAGACCTATGTGCCCTCTAAGGATTGGGATGTCATCAGCAAAAATTTTAGTTTGTGAGTAGAAATTTTTTCCGTATTTGGACTTGTGCTTCCAACTTTAAGGTTATATATTAATATCCAATTTTACCAAAACTACAATTGCATACTGTACAAAACAGGCCTATGTTTTAAAATGTGTTTATTAAAATGACACTTTAAAAAAGAAACAAAACCAAGTAGAAATGTATTGAATATAAATATGTTACATATATTTAGGGAACACCATGGAAGGTGTGGCAACATGGGTTGGGTGGGGTGCTAGGGGAGTGTGGCAGGTCAAGGGAGGTCAGGGATAACTCTGTGTGGTGACAAGGGGGAGTGTGGGGAGCAGGGCAGGGGATGGCTGGTAAGGGCAGTGGTGAGATGGCAAGGGAGCCTTGCAGGGCAGGGGAGGACAGGGTTGGCCATGTGGGGTGACAGAGAAAAGTGTGGGAAGCAGGACAGGTGCTGCCAAGAAGGGCTGGGGTGGGGTGGTAGGTCAAGCTGACAGCAAGGGATGGCCATGTCGGTGGCAAGGGGGAACATCAGCCTAGCAGGGGAGGTCAGAGGTGGGGATGCAGGGAAAGGAAAGGAAGCACTGCAGCCTGGTAGTGGGAACCCCACTACTTTCTTTCCTCCCCTAACCCTTGCTCGCTCCCTGAACCCTTCCTCCAGCCCCATGCCACTCAGGCTCTCCAGCTCACTTGCCAGTCCACACAGTGAAGGTTTCCCTTCCCTCTGTCCCTCCCTGGCCCTGTGCTGTGTGGGCTCCTTCCCTGACCACTTCTTTCTCAACTTCAACAGCTCTCACCCCACAGGCTCCTCTCCTTTTTCCCTGCTTGCTCTCCTCCTCCCCCTCCCCTGCAACTCAGGTGGGGTCTGTCCTCTCCCCTCTCTTCCCTTCTCCCTGCATGCTCCACTCCCCATACTCCCCCTTACTCCACACAGACTCCTCTCCTCACCTCTCCCTTCCCTGGCCAGACTTCTCTCCCCTTTCCTTTCCTTTCCTTTCCTTTCCTCTGTCAGGCTCCTCTCCCCAACCCACCCCCTTCATTTTCCCCAGGTGGCTCCTTTCCTCTGCCAAATCCCCACCCCTCTCCCCTTCCTGGTCTTTCCCCATGCCTGGCGATTCCTTCTCTCTCCTCAACCCCTCCCTCCCCTCTCCCCATGCACGCTGGCAGCTGCTCTCCCCAATCTGCCACCCCCTTCCCTGTTCCGATGCATGGTAACTTCTTTCCTTTCCCCCACCTGCCTGCCCCTGCACGGCTTCTTCTCTATGTGCAACGTGCACTGGCAGAACCTCTCTCTCCTCCTCCTCACTTCCCTCCCTCCTTCCCTGTCCTCATGTGCATGTGTCTCCTCTTCTCCTCCCCCTTATTTCCTCACACAGGGCCAGGCTCCTCCTCCTACCTTCCTTTTACCTGCTGGGGCTCTGCTTCCATAGCTGCACACTGTGGGGGCTCCCCAATTCCTTTACTGCCCCCACACAAAGGGACTGAGTCAAGCCCCTGAGGGCAGCTGTCAGGCTAAGCCATCCCTGTGCTGAGGCTCTGGAGCAGATGTGGGAGATTTAAAAGGGCCCCTACTGCTCCAGCTGCCAGGCTCCTGCGGCAGCACTCCATGGGCTGGATGAAAGCTCTTGGTGGGCCGGAGTCTGGCACGTGGGCTGCAGGTTGGACAAGCCTGTTCTACAGTTCTTAGGCAGCCCCATAAGACAACTGGTATGTCTATCCCTGAGGAAGGCCCCTAAACTGTACACAGTCAAAATGGCATCTTCCCAGGAACTCAGGGTACAACAGCTAGTTAGCATAAAGCAGAGCAGATGCTTTCACCTACCTTGAGTAACTCTGAGTTCAAGAAATCTTCTGAAACTGCAAAAGGTGCTGGGTGCCTTTCAGGTCTGTTGGCACCAGCCCAACCACAGGGCAGTGGAACTGCTGCACAGCCCAGCCAGGAGCAGAAAGAGTCCCACAGAGGCCAACCAGTGCAGCCACGTGTGTATAACTGGGACCACATGCCAAGGTGAGGAGCACAGCAACGCAGTACATAGCACTGTGGTCAAACCCAGTGCCCACTGGTGGGAGCCAGAATGGGGCAGGTGGAGCCAAGCCAGCCTCCTGCTTTGCATGGTGCCCAGCAGCGGAGGAGAAAGGAGGATGAGTGGGCAGGCATGCCCTTTTAAGGCTAGTCTGAGCTGAGCCTTCCTGTTGCCCCTTTAAGAACCTCCTGCCCCCAGGTTTTCCCCCCTCCCCTTCCAGCCTGTGTTGAGCTCTGCTCAGCCAGAGGATCCAGCTGCTGCTTGGATGTCAGCTGCCTGCCCCTGCAGCCCATGCACTTCAGGAGAAATGGTCTGCGCTGAGTCCAAAAAAAGGTGTGTGCACGTATGTGCGCACCTTAGAGGGAACAGTGTCCAAGACATCCACCATATTCACCCAGTGGCAGGGGTAGCCTCATTCCCAAGGAACTGATGACACCCTCCACCCCCGCTTCTCCTTCCCTTTGCAGACTCTGCACAAGACTTTGGAGGAGAAGCTGGACATGATGCTGAGAAGCCTGATGGAGACTCTCAACACAGACCATCTCCAGCACACCTCAGAGGTGTGCATGGTGGTGCTGGGCCAGGGCATGGGGGAAATTCTGCCCAAACCCTCGTAGGGAAGAAAGGACAGATGAGAAGATCCATGTTTCCATGGTGCCCTCTCAATAGGACCTCCTGCGGTATTTTGGCTAGGGCAGGTAGGAACAGGTGGTGTTGTCTCCCTTCCAGGGACAGACAGACAAGTTGGGCCTTCTAGGCTGGCTCTACATTACTGTATGTGAAGGGGAGACTGACGTGCATCAGCTCTATCACCATAATGCATCTCCTTCTCCACAGCATCATAGCTTCTGGCTTTGCTACAGAATCACCAGGGTCAGTCTAGGGCCATGAAGGCCAGCAACATCCTGCTGCTATACACTGGTCTCCTCCCAGGGTCTGAAGTAATGTTTGAGCCCAAGCTCTCAGCTGGGGTGTAGGAAAGCTGGCACTACTGGCTATGGAGTCTGGGGTACTGGCACCCTTGTTCAGGATGGGTCAGGTGTGGTTGCAGTGAGAACTGGGAGTCAGACAAGCTGGATATAATTTCCTTCTCTCCTAGCTCTGTGATGTTTCTCGTGTGGGTGGGGGATTCTGCCCCTGCCCCACGGCCACTGCACCTTATTATTCCTAGCCCAGGAGCACTTCTTGTCACCCTGGAGTAGCTGAGGAAGCAAGTCCTCATGCAGGCCCCTGCCCTTGTCCCTCTGCTCTATGCTGCCTTGGGGCCTGGTTAGAGATTTGGGGCTCTCACTCCTCCCTCCATGTACTTGCCCCAGGGCCTGGGTAAAGAGCAACTTCTAGCCTGGGAAAGATGAGGAACTGAAGGGGAGATGCTGATGGATCCCCCTTTTCTTCCTCCCAATAGGCCTCACCCAAGTTCCCTTGGATGGGGCACCTGGTGGCACAGCTCGGTATCTCCATCACAGACCCAATAGAAGACATCAAGCTGAATGGCCTTGGAGGGAGGGGCGTAATCCACCACCTCTACCAGTTGCTGCTGCACCACAGGGGTAAGTGATGTGTATGGGGCACTGGGACCTTACAAAAATGACCCTTTCTTCTGGGACTGAGCCAGCTCACTTGCCCCCTGTAGGAATGAGTCACTCCTCAGGGACTGACCCAGCTAGATGATGACTCCAATTGCATCCCCCAGCACAAGGGATTAGGAAGAGGGAAAATGCTAAACGTACCAACTCTATCCCCATTTCCCCACTTAGGTGTACCCAGGGATTTTTGTCCCAAAATTATTTAAACTCTTGGGTGAGAACAGCAGAAGGTAGACTGATAGCAAAAACCCCTTTTAAAAGCCTCAGGTTAATCCTTAGCCGGTAGCAATAAAAAGTGTTCACTTAGTTACAAAGTAATAGTTATGATTAGGACACTTTAGGAAGTAATTAATTAGTGTAACATGTATAGCTTTCAACACTAGATCAGTGATTTGCAGCCCTTGACAGGTTCCCTTAAAGAGGATCCCGATTTACCCATTGTCCCAAGCCCTATTCTATCTATCTTAGAATAAAACGTTAAGCTCCGTTCCACTTCTTAGAACTCACCCTTCCCCTACCCAATACTCTAAATCATCTTCCCCCTCCCTGACCCCTGCCTAAAAATAGCCTCATGACTCATCCCTCCTCCCATACTCACGTTAGAGCACATTTCAATTCACTCCCCCCTTCCTCTTGCATGTTTCTGCACATTGCTCCCTGCGAGCATATAAGGAGAGACCTCTGCTGGAACAGTCTGTGAACCTTTGAGCCACTTGCCTTAGCAACACCCAACACAGGGCCAGCGCACCTCCAAAAGAAGCTGTGACTCAAGACCCACAACAGCCTGACTCTGAGATCAGACCTGACTCTGAGGCTGGACCCAGTCCTGCGGACGCTGTGATGGATCCTGACCAGGACCTTATCTTCAACCATCTGTAAGGCACAGGTCTGGGCAAATTGGCTAACTGAGTCCTGACACGTATGTCTAGACTCTGAGGTAAGTCTTTGCCTATGACAGAGCAGAATAGGCCCCAAATTGATAGTTCAGAGGGATATGTAAGATGCTGTAAGTAAAAGAGTGTTTGTGGTATGCCTGGCAGTAAAGCTGAATGGGTGCTGTGTGAGTGAGAAAGGGCTTAGCTTCACCCATTCCACAAATGATTGACCATCATTTGTTGAATGTTGTAGGCTATTAAGGATTCTAAAGGATTTTTGTGATTTTAATGTATATGCTATATCGTGTTAATTTTATAGTTATGTTTATATGATTTTTAACACCATAACACAGAAGAGCAGTGCTTTATCCAACTGTCATTCTATGTGCTGCTCACTGTGACAAATGGTTATTGATTTTTAAGATAACTATTTTCAATTCTTAAATCTCATTATAATTTTGTAAACAAAAATAAATGTTAACACTTGTTTTCAAAGAATTTTATTGCTCCAAGTCTGTTCTTGATCAGTTATTAAGGAAAGGTACCAAATGGGAATGGGGTGTGGATCAGCAAAGACCTTTTAGTCAGTTGAAACAGGCATTAGCACAAGCAGAAAAAACAAGGAGTGGTGTGGCACTTTAAAACTAAGATTTATTTTTCACATGAGCTTTCATGGGAGAAAATCCCATTTCATCAGATGCTTCGAAATTCACCCATCTTCAAAGCATCTGATGAAGTGGGATTTTCTCCCATGAAAGCTCATGTGAAAAATAAATATTAGTCTTAAAGTGCCACACGACTCCTTGGTTTTTTTTTGCTGGACTAGACTAACACGGCTATCCCTTTGGAAATTAGCACAAGCCCCAGCTTTAACCTATCCAAAAGAAGGACAACCTTTTGTGCTTCAGATAGCTACCACAAATACTGGAATGAGTACTGTTCTTAGTTAAGACCATGGTACTGGATTAAGACCTGTAGCTTATACCTCTAGAAGTCTCAATGGAGGAGAACAGGGTTTCAATCTGTGTGAAAAGGAGGTATTAGTATTAGCATGGGCTTTACACCACTGGGAATATCTAGTGGGATTATCTCCAGTGTTATTAAAGACCATGCACTCCCCTGTAAAGTACGTATTAACTGGAAAGATAAGTGATGGTCATGTATCCAGTCCTAGATTAGCTAAATAGACACTAGCTGTGATGAATAAGAATACAAGTATGGAAAAAGTTCCAGATTTGTCTCTAGTCCATACAGTACTGTAATAGAAGGAGAACAACATGACTGTCCTTTACCAGGACTTTCTCCAGAAGGTCCTATATTGTTCTAAGGCAGAGCAACATTGCAGGAAATAAGAGAAAAGGTGAATTAAATCCTGTCTGTAGATGGGTCAAGTTATCATAGGGAAGGACAGTCTGACAATGAATATGCAACAATCAGAATTTTTGATAAGGTGGTTTTGAAGGGACAGTGTTTGCCACTTTCAGCTCAAGCAGCTGAAATAGTAAATCTAACTGTAGTACTAGAAAACATCCCAGAACATAAGAAAACTGCCATCTTCACAGATTCTGACTGGGTGTTGAACACCATAGTGGATTGGGTGCCTCAACAGCAAAGCAGGGAATGAAATCAGCAGATGATAAACCCATAGCTCATTCTGAAAAATTAATATATCAATGTTATTTAGCCCAAGGAAGATCTCAGCCAGTATTAATGGAGAAAGTGAAGGCACACAAAAAGAACATAGAAGAAGCTCAATGGAACAATAAGGCAGATGAACAGGCTGAATGAGGAGCCAAAAAGGGGACTCTATGGGAACCAAAGATACAGTTTCAGACAGCCCCAATAGCTAGTATGAGAAAAGAGTGGACAGAACAAAATGATCTAATAGCAATACAAAGAAGGTGTCATGAAATAAAGAAATTAGTGGAGAAGGGTAGATTTCAAGGTTGGAACATTAAACAGCATGAGACAGGATTAGTACTGGCAAACAGAACAGAGGATGATATACCTGTCTGGGTAGTACCATCCGACCTTAGAACTGAAATGATAGCCTTGCATGTGAAAATGGACTTCTGGGTCTAGATAAAACTCTAAATAGACTTCAAAAGGCAGGATGGTGGCCCAATATAAGAACAGATGTAGAACAATATGTAAATAATTGTTTACCTTGTGCAGCTAATAATGCAGATACCAAAATAGTAAAAAGAACATTAGGACATCAAAGAATTGAAGGTCCTTGGTCCAGATTACAAATTGATTATATGGGTCCACTGACACAAACAACCAAGGGAAACAACTATTATCTGGTAATAGATCTTTTCACCAAATGGGTAGAAGCAATTCCCACTAAAAATTATACAGCTCTAACTACTACAAAGATGTTAGTAGACCAAATTATCTCAAGATGGGGAATTCTGAAAGCAACAGCTTCAGATCAAGGTCCTCATTTGCAGTAGAAATAACAAAAGCATTGTGTCAAGCATTTGGAATCAAAAAAGGATTACATATAGCAGGGCATCCTCAAAGCTCAGGACAAATAGATCGAACAATAGAAATGGCTTTAATAAAAGTAGTAAATCAACAAGGTGAAAATCGGAATAAAAAAGTACCTTCAATATTAACGGTTATTAGAGGAACAGAAGCAGCTCATGGAGTAACATCATTTAAGGCTATGACTGGAAGGAAAATGAAATTGCCATAACAATGATGTATAGTTGGAAATCCTCCAGATGAGTTGCAACGTTAAGTGTTAACCAACCAATGGATGCAATAACTTGTAAAATCTGTTTCTGAAACTCACAAACAAGGAGCTATAGCATTAAAAGTAAAAACCCAACAGATGGATCAAAAATTAGGACCAATTTTACATCCACAAGAATGGCAGATAGGTGATAGAGTAATGTATAGGCAATTTAAAGAAAAAGATCATGTTCTTTGCCCCATATGGGAAGGACCAGTAAAGATAGTTAATAAAGCCAGCCTTACTGTGTATCAGTTAGAAGTTCAACAAGCAAAAAGAAAGGTAGCAAAATGGTTTCACTCTTCACAAATGAAGAGAAGGAAAGGAGATCCAATTTAAGAGAAATACTGAATATTAATACAGAAATAAGTTAAGATAATTAGTTAAATTAGTAAGAATAGTATAAGGTAAAGTAATTAGGGAATCTTTTATTCTGTAGCTATAGAGATGGCAGGCTGGGTCGAGGAAATTACATCCATAAAGGAGAATGAACTGCTACAGATATTGGAGCAAGGAGAAGGAGGAGTTCCAGTTCCACAGATATATGTTGAGGAAGTTGTGGAGTTCCTTCAGGAAAAAGAACAGTTAGTTCAACCAACACGAAGAATGAGTTTAATGGAAAATTCACTAGGAGAGTTTCAATATGATATTTTAAAACCAACTGAAGAAAAAGCTACTTATACTGAGGACCCCCCAAAAGCTACGGCTATCTCTCACTACACTTTGTATACCATAACTCCATTACTGAGAGATCATCTAAATAAACTACTAGTGATGACATATATAAAAAAAACTGGACAATAAGGAAATTGGTTGTTTGCTATATAGATGAAGAAGGTGTATATTCTGTTTTAAACAAGAAAATTGTGTCTGAAATTCTATCCTACAAATCACAGGAAAAAATCAAAGTAACTGGAATACCAGGAAAATTGGAAACAACAGTCCATCTGTCCATTAGGGTAGGAAGTAGAACTGTTCTAAATGTAAAATTTAGTTTAATGGAAGTAGAAGGAAATCCATATGGAACAACAGGAATAGAGAGCCTCAAAGCATTGAAATGTTCCATTGACTTTGAAAAGGGCCTTATGTTTGAACTAGAGTAAATATCAGCTTTGCATAATATGAGAGATATCTACTGTACTAAGTCGCTATGTGTGTGTGTGTGCAGGCTTGAGTGTGTGATGTGAAGTGTACCATATGACAGGCCATTGTGATGTCAAAGGTGACTCAACCAATTGCTCCCAAGGATTGCTCCCAAGGAGGCAGCAAGGAATAATTGCTTGAGTCACCTCTGACATCACAATGGCCTGTCACATGGTACACCCACCCACCCTTTCGCTGCCCTCAGCTGCTGCCCATGCCCCTCTTCACCACCTCATCTCCTGCCCCTTCTCCCCACATCCTACCACCATCCACCCTCTCTCTTCCCCCATCTGCTGCCCATGGCCCCTTTCACCACCCTGGCACATCCTGGCTCTAGCCCTGCCATTCACTGCCCCCATCTCCTGCCCTTCCCCCCAGCCACCCCTTCAGTACCCCCACCTCCTGCCCCTGCTCCATTGTTCCTCATCCCTACCTCCACATCATGTGCCCGCATCCTTCCTCCCACGTCCCCACTCCACACCCCTCACCTTCACTTCTGCCATGCTCCCTGTCCCATCCTTCCTTATCCTTCCAATGCATATGGTACTGACAAGTGGTTGCACCCCATCTCCTTCCCCCATCTGCCCCTTCTCTGCCCCCATCTGCTGCCCCTGCCCCCATTCACAGCTTTCAGCTGTTCCCAGTATTTCACCTTGACTCTTCACATAATTGTATGTGGTGCTCACTCAGGGAAGAAACCATGATTTTCCCCCTTCACTTTTGACAGGTTCCAGCTAGTATAATAAGAATTAAGGTAGAAATAAGTTATAAGAAATAGTTTAAAGAAAAAATACAGCAAAAACTTGCATTCTAATAGGTAAAATGGAAAGTGAAAGTGAAGATAGTGGATACAATAGTCCTGTAGAAGAAGGGGATATGTTGATAGATGGAGAAACTGTTCAACTAATAGAAGATAATGAACATAGACTAGTTATTCCAGCAACAACTGTTATCAGGGAAGAACCATTGAGAATATTTTTCACCATCAGTACAGGAGCTTCATTCTCCATCCTGAATATCAATGGATTACACATCAGCAATCTACTTACAAAAGACAAACTACATTCAACAGGAGGATGTGGAATAATTCCAATAAGACAAACTATGAATGTACAGATAGGAGCAAAAAGATTACATGGAATCTTTGGACTTATGGATCTAGGCCCAGGACAATATAGTGTCCTAGGAATAGATGCTTTTCAAGCTTTAAAATGCTTAGTTGATGTAGCAGGCAAAGTACTCCTGGAATGTGATGATGATTAAAAGATAAAATAAGAAACCATAGAAAATAGGAAATAGATAAATTAATAAGATAAGGCTAGAAAAGTTAAGAGCTTCATTAAATGTTATTATTCTTAGTTTAGTATTGATGAATGGAAGACTGATAATGCAGTAATAATAAATGAATACACAGAGATTTGAGAACTGTCAGTGTGGGAGGATGTATTGGGCCATTTAGTAATAGAAGGAACAATATACTTTGGATTATATAGATTTTCACAATCCTTTATAATGGACACTGGAGCCGTAATTACTATTTTAAATGCAAAAGACAGACCGTGGATATATTCCTTGACATCTTTCTAAGATAGAGTATTGATGATTGGATTTGAGATGAAAGAACATGAAGTATTCCTGATTATCCCAAGCAATATCCAGATTGCTTATAGTACAGTTTGTGGGATAAGAGTTGGAATGAAGGAATTAAATAAGAATGGTTATTCTTTGGCTGTGTTCACACACACATGGTTATTTCGAAACAAGTTGTGTCGAAACAACTTGTTTCGAAATAACGCCTTATTTCGAAATAACATTTTGTTAATTCGAAGTATGTTATTTCGAAATAAG
>ML682060.1:35063546-35165937 GCA_007922195.1 Podocnemis expansa
AGAGCCGGGCGCCCCCGGACCCCACTGTGCAGTTTGGGAGCAGCCCCAGCAGTGGGGAGAGCGGGGAGCCCCTGCACCCGGCCGCAGGGCTTCTGAGCAGCCCCAGCGGCGGTGAGAGCGGGGCATCGGCACCCCTCTGCAGGGCTCCCGCTGGTCTTGGGGGCAGCACCCCTTGCCCTGCGGCTTATCTCCCCTCATCACCCTGGCCAGGGTGCTGAGGGGGAGACTCTTCCTCCCAGGGTGCTAAGCACCCTGGGAGGAATTTCAAATCATGTTGTTTTTTTCGAAATAAAAGTTTTATTTCAAAATAAGTAATTTCGGAATGACTTATTTCGAAATAAAACCTTGTGTGTAGACATAGCCTATCAGAGTACGCCTAGTGGGAATATCTACTTTCCATGACCAACTGCAAAACTCATCTCTATTTACCCATCTGACTGTCAAAAGATTTATGACTGGTATCCAGAATATGTACCTGAATGTACGACCCCTGGTACCACAATGGGACCTCACTATGGTTCTCAAACAATTACAAGATCACTATTCGAACCACCAGCAATGTGTTCCTTACTTTACATGTCCATGAAAGTTGCCTTCTTGGTTCCAATAACATCAGCAAGATGTGTTAGCAAGCTTGCTGTGCATATAACATCATACCTACCAAACATGATCTTCTATAAAGATAAAGTCTCTCTCTGGCCACATCCTAAATTCCTCCCTAAGATAACATCAACTTTCCACATTAACTAGACACTTCATTTACTTGTCATCTTCTTCCCAAAACCATACTGCAGCACACAACACGTAGTGCTACACACTCTATACATGTGACACGCCCTTGTGTTTTATCTGGACAGAACCAAACCATTTAGGAAAACACCTAAACTCTTTGTTTCCATTGCTGAACACTCAAAAGGGAACGCAGTCTCTAAACAAACATTGTCTAAACAGATCTCTACCTGCATCCATATGTCATACATTCAATCTGGAATGGAACCACCTACAACAATTAAGGCACATTCCACCAGATCCATGGCCACATCTACAGCTTTCCTAAATAATGTCCCAATATCTGACATTTGTAAGGCCACCACATGGGCCTCAGCAGAGACTTTCATAAAGCACTATGCCATTGAGCAAGAGTCCACCTCAGACACCTCAGTGGGACTGGAAGTACTAAGATCTGTAGAGAATAAAAACTCTGAAGTTCCCCCTCCAATTGAGGTGACTGCTTGGTAGTCACCTACAGTGCAGCACACAGGGACACAAAGTGAAGAAGTGAGGGTTACTCACCCTTGTGCAGTAGCCAAGTTTCTTCGAGATGTGTGTCCCAGTACTGCTCCACAACCCAACCTCCTCCTCTCTATTTCGGAGTACATGTATCTCTTGTCAACCCAATGCTCCATGGTAGAGAAGGAACTTGGAGTGGGGGGGTTGGGAATTCTAAATGGTGGCATAAACTGCCGTAATGTCCCTGCAGTGCATGCACCTAACCCCTCCCCCACTGGGTTCTGCTGACAATTCTCAAATGGAAGATGTGGGGTGCACCAGCAAAACTACAGTGGAGCTGTATGTGGACACACCTGTTGAAGCACCTTGGCTATTGCACAAGGGTGAGTAACCCTCACTTATGCATATCTAGGGATGGACATCCTAAATTTATTTGACTATCAGATAGACCTCAGAAGAATGTCACCAAGACTCTAATAAGATGGAAGAAAAAGTAGTATGTAAACATATATATGTAAAATTATATTATAAGAATATTTCAGGTTTGTTCTTTTTATACAGTAAAATGGCATATGCCCAAAACTCTGAACAAAGAGAATTGATGGAATTTGAGAAATAAACAATGAAGAAAAGAGAATAGTGAGAGACAGAAACGAGATGATAGATGAATGGGATGGAGAAGTAGAAAATAGGGAGAGAGAATTCTCTCCTGATAGTGAACTTGGGGAAGAAGAACCCATAGCAAATTCAACTTGAGAATAGCTGACTGATGCAATAATTGTTCCTGTTTTCTTTAGATAAAACATATATGCAACATTTTAAGGTAACAACCAGCTCTTCTATGTCCTACATTACCATCTATGGGTATGACCCTTCTCCCCCTGAGACCACCCAAACATTAGGTTATAAAAATGTGAATGGAGAAGTAAGATCAATAAGGAAAAGTCAACCCATGATACTGGAAATAGGATGGAAAAAGTGTAATTATAGGATCGGCCTACTTGAATTGCAAAGATTAGAACCCAGAGTTTTAGGGGAAGATCTTCTAGGAATAATAAATGGAACTCGAATTGACTTCGACAGAATAGTCATTCTGGAGGCAGACTGGAATTGAGTACATATATGTATAGATACATATTTTGTCTCTTAAAATCATTATTGGAAAATATGTTTGCACGTTGATATAAAAAAGAAGAGAAATACATATATGTATAGGTAAAATGTTGGTTATAAGATACATCAGTGGCGTCACTAGCATTGGGCACCCGGGGCACATGCCCCGGGTCCCAACACCGGTGCCCCGGTTCTCCGGCCCAGTCGGGCCAGGGATCCGGGGCCTGATCCCTGGCGGTCCGCGGCCACGGCGGCCGCGTCTCCGGCCAGGGACCAGGGGCCTATCTGGCCGCCCGGCAGGCCCGCCCCCCGGCCCGGGATAGGGCCAGGGGGTGGCTATGCTGCCACCACCAGCTAGGCCGCTCTGCGGTGTGGCACAGCTCAGCCTAGCCTGGCCCGGCACGGCCGGAAGCGGCCACTGCAGGCTGGGCCCATGGCCGCAGCCCTGGATGCCTGGCCGGGGACGGGGCTGCCGCGGCTGCAGCCAGGCCCCGGATCCCCAGCGGGGCACGGGGCCGCTGCAACCGCGGGTGGCCAGCCAGGTCCCGGATCCCTGGCCGGGGACTGGGTCGCCGCAGCCACCGGTAGCCAGGCTGGGGATCCGGGGCCCAGCTGGCCACTTGCGGTTGCAGCGGCCCTGTCCCCCGCTGGGGATCTGGGGCCTGGCTGCGGCTGCGGCAACCTCGTCCCTGGTGGGGGATCCAGGGCTGCAGCTGCGGGCCCGGCCTGCAGCGGCCGCTTCTAGCCACGCTGGGCCAGGCTAGGCTGAGCCAAGCCGCGCCGCACCGCAATGTGGCCTAGCTGGCGGCGGCAGCATAGTCATCCCTGGCCCTATCCCGGGCCAGGGGGGTGTGGCCTTTTGGCTGGGGGCAGGGCCTGCCCTCCAGGGGCAGGGCTGGGCCCGTGCCCCAGGTCTTTCCCCACCCCAGCGACGCCCCTGAGATACATATGTAGGAATATAAATATAAATAGCTAGCTTTGTTATTTTTAAATGATAGAACAAAAAGAGAAAAAAATACCTATGAGCAAGAATTCGCAAGAAGGGAATTATTAGAAGAAATAAGAAATGAGAGAAGATACGATGAAGATGGAGAGGTGATAGAAGAACGATAAATGGACAGAATTAGGGAAATAACAATGGAGGGTTTGGATCAGGAGGAAGAAGAGAAGGAAGATTGGGATAGAGAATTGTCCCAAGATAGTAAACTAGAGGAGAATGAACAACAACTTATAGTACACCTAACTCGGAATTATGTAACTCGAGCAATCCTTGTCCTGTTTTTGTTAGGTTTTTAACCCACACTTATATGCAGTACTGCTACTTAGTCCCTAGTCCCCCCATATCTTTCCTTTATACTTATACTTTTAATCCCTCTCCTCCTGAAGCCACTCAAATCAGCAGATGGAGGTAACAGACCTGTGAAGAAAAGTCAGCCTATCTAGGTTGAAATGGGGAGGAAAATATTCTTCCATAATTTTGGACTTATTAATTTAAAACCACAAGAACTAGGAACCTTAGGAGAGGATATCCTGAGAAAGATTAACAGGGTAATATTTGATTTAGCAAAAATAATCATGAGGGAGCCAGCACAATTTCAGGATAAAATGTATAAGCAGTTGCTATGAAAAGTTATATTATTGCAAAATTACAATGGTTTAAAAAAAGAGGCTAAAATGTTAATTGTTTTAAGTTGTAATTATACTCAAGACACATAAATCAGTACATGTAAGTTTAAAGCACTAATATCTGTTAAAGGTGAATATTAAAAATTGTTTAAAAACTTTATTATAGGAAAGTTTTATGCTCTGTGTAAAGAAAGAAGAATTTTTTAATTAATAATAAAAGACTTAAAGTTTAAAGAAATTAGGAAGGGACTTTGTTTATTTCATTTCACACTCCATTTAATGGAAGATGAAGCAGTTTGCTCATTTACATTTTTGGGGGATTTCTGCTATGGTGGTGCAAACTAGACAGACCCAACTGCAACCACTGAATGGGTTAAACAATCAGAAGACAACACCATTGGATATGGAAGTATAGAAGAGAGCATCTTCACATTTCCTCAGCTTAATAACACAGCAGCCATAGTAATTTTGTTAGGATTATAGAATTCTGAGCAAAGAATAGAGGTTATGGTATAATAACGTATGGAGCACAAAAGTATAGTATTGTGTTTGATAATTTAGAAGGTAGTGAAACCATTACAGGAACAGGTGAAGCCTTACCACAACCTTCAAGTTCTGAATGGAAAAAGGAAAATTAGTAGCAAAAATAATTAGGACATGGCCTTGGCAACACACACGTATACACACTTTTACAATTATTTCTGGAACACCTACTAAAATAGTTAGTGAAAAAGTGCCAATGGCTAGGCCAGATATAGTAAATATAACACAGCCAAAGGAAGGTCAAGGAGGAGACACCACAATCCAGTGGGTTAAAACTAGAACAGCATGGATGGTAAGTAATGTTCAAGGTTGTGAATCCACAATTCTGAAAAATGTCAGAAAAAAACTGATGGCTAAAACCAGACTTCTAACTATCATGTTGCTTCAAACTCTTCTGCTCCTTTGCTCTGCACAGCACCACCCTCCTGCTCCTGCTCCTGCTCCTGCTCCTGCTCCTGCTCCTGCTCCTGCTCCTCCAGCTTGTGCAGCTTCTGTTTGGGGTGGGGCAGCTTTTATCAGGCACCTGGCTGCTTCTTAATTGATCTCAGGTGCCTCTAATCAACCTGCAATAACCCTGGTTAGCCACTGGGGAACAAAGCCTTAAGCATTCTGAGGCTCACATATCTCCCTTCTGTTCTCAGACTGCCTGCTGGCTTTGATCTCTCACAGAAGATATCAAGAAACAACCAGTTGTAGATCCTACCTACTTGTTAAAGAAGGCAATACTAAATATTACACCAATCTCTCCTCTGAAACCACAGCATCAAAACTACACAGAACTTTTAGAGCAAAGATGGAAGAGATGAATGCATACTCAAGGACTTCCAAATGTCACAAAGAATAAAAAGAAAATATATGTAATTGATATTGCTTTAGGAGGAGCAGAAACAGGATTGGGAATCCTGAATAGTATAGATTTAGAAATACTGGCGAATAGAATAAGCATTTTGGCAAAACTGCTAAAAACTTTTTTAATAGAAATGAGCTCAAGCCAACATGTAGTTGCAAATTTACTCCCAGAGTGGGAAAGTTCTCAAAGAGCAAATCATTTAAAAATGTTAGACACCATAGAAGTATTACAAAATAACATCCTTAGCACTAGCCTGTATGCAAGAACAAGCATGGGCGAATGATGGGATGGAAGATGTTATCTGGGATGGTATGAGTGAAATCTTACCCTTACAGGTAAAAAATGCAATGTGGAAACACGTTTCTGAATTTGAAACAGACTTACATGGATAGTGGAGAATGATCAACTTCACCTATAATCCACACAATAACCAAATCATTGTGTATGTACTTATGATACCAAAAGCACAACTGAAATGGATATCTCCAATAAATACCCTTGGATTAAATTCAATTTCAAGTGTAATGCAAGCAGTTGGGTATAGATTTTGGGCAATAAGGCAAAATAAGACTTGGAGAACCATGGAACTAGAGGCTTGTAATGAAGAACAAGGTGTTGGATATGTTTGTAATAATAATGCTATCCGGTCCTGTGATGTTTGTGTAAACAGAGATAAATGAGTGTTATCACCAATTAGATCCAAGTTCCTCTAATGAATCAATGATTGTATATATTGGAAAAACCTGTGTATGTATCAGGAGGTGGTGCACATTATTTAAGGTAAACTATATAGGATATTGTTCATGACCCCTATGAAAACAAATATTTGTGTAACATTACATCTTCAGTAGGCTGTGCTGTTAAATTTACCTTGCCAATAAGTGTTGATGATGAAGTTAGAGACCAATACCAACTATATGAACAAATAAGCCCAATTCCTTTAGGATTAAATGTTAGTTTAGTTTAAAAGTTGGTAGAACATCCAGAATTACAGAAACAGATAGAAAAGCCTAAGGAAAATGCATAGAATTGTTTTAATTACTGTACACCTTTCTGCAGAACAAATTAAGCAGGTGTTGAAACAGAGCAAAGGAATTACTAAGCATAGTTGGTGGAGTATTCTTAGGATTTTCTGCCACAGCTAGAAAGTATTTAAATATTCTTCTGCATCCTATTGAAATGCTTTTGATAGCACAGATTGCACTAGTTATAACACTCGTAGTTTAGAGAGTTTTGGTAAAAAGGAAGATCAGTAAGTTAGAATGAATGCAAAGTTTTCAAATTTAAAAACTATGTTGTAATTCCCCATTTGATGCAATTAGAATAGGATCCATAGGTGGAGACTTATGCCAGTATGAAGACATGATGATTTGGTCTCCCTACAAAGAGAGCCTTGAGTCAGACTGGACAAGAAACTCAAAAGATGGATTATGACCAAGGAGTTCTGCCAGTATGAAGATGAGGCAGTTCGGCCTCCTTCAATGGAGAGCCTTGAATGTAAACTGGACAAAAATCCTCTGAAATCAACATTACTGTTTAAAGTGCAGGGGAATTGTAGCCAAAGATTTTTGTCCCCGAATATTTTAAAACTAATGAATAACGGTAGGAGAGAAGATTGACAGAAAAAACCCTTCTTGAGACTTAGGCTTAATTTCTAGCAGACAGCAACAAAGATACTAGCCTAATTATAAAGCAGGGGTCTCAAACATATGGCCCATGGGCCACATGCAGCCCCTAAAGCTATTTCCTGTGGACAGTGACAACACTATTGTTACCAGTATTTGCAATATCACTGTACAAAAAGGTTTCAGTGGTGCAGCCCTCTAGGTAACATACTAGTCCTCATGTGGCCCCCCTGATGACTTGAGTTTGAGACCCCTATCATAAAGTAATGGCTGCAATTAAAGATACTTTGTGTTAAGCAAATAGAGTAGTTAGCAAGTGCAGTATAAGTACCTTTAAACAATTGATCAGTGATTACATCCCTGTCACACTCTTTTAAGGAGGACCCCCCCACACACTTCCCTAAACACTATTTCATCTAAAAATTCTACCTTAAACTTTATATTCCACACTCTACTGCTCACTGAAGTCCCCTTCCCCTCCCTGACATTTCTGCATGTTCTTCTTTGAGCACTGCTTGGATACATTCAGTGTTAGGTGTCTATGTGCCGCAGCACATGACTGGTCGGAAGCATTTTTGTCCTAGCTTGTCAGAGCAAGGTCAGTGGCAGACACCCCCTCTGGCCACTTCCATGGCTATATATACAGCCCTGACCCTGACCCTGACCCTCTCCAGTTCCCTTTTCCACCCTCAGCGACAGTTTCAGAACAGCCCTGTCCTTGTGATTGCAAGTGTCTGTCATTACTTCTTTGTATGAACCACCTGTTTATATTAGAGGGCCTGTTCACAGACATCATTCCACTGAGAATTGGAGCTTCTATGCAACATGCGAGTCCAGAGCTGGAACACTGCTCCCAAAGGCTGCTAGAGATGCCAGGCTCTAAACCCTGCGCTTCTTTTGGCAAGGCCTTCTTACGGGATGATCCCCACGAGGAGTGCCTGCAGTACCTGGGTGAGTCCCACCAGGCTACTGACCGCTCTATCCGTCAGTCCTTCAAAACAATGACGTTCAAAGACAGCAAGCAAAGGTACCGTGCATTGCCCCTAGAGCAAGTACAGCAGCCTGTCCCCAAAGAACCGGGGTTGCCTTTGGCACCAGTGCTGGCACCATGTGCCAGGACTGCACTGGAGCCATCTTGGAGCCATTCCCCCTGTGGAGCAGAAGGCATGACTGGCACCAGCTTTGTTGCCGAAGAATTCTCATCAGTCCATCTCCCCCCAGCCAAGCTACTCTCAGCACTGCAAAGAAGAAGCAGTGCAGATCCCTACCACCTTGGAGGCCTCCAAAGTGGCAACAGCCCTGCTGCTTTAGCCTACACCCATGCCACCAAAGCCTTTTAAACAGAGAGGAAAGCCCACCTTCCTCTCTGGGAAATGGTCCCCTTCTGAGCAGCACCACTCCCTGATGCCTAACATGGCACCAAGCTCCCCAGTGCCAAGGGAAGAAGCCTCCACAAAGGCCCCAGGGGGTACCCCCTAGGCAGCGCCCGGAAGTGCAGTAGGCAGATGCCCTCCTAAGCGGTGCTAGGGACTCCAGGTTAGATCTCTGGTCCCTGTACTGGGAGAATTTTATGTACATGTTTAGGGTTTGCAATGTTATTGTGCAAAATAATTGATGTTTATGTAACTTGATCCTGTTATTATTGGAAGTGTGAGTTTAGGATTGTTCATCCCTAGGAACAAGTCTCAAATTGGAATAGAGATGCAAAGCAACTCCTGACTTCTAGGGGTCAGTGGCTACTGTGCATTGCCAAGTCCTGAAATCTGCCTAGTAACAACAGACAATGAGCGGCGGTGGCTGCTGGCAGGCGGCTGGGAACACAGATCCTGTCCAGCGACTGCTTGCAGTCATGAGAGGGCCGTGTGCACTCCTTTGGAAATGTTCCTCATAGAAGCCTATAAGGGGTGATTTTAGGCGTGAAAAGGGAAGCCCCTAACTGGACAGTGGGTGAACTACCTAAAAGGTGCTCTCTGAGGGAGCACGGCTTCTGCTGCGCTCTGCATGTTGACAGGAACACTACAGTGTCACCTTAGGCTCTCATCAGAGACTTGTCACACTTTGCCTGCATTGTTGAGAGCAACTGGTCTGGAAAGGGGCCTCAGAATCTCAGGGACTCGCTGCTTGCTGAATTCCTGAGTCTTTGAACCAGCTCCCAACACCTGGAATGTTCCCCTCTCACACACTGAGCCGCCCTATTAGTTCTCATCATCCCAGAGAGTGCAAGTTACCTCGATCAACTAAGCATAGAAACAACCCGGTCATGGCCTCAAGGCAGCATGTACACAAGATTCCCCAGCTTAGTCCAATGGACTACCTGCCTGAATTTACACCACCTTCTCCTTCACGAGAATCATCAGACAGCCTCACTCCATCCTTAGGCAGAACTTCCCCAGTGTTTATCAGGGGGGGCTGCAACTTGGTAAGAATGGCTGATCAATCTCTCCATCCCTTCACACCCCCATATTATAATGGGCCACTGGACCAGGGATTCCTGTATTCCTATAGGCAAAGAATCCCCGCCTCTCCAATATATGTCTAATCAGAGATCTTTTTTCCCAGCAAACTGCTATCTTCTTGGCATACACAGGCAAATCACCCCCGCAACTGTCTGCTTTCTGCTTCCCTATAGATACTCAGGGCTGGCACTCCAAGACCCTACTTCCACTCCTAGCTCTTTCTAGCTATTCACTTTGTTCCTAAGTCATTTCTCCACTCATTGCCTTCCCCTAGGAATCTGTGGGGAGGACTCCCTCAGAGACTGCTAACTCCCATCCGTTTCCCCCACTTTACCCCAAGAAGGGTCAGTCCAGATTATTTCTATCTTGCAAGAGTATCAGAGTAGTGCTCCCTAAAATCCCTTCAGACCGCCACCTGCTGCTCCCGGGTGCAGGGGTGACTTACTTATAGCCCGAAGGTAGACCTTCTGCACTTAAGTTTCCTGCAGTGGGTTCTCTAACAGAAGTACTCCACTCACCACTTAGGACTATGGGGTTACTTTGGAGCCAACCCTCATGATCCGTTGTTGAGCTCTTCTTCATTTCTCCCAGGGTTGGTGAAATAGTTTTTCTACTCACCCTTGATACTGAGCATACAGTATGAGCTGCCGTTGCCTAGGGAGGGCCATCTTTGCCATCCCCTACTACCTTCAAGTGGTTCACTGCAACCTGAAATTGAAGTTTTAGGCTCCAGTGGGATTAAGGATCTGTACCCCCATTTTCCCCAAGGAGCACAGACGTCTCTTTTCCCTATAGAGGTCTTAACAACAGATGTTCAGCATATTATTTCATTCGCCAAATACGATCTTACCTCAAACCCCTGGGGTGGCAGTTAGGCCTTGGTTATGTAAGGACCAGTAAGGATCCTAATGTGCAAGGAATTTCCAGGGCAGTTCTCCCACCCAATCTGCCCTGGGAGTGGCCCACTTCCCTAACTAGTTCTCCCTGTTTAGTGCTCTTAGGACTTGAAGAAGAGCAATTCTCTTTTGCCTGGGAACAGAGTCCTTAGCTTCCAACTGCCTTTACGGGGTTTTGGGTTTTGCCAGACCTGCTTTCTGAGCCTTGGACCCCGCCCTCCTCAAGGTGACTTGCAGTTCTTGCTAGGGCCCCGTGAGTCTACTCATGACGGGGCCTCATAAAGTTACTCTTCCCCTTAGGGAGGCAATATGCTTACCTTGGGTGACCACCTGCTGGGGCTTCACCTAAGGGGATCGCCATGCTGAAGGCGGAAAACTCCAAATCCGCCTGCCGTCCACAGTACAGCTAGTAGTCACCTAACACTGAATGCATCCAAGCAATGCTCAAAGAAGAGGAAAGGTGAGTTACTTATCAGTAACCATCCTTTGAGATAGGCTGTGCATGTACATTCAGGGCCCCCCACTGTCCCTGCTATTCGGAGTTGGCGACTCTAAGGGGACTGGAGAGGGTCAGGGTCGGGGCCACATGTATAACCATGGGAGTGGCTGGAGGGGGCGTCAGCCGCTGACCCTGCTCTGACAGGCTAGGGCAAAAATGCTTCTGACCAATCATGTGCCGCAGCATGTACACACCTAACACTGAACATATGCGAACAGCCCATCTCGAAAAAGGATGGTTACTGGTTAGTAACCCACTGTTCCCGCTCTTCCCCGTTCCTCTCCCAGCTGAAGTTTCTGAAGACTCCCTCTCCCCCTGATGTTTTCTCATGTTCCCCCTCCTCCCCTTCCCCTCTCTCATGTTTTCTTACATTACCCCACCCCCGAATAAATAAAGGACAGCCAAAGGCTGAGCTGTTTATGGAGCCTGGAACAGAGTCCTGAATGAGACCTAAAACTTCTGAAAAGCCCAGAATGGAGCTTTGGAGCAAGAAAAGCAGAAGTGCCAGCACTATTGACTGCAGCTGCAGCAACGCCAGTGGAAGCAGCAAGTGTCACCAGACAAGACTGGACTAAGAAAAATATCGTAAGTCATTGGTGCACTGAAGGTCGGAGCAACCTAGCTAACAAAGTCCTAGACCTATGCTCAGAACTGGAGGCTATCCATTTGCCTATGACACAGCAGAAACAGACCCAGACTGATGATACAAAAGGATATGAAAGGTGCTATAAGTGGAGAGAGAGAGAGAGAGAGAGCATTTGAGGCCTGCCTGTCAATAAAGCTGAAGGAATGCTGTGTGATTGTGGAGGGCTCATCTCCACCCATTCCACAAATGGCTTACCATCATTTGTTGAATGTCATAGGCTATTAAGGATTTTTGTGATTTTAAAGTGTATGCTGTAGAGTGTTAAGTAGCAGTGTTCATGTGATTTAAGGTATTGTACCACAGAAGAGCAGCATTCTAGCTGTCATTTGATCCTATGCTCACTGTGAAAAGTAGGAACTAATTTCTGAGGTAAAATATTTTCAGTTCCTGAATTTCATTGTATTACTGTAAGAACTAATAAATGTTAATACTTGTTTTCAAATAATTTATTGCTCTAAGTCTGTTCTTGATCAGTGGGGTGTAGCCATATTTTCCACAGTTTAAGTACCATTTGGGCAAGTGGACTGCATTGAATTTATCCAGTAAAGTAGCAATGGTTTTCCCTTAGACAAGCAAAAAACACCTTAACAGTCAAATGATTTGAAGTTCTGGGGTAACAGGAGTTCCTCCTTCAGCCCCAGGGGAGGTTGGCACAGAGGGTCCCTAATTGTAGCCTGGCCAATGACTGAGGCTGGGGTGGTGAATGAATTCTCTGTGGCATGGACAAGACTCCCAGACGTTGCAGCACCTCCAGGTCATGGAGCTGACTTGGGGCATCTGGCCCAACCTTGTGCCCTTTTGGTTTTGGGAAGATCTTCTTGGAGGGACAGAGGAGATTGTTCCCGCAGATGGCGCTGCTGGCCTCTCACCACCCCCTGCTGTGAATCAGTGAGGCAGGGGGGCTGCTCACCTATACCATCCAGGAAGAAGCTGACCAGCTGCTGGGGGACAAGGTGAGCAGCTAGTTGAGATACAGGAACTGGAGAGGGGGCAGGGCCTTTCACCTCTGGGCCAGGGAATGTCACTACTAACCTGCCTCTCTTTGGGGTCTGGAAGAAGTGAGGTGGGAAGGGAAGGACAGACCAAGCAGGGGCTGCTGAGAAAGGCAAGGGATTCAGCTCTGTAAGCAGAACAGAGCCACCTGGCCTTGGCCTCCCAGATCTGTTCAGAGCCTGCTGTGCAGCAGGTGATTCAATTACAGCCTGAGTTGGCCAGGACAAATTGCCAGGGGCTCATACTGGCTATATCTACACTGTGGGTTTAAGTTGACTTAAAGCTCCTTAAGATGACTTAAACAAGCCCTGACCACGTTGGAAAGCTATAAAGTTGACTTTAGTGCCTGGTAAAGTCAACTTCATAATTCCAACTGGTAAAGTCAACTTTACAATTAAATCGACTTCATTAAGTCAACTTAACGCAATGTGGCCTGGAAATTGGCTTAAGTTGATTTTATTTGTCTCCAGGCAGCAGGCAGTCTGCCTGACAACCAGAAAGTGCCTGCCTTGGCCAATCCCAGGGCAGGCACAAGCCCAGCCCTTCCTGCTCCACTGCTAGAGCCAGCCAGGACTCCAGCAGTGATGCAGGCATGTCTGAGGGCAGAGCACCAAGTGCCAGAAAGCGTGTACCCTCCTGGACTCACCAGGAGATAATGGATGTCATGGATTTGTGGAGCAATGAGGCAGTTTGCATCCAGCTTCACGGCAGCCACTGCAACTGGGAACTTTACCAGGCCATGTCTCAGGGCCTGAGAGATAAGAAGCACAACAGGGACACTCAGTAAGTTAGGGTGAAGGTAGAGGATCTTTACCAGGCCTATTACAGGGCCAGGAAGGCCAGAAGAAGGTCCAGGACAGCAGAGGCCACCTGCCCCTACTACAGGGAGCTCGATGTATTCCTGGGACAGGAGCCTGACACAGGGCCAGCCTATACCGTCGATGCTTCTGAGCCCCCCTGCAACCCCAACGACCTGGAGGAGGGCTCGGTGAATGAGGATGTGGTGCTGAGCCAGGAGGATGACCAGCCAATGACACACACTACCACATCCACCCCAGACAGTGGCAGTGGAGAGGTCATCGCTGCCTCTGGGGACGAGGCGACCCCCGCTGCTGATGACCCGGGCCTGGGGACATCCCAGCAAACTCCTGCTCCCCATGCCAGTCAGTGCACCCTCCCTGCAGGTATGGTGGGGCAGCCAGTTGGGGCAGGGATTGCGGGGGAGGATGGCCTGGGGAGAGGCCGGCGCATTGTTCGGGCTCAGACGGCCAACCCCGGAGCTGGAGGTCCAGTGACACATGGGGAGGGCTGCCGAACTGAGGTGTCCAGCGGCCTGGCAGGAGACGGGGGGGGAGGCTCTGTTGGCAGGGGGCAGGGCCATTCAACATGACCATACCACTGGAGGCCCAAGGCCTCAGGAAAGACCCCCGACACAGGGATGACTGGGCCCTGGCAGCCCCGGCATCACATCCAGCCTGTGCTTCACAGCATAGCAGTGTCCTCGATAGGGTCACTGTCCCAAAATGGGGGGGTTCCGCAGCAGGCCAGGGAATGGGCACGGATCAGCAGCAACTGACAGAATACATGCTGCAGCACCTAATAGGGGGAAGCCCTCTTCTTTCTCCTCCCGTGCAGAACTCGCAACCCAGACCCTGGCCACCATGGCCCAGGCCAGATGCTGGAGGGTGCACTTATTATGGGAGGACATACTTGAGGACCACCTCCAGGTGGCCCAGCAAGCTGAGGAGTCCCTCCAAGCATGGCGGGAGTGCAAGCGCCAGGGAAAGAAAGCCCACCACAGGGTCGAGCAGGCACAAATGGACCACCTACTCAACCTTGTGGAGCGCTAAACTGAGGCCCTTGAACAACAGACCCAGGCACTTGAGTTCCTAGCAAGGGGACGGGGCAGTCAACGGACCACTGTCTCCCCGCTGGCACCTGCATGCCAGCACCCCCCACTGACACAGGCCCTGCACTCGGGGCTGCTAGGCATGGGCCCATCATTAGGCCAACAGACGGCGGTAGCTAGCCTTCCCCCGCAGCCCCCCCTTTCCCTGATCCCTACCACTTCCCCCCAACCCCCTTGCCCAGTCCAACTGACTCAATCCCTGAAGCCCCCATCCTTTACCTCCCACCCCTGCAAATAAAACCACAGTCTAAACATTAACTGGTTGTCTGGTGTATGCTTTACTGTGTGGCGGTCAGTGGGAGGATGTAGGGGTTATGGGGAGGGGGCGGACTGTAGTAGGTGGTGGTTGTGCCTTGTGGGCTCAGGTGTTGGCACCCTTGGAGGTGATGTGCTCTTTCAGGGCATCACAAATGACGACCGCTTGTTGATGGGCCTGCCATGTCCATGGGATGCTGGCTCCAGGCTGCTGAAACCCCACCGCCAGCCGTTCAATCTCTGCCTCCCACATTGGGGGTGGGGCACCCTCTCCCCCCACAGCTCACAGAGCTTGTGCATTACACAGCAGGCACTGATGACCTCTAGCAGGGCGGGCTCTGCGAGCTACAGGGAGGTGAGGATGGCCCTCCAGCACACCTTCAGATGGCCAAAGGCACACTCTACTATGGTCCGGCAGCAGTGGAAATAGTAATTAAACTGGTACCTGCTATCGTCGATGTTTCCACTATATGGCTTCATCAGCCACAGCATGAGGGGGTACATGGCATCCCCCAAGATGTGGACAGGCACCTCCACATCCCCAAGGGTGATGGTATGGTCTAGGAAGAAGTTGCTTGCCTGCATGCAGCAGTAGAGGCCAGAGTGCCTCAGCCGACAAAAGTTTTTGTAAACAGTCCCCGGTGGTCCACAATGCTTGCAACATGATAGAGTGACATCCCTTGCAGTTAAGGTAGGCTGATGCCCGATGGTCTGGGGCCTGAATAGGGATGTGTGTCCCATCAACTACGCCTGTACCATTTGGGATCCCAAGAGCAGCAAAGCCAGTGCAAGTGTCCTCTAGGTTGCTCAGGCAGATGACACGGCTGAGCAGAAACCAGTTTTACGGCCCCACACACCTGCCTGAGTATGGCCCCAATAGTCGATTTCCTGATGCCAAACTGGTGGGTACCAGTGGTAAAAGTCTGGCGTGGCGAGCTTTCAAATGGCAATTTCCACGTGCTTGTTCTTGGGGAACGCGGGTTGGAGGTGTGTGTCAGTGTGCTGCAGCACCAAGGTCAGCTCACCTACATGCTCCTGGAATGTGGCCTTCCACATCTGAAAGATGGGGAGCCACTGCTCATTTTCCCACACTTGGAGAATGACGCAGTCACACCAGTCGGTGCTCATCTCCCAGGCCCAGATGCTTTAGGACACAGTGGGTGGTGTAAGTGCTGCAGCTGGGATGCTGGCCATCATGATCAGCCTGCTGAGGCCTGCCCCCACAGTGGCAGTTGCCCTCTGGTGCCTTCTCTGCTGCTGCAGAAGCACACCTAACATGGGGCCACTGTAGAGCACCCCATCAGCAGATTGCTGGAGCACAAGGGGATGCTGTATCTCTCTGGGCTCCATCCTGTCAGGTGCATGGGCAGGGTGCTTTGGTCACTTCCTGTTTTATAGGAGTGGCCGGGGGGGGGAGGGACACCTCAGCAGAGCACCATAGGGCCAGCTACGCACAATGCACCGCAGGAAGGTCACCCTGGCAACTGCCAGAGTGGATGCGGGCAGCCCACAGGCATTTTCAGTGTGGACTCCTTAAGTCGACTTAACAAGGTTGATTTTAAGTCTACTTAAAGTTGACCTTGTTAAGTTGACTTAATAAAGTCCTGTAGTGCAGAGATAGCCATTAAGGGCAGGATGCTCAGCGAGTGACCTTGCTGTGCCACCCAATGGCCTCAGTCCTATTCCATGGTGACTGTTGTCCATAGCACCAGCACTCATCCCTACTTGCCTGAGCACTAGCAGAGGCTGAGGAGTGCTTGGGCTGGGCAGAATAAGCAGACTAGGGTAAGGCCTGTGGACTGCGAGCTTGCTCTGCTGCCCCAGGACTCTCCCTGCTCTAGTAAAATTCAGAGGATCCAGGCATGGGGGACTGCCTCTTGGCCCCTTTCCCCAGAGCTGCCATCTCATGGCTTCCTCAATAGTCACTGGGGGACACTTGGAAAAAGGTCTCAGCCCCCCTGCATTCCCTTCACTATTCCTTAAACCAGTGGTTGTCAAACCACAGGTTGCGACCCAGTACTGGGTCGCAGTCCCGTGGTTACTGAGTCGCAGCACTCCAGCTGGAGGAACTTGCAATCCCTCCCAGCTTGGTATCATCGGCAAACTTTATAAGTGTACCCTCTATGCCATCATCTAAATCATTGATGAAAATATTGAATGGAATCAGACCCAAAACTGATCCCTGCAGTACCTGACTCATTATGCCCTTCCAGCATGACTGTGAACCATTGATAACTACTTTCTGGGAGTGGTTACCCACCCAATTCTTCACCCATCTTCCAGTAGCTCCATTCAGGCCGTAATTCACTGGTTTGTTAATGAGAAGGTGATACGAGACCATATCAAAAGCTTTACTAAAGTCTAGTCTACATCTTGTTAACTCATCACAGAAAGCTATCAGGTTGGTTTGACATGATTTGTTCTTGACATATCCATGCTGACTATCACTTAGATCCATATTCTCTTCTAGATGATTGCTAACGGATTCCTTAATTGTTTGTTCCACTATTTTTCCTGATACAGAGGTTAAGCTAACTAGTCTATAATTCTCTGGGTTGTCCTTACTTCCCTTTTTATAGATGGGCACTATATTTGCTCTTTTCTAGCCCCCCAAGGACCTCTCTAGTCATTCTTTTGATTTTTCAAAGATAATAGCCAGTGGCTCAGACATCTCATGAGTCATCTCCTGGAGCATTCTACGATGTGTATCATCAGGCCCAGGTGATATGATGATATCTAACAGGTCTACATAATTTTTAACTTGTTCTTTCCCTAGTTTAGCTTCTGATCTTATCTCACTTTTACTGCCCTCCCCTAAGTCAGGCATCCAGTCACCACCAACCTTCTCAGTAAAGACTGAAACTAAAATGTCATTTAGTACCTCTGCCATTTCCACATTTTCTGTCATTTTTTCCCTCTTTATTGAGTAATAGACCTACGCTGCCCTTGGTCTTCCTCTTATTTCTAATGTATTTAATTTTTTTTTGTTACCCTTTATGCCTTCAGCTAGTTTGACCCCAGTTTGTGTCTTGCCCTTTCTGATTTTCCCCTACCTGTGTCATTTGTTTATAGTGATTTGTCCAAGTTTCCACTTTTTGTAGGACTTTCTTCATTTTTAGATGATTGAAAATCTCCTGGTTAAGCCAGGGTGGTCTCTTGCCATACATTCTATCCTTTCTGCACATTCAAATAGTTTGTTCTTGTGCCCTTAATACCATCTCTTTGGAAAACTACCAACTGTCTTCATTTGTTTCTCCTCTTAGACACGCTTCCCATAGGATCCTACCTATCAGATCCCTGAGTGTGCTAACGTCTGCCTTCTTGAAATCCATCATCTGTATTTTGGTGATCTGTCTCTTACCATTCCTTAGAATCAGGAACGTTACCATTTCATGATCGCTTTCACCTAAATTACTTTCCACTTTCAAAATTTCAACCAGTTCCTCTCTGTTTGTTAAAATCAAGTTGAGAACTGCTTCTCCCCTAGTAGTTTTCTCCACCTTTTGAAATAAAAAATTGTCTCTGATACCTCCAAAACCTTGTCTGATAATCTGTGCTTTGCAGTGTCATTTTCCCAACAGATGTCTGGGTAGTTGAAATCCCTCATCACTACCAAGTCCTGTGCTTTGGATGATTTTTTTAATTGTTGGGAAAAAAAGCTTTATACACTTGCTTTTCCTGGTGAGGTGGCCTGTAGTAGACCCCTACCATGACATCACGCTTATGTCAAGCATTAGTTCTTGAGACATTCCCAGGCCCATCAGCATTCACAGAGTCTGGGAATGTCATGTATTTGTCTGAGCAGCATCATTTTCTACTAGGATTTCACACAGGAAACCCTCAGGCATGGAGGGGAGGGTTCAGGAAAGTACAGGGCTCCCTTGCTCCAGTCCAGGCTCTGCCACTTGAACGCTACAGAGCTGAGATAGGAAACTGGCAGGTCCTGGGGAAGCTGGCTGCAAAGCTGTCCCATCCTGCTGCAACTTCAGAGACATTGTCTTTCTCTCCATGCCTTCCAATGGTGGGGCAGGATCTGCCCTTGCATTGGCATTTCTCCTTGGTCACAGCTCACCTGCCCTATAGCTCAGCCCTCAGAAGTTGCTTGTCCTTAGGGATGTGTTCCATGCAGCCTCCAGGGGACTGGCCTGCAGCAGCAATGGGTGCAGGGACTCAGGTCCCACTTCCCAGAATGCCTGGAGTGCAGGCTGGAGGCACAATACTCAGGAAGCTCCTGGAACAGCCAATCAGAAACCAGAACATGGAGACAAAGGCCTGGTTTAAATGCGGTTGTTGGCTGTTTGAAGAGCAGTGTGGAGGGAGAAGCATCACAACTGGGGAGCTGCCCAGTAGCCTTCCCACTGCACCCCACAGGAAGATTCTGAGCCCAGCAGAGCTCAGCAACCCAAAGGCTGAGGAGTGGGCCCTGAGCAGGCAACTGAAAGTCATCAACCTGTCCTTGGGAACCCAGAGTAGGAGGCATCAGCACCACCAACCCTGTTAAGATGACAGCCAGGTAAGAAAACCTGTGTTTGGCTTGTAAGCTGTAAAGTGCCCAGTGAGCCTGGCTTCACTCCACAGAACTGACACCCAGCTTCCATTCTGCTTCACAGGGACTGGAAATGGAGTTGGGCTGGGCTCCTTCTTCTGTTACAGGTGTCTACGTGCCGCAGCACATGGTTGGCTGGAAGGCCCTTGCCCTAGCCTGTCAGTGCAGGGTCAGGGGCCAACGCCCCCTCTGTGCCGCGTACCGTGACTATATATAAAGACCCTGCCCCTGCCCCTCTCCAGTTCTTTCTTTCCACCCTCAGCGACGGTACGGAATAGCCCGCCCTTCAACTTCAACAAGTGCCTGTCTTTCCAGCTTATGTTCTCACTCAAAAATCTATTTGTCTCAATCACTCCTCCGAGGTCCAGTACTACTAAGTCCACCCAGCATATGCACATCGAAAGCCGTACCAGTGCGCTGCCAACCATGCCCAGCTTCAAATCCTGCGTGGGCTGCAGCAAGGCCTTCTTGCTGAGCAACCCTCAGGAGAAGTGCCTGAAATGCCTGGGTGAGTCTCACCGGGCAGATAAGTGCTCCATCTGTCGCTCCTTCAAGCAAAGGACCCAAAAGGACAGGGAGCAAAGGCTGCGCACCATGGCCCTGCAGCCAGCACCAAGTACCTCTGGGGCACTGAAATGCCTGTTGGCACCACATGCCAAGTCTTCCGGCCAGCCGTGCACTGCAGCACACAGACACCCATAACAGAATGAAGTGAACAGCCCATCTCAAAGAAGGATGGTTACTGTTGGTAACCCCTCGTTCTCAGTGCTGGGGTTGGAGGGTTTAAGGTGTTGTTGATGGCTTATTGTCCTACTTCCTTCCTGTTCTTTCTATAGCCTCTCTTGTATGTTCCCTAACCTAGCAAAGCTGCCCTCTTCTTGTGTGGCTATTCTGAGAACTGGAATAGTTATTTTATCCCTTGGGTATTGGACTACACTTCTAGCACAAAGTCACGTAGTAAACATTTCCCTAAGGGACAGTCTGAAGGGCATAAAGCTAACAGTGCAGTGCCAGGTAGGAGAGGGTTTATAAGCTGAGGTGGCAAAGAAAATGAAGTCTTTTTCCTCTTGCAGGGCTCTTGAATGCAAGTTATCCAGGCCTGCAAATTTCAAACTGTTTAGCCCTACTCAAACCTCTTTGACATCTTTTTTCATTACTAATGGACTGGAAAGGAGTTCCTCACATTTTTATGAGACCAGCTCTTCAGACTACTGCTTTCCACATACAGAGCAGGGCTCTCAAAAAAACCCCTCAACTACCTGATATTTATATTTATGCAAAACAATAGTTTTTCATTTTTTCTTGCTCACAAGAAAAACAAAGCAAAAACAAGATATTTTTGGGTTAGTGAAGCAGGAAACAGTGATATTATCTGTGTATATGGAAGCTGTGAGATGACACTGAATACTGCACATAGTTGTGGGGTCCTCATTTTAAAAAGTGTGCTGAAATATGGGTAGGTTCAGAAAAGGACTAGAGAATCTCATTCATCAGAGTTGTTAGAATAAACTGTTCCTTCTCCTCAAAATATAACTCCATTCTGCATGCACAAGTTGTCTCTGATCTGAAAAAAAAAAAAAGGCATATTTTTAGCTCTTTTCTCTCTGGCCATCCTTGGGAGCATCAGGAATTGCAGTGCCTGCAGCATTCTGTCTCGCTCTGTAGCTCTCCCAGCCTTCCTTCTCAGGTTCACCAACTCTCTCCCTGGGCAGTACTGGCTGTGTGCCCAGTACCTTATAAGCACATCATCAACTGCCATATGTGCCGTAGTGCACCAAAGAAGAGATTTCTCCAAATGCTTTCCAGATTATGTTCAGGTTGCATGTTCCCAGTACAACCGTAAGTATCTCAGTGAATTTCCTCCATTCCAAGAATATTGCTAATAACTCTTTTTCAATTTAAGTAGAGCCCTTTTCCATCATAGACAATGCTCTGCTTATGAATATAACAGTGCTTGCAGCCTGGTAGCCCCTACACCCATCTTCAATGCAACACACTGTAGCTTCAGGGGTTCCTCTGGGTTATAATATTTCAGATTGGGAAACCACCCAACCATTTTTTATTTTCTGCAAAGCTTGCTTGGATTAGTCTGTCCACTTCTTCAGGGAGTCTAGCTGTATCAGCTGCATCAGCATCTCACAGCTCCGACATAGCTGGTTGCAAAACTTAGCCAAATAATTTCTCTTTGCCAAGAAGCTCTGGACTCCTTTAACATCTCTTTGACTTCGTATTTCTCTAATTGCCCTCACTTTCTCTGGCTCTCTTTTTAAGCTTTTGATGGTCAACAAATGTCCAAAGTATGGCATCTCAGTTATATGCAAATTAAATTGTGTGAGAGCAGGATTAAATTGAGACTATGGGCTCTTTTCCCATTACAAAAGGTAGTTTGACATCAGCATTCCCAGGGTTTGAACCTAAACAACTGCTCTGATTTGCTGTTACTGTATGACCTGATCCTATTCTTTATGCTCCCTTGCATTTATTTTCATTCCATTTCTGCAAGTTCCCCTATCGTCAAAGCATCTTACAAAGTGGGATTTTCTCCCATGAAAGCTCATGCAAGAAATAAATCTGTTAATCTTTAAGTGCCACACAACTCCTTGTTTTTGGGGGGTTTTTTTTATCTCAGTTATAGTCAACCTGAGCTTTTTTTAATCTTTATTCTGCATGTCAATAAAAAAAACGTAACAAGTTGTAAACACAGTCTTATTGTGCATCTTCTGGATCATCACCTTCTCCACTGTCAGCACATTAACCGATATCGTCTGGATTTCCATGAGGTCTTCCAGTACTCAGAACAATCTGCTCTGGAATATTTCCACTGCCTGAATGATTCTCACTGGCATCCTTAAGCACTGGTATGTCCAAAATGGCTTTATTAAAGTCACCGAGTAACTGGATGCTTCCTCCAGTTCAATGTGCCAGAATCCATTTTTATATTGCATATTTTAAAAGTCTCATTTTAGAAGGATCTTGTAACATGTTCTCAACTGTGGAATAAAGAGACATGGTTCCATTTCTAAACTGTGTTTAAAGGCTTTAGGTTTCTGAATATTCTCATTTGCCTGGTAGCTTTCTTACCACCACTAGTCCACAGACCGAGTCTGCATTCTTCTCTACAGGCTGGAGAATTCTACAGTTCTGTGGGTTCTACTGTTCCTCTCCCAGAGGCTGCAGTAAAGTGATAGATACTTTTCTTTTTGGCAATTTAACTATCTTCATACTCTTCTCAATCTCTTGTTTTATAACACTGCCTAGCTATCTGCCAGGCCTAACACTGAAATGCATTTCTCTACTTCCTTTGAATCATCTCCCAGTCCTTGCTAGTATCATTTAAGGCATGTTCAGTTACTCTTCTTTCATTTTGTTCTCCACCTGTACCTTTCTAGGTTCGTGGCTTGAGTAGGCTAGCTTCCAACAAGAGGTACTGCTGTCTCATCATCTATACAGGAGTGGCCAAACTTAGGGAACTCAAGAGCCACACAAGTTGAGTATTAAACCTTCAAGAGCCGCACTGACGGATATAGCCCTATCCTTTTACCTACTAAATTGACTTGCTGACGTTCTTCCGCAAGCCACGCTTTTTCATTCAAGAGCCACATGTGACTCCCAAGCCAGTTTGGCCACGCCTGATCTATGACTACAAATTCCAGGCTGTATATTTCTGACTATTCATTTGTTTGTTCCTTGGATTTCTGATTTTGATTTTACCTTTCCTCATAAGTGCTAATGTGCTGTGACTGTACACTGTCAACAGACAGTTAATCTCTTCTGATCATGTCTTGATTCACCAGACTGATTGGGATAATGTTTCAGTCTGTGCCAGAATCTAACAGAAATCATACTGATTTCTTCCCAAGAAACCTAGACACATACAACAGTTACCAGGGCTTCCTAAAGTTTTATTTCATTGCTTTTACCAGCAGTTTGGTCACCCACGTAACTGATCTCAAACTCCAAGGCTGTGTTCACACACGGGCATTATTTCGATACAAGTTGTGTCGAAACAACTTGTATCGAAATAATGCCTTATTTCAAAATAACAATTTGAATTAACAGTTTGTTAATTCGAATTAAGGAAAAAAACTCAAAGCGAAATAGCAGTTTCAGGCAACAGTTATTTCGAAACAAGTCACTGTTGTTTTGAAACAACATGTTTGGATGGCATTGTTTTGAAACAATTGTTTCGAAACAACATTGTTTCGTCCCCACATGGGGTTTAAGTTGTTTCGAAACAACGGCATTGTTTCGAAACAACCGTGTGTTGTGTGAACAGGGTATTTCTTATTTTGAAACAACCTCTGTTGTTTCGAAATAAGAGTGCTGTGTGAACACAGCCCTAGTTGCTGTGTACACCTGCAATTTCTTCTTCTTCTCTCTGCTCAAATGCTTGGCTGCAAAATTGGACAAGTTGTTACAGCTAAGACATTCTTCCCCCAAAATTTTCTTTCTCTCTTACATATTTTCCCCACAGTAATTGCATATTTTTGCACTTCTGCTAACGTATCTGATATTGCTTTCCCCTTCTTATGCATTGCATTGACAATTTCTGCTGACTCTTCTTCCAGGAGTCTAATTCTATCTTTGGACAGCTCTGCTGCCCTAGATCTCACCAAGCTTTTCTCCAAAGTTTTAGCTTCTCTCAGCAAATTGTGTCCCACATTATATCTGGTCTCATAGAACTGAATCTTCATTATCCACAAAACTGCAACTGGCTGTTAAAACTTTTAAGTGAGTCCTGTACTTATCTATATCCTCACCAGGTGCTTGATTCCAGCTAAAGAACTGACATCTTCCTGCTGTTTTATTTTTCCTAGAGTTAAAATGAATATCAAAACAGCCCATAATTGCTTCAAATATGCACTGAGCTTGGGGAATTTCCATACAGAAAAGGAATGTTCTTCTCCCTGTCTTCTTTTCACTGATCACGCAACAAAAGTTTTCTTTTCACAACATCCTCTTTATCTGCCCTAACAATATCTACACAGTGGCTCAACACCTTTTTCCAGCTCTTCCATGCCTCAGTTAAAATCTTAGCTTGCAGGATAAATGTCCCTGGAGGCTTCAGCGCCTCCATCTTCTGTTCCTCCCACCTTGTCTTGCAAAACAAACTGCACTCACAAGATTCTTTGCTCTACAGTGCAGCTCTGAATGGTCCCTCCTCCTGCCTGGGGTTCAGCTACCATGTGTTATGCTATGTTGTATCTGGATCATCTGCTATCCACAATGTGCCTCTGATACCAGGATAACTCACACACTCCAGTTCTATTGCAGCTGCTTGCAACATGTCTTCTACAACTTCATGGCTTCTTCTCAGACAATTCCCCAGCCAGCAGGTGCCCTTGCAACCAGCTCCCCTAGGAAACAGTATGCTGCCTAAAAATGCCTGCTAGTAGCTTGGCAGTGTCAAAGTGGGCCCTGTTCAGGGGAAGCTGTGATCTGAGATGAGTGAAACACTGCAGAAGAAAAGAGTGGCTGAAAAGAATTAACATTAACATTGTGGTTTGGCAGCAGCGTCCTGCATTAAAGGGTCACGAATTCCTTACTTATGCAGGCTGAGCTGGCTGCTGGTGAGGAGGGGCAGGAATGCAGCTTCTAGCTCTCAGGCTGCTTCAGTTTTCTAGCTCTCAGGCTGTTTTCAGAGTTGCTGCCACTCACCTTGAATTTCATTCTCAGGTCAGTCATGGGTAGGGTTACCAGATGTCAGGCAAAAGGAGGATATATCCTCCTTTTTACCTTCACATCTTCCATACAGCAGGCATTTTAAAATACATGATTTTGCCTGGCTTTTTACCTAGAGGGATTAAAGTATGCTGGCATGCCATGGAACACCCTATTTTTAAGGGAAAGTGTTCCAGGGCCTCCTAACACAGAAGAATATTACATTAATACTACATTTTCTCCATGCAGCCGCCAACGTCCTCCTTCCCTGTCCTCCTTTCCAGGCTTTGGTATCTCGTAACTCTAGTCATGGGAGCTGTCCTGCTTTTCTTCAATGTTTCAGCACTTTTATCACAGCAATAACTTCCTTGGGCCACTGTCCAGCTGGGTCTGTAGGAGGAGGTATTGCTCTGGCTGCAGACCTGATGGGCCCTGTTTACATCAAGGATGTGAGGTTTCACTGGACAAAGACAAACACTCTTGTCTCAGCTGGGCAGAGTGTGAAGGGAACAACAGTGAAAGTCTCCAGTCTCAGCTCCCACTCAGCCAACAGAACTGTGCATCTTGAACCAGCCCCTGTGCTCCCAGCTCATCAGATCAGTTACATTTTTGGTGCTCAGCAAAGCAGGGGATGGGTGTTGTTTGGAGTGAACATCCCTGACTGTCGTTATGTAAATCCAATAAAAATACAGCTTTGGTTGAGAAGCCAAGGGCACTTTCCATGCCCGGATCTCACAGCCATGTCCAACTGTGTTAACCATCAGATTCCATTGTACAGGCAAGTGCTGAGTGACAAGAACCAGCAGCAATTCACCTGAGATCACCCAAGTCAAGAACGAAACCCACCACAGAACCCAGGAATCCTGACTCCCAGTACCTGGCTCTAGTCACTGCCGCAGATCTCACTCTCTCTGTAGCTGGGTGGCATGGAGAGAAAGGCCTGGCTGCAGTCCCCAGCCTGGGAGGTAATATGCTAGAGTGGTTAGTGTGGAGGCTGGGACAGGACACCTGGCTTCCCTCCCTGGCCCTACCACTGACTTTCCTTATGACCCTGAGACAGGGGTTTGTCCTGCCCAGGCCCAAGTTCCCATCTGAAGGTTTGGGTCCCCAGCCATGTTGTCCAGAGGTCAGGAGGTTCAGGAATGTGTGTGTGGTGCTGGAGATCATAGGATGGGAGACGTCACCTCCTACCCACCCACGGATAGGCTCAAATTCCAGCCCTGGGGCCAGCTAGGGTCAGAGAGGCACACTGGGGAGAGACTGCATTGCACCAGACCCATGGCTGCTCCCTGCTCAGTTTCAGGATCGACCTGTGAAGGCAAGTGCTGAAGAGGACCGCTGCACAGGAGACCTCAGCATCAGAGGGTGGCAGCTGCCAGCAGTCACAGGAGCAGAACAGCCCCCCCATCCTGGCAGAGGGGAAAGCAATTCCTGCCAGCCCAGGAGGGAGACGCAAGCAGCCTTCCTGTGCAGGATGAAACAGGAGCCTGGAGCAGGCACTGGCAGGGCAGAGGAGGTGGCCCATGTTCCGCTTGGGCAGGTCAGACCCAGCACATGGTGGGAACCAGGGAAAGTCTGAGATGTGCTGGGGCAGACCAGCCAGTCTGGGGTCAGGACAGGAGCACCACGGGTCACAGCCTATGGCCCAAGAGCCTCAGCTTCCCCAGCACTGGCTGGGCCTCCCAGCACCAGCTCACCCTGACCCTGCAGCTAGCCAGGTCTATGGGCCCCAGCCCCTGCCGGCAAGAACGTACCTCTGCCCCAAAGCTGGCAGGTCTGCAGTTCCCTCTACCCCCAAGAACCAGCTGGGGCACCCTGCGGAGGACCGGTCTGTGGGCCTCACAACCCGCCTCCCCAAACTGATGACCACCAGCTCCCAGCACTGGCCTGCCCCCATGGCTAGCCAGTTTGCAGGCCACCCCACACTAGTCAGGCCTCCTCATGGCTGGCCAGTCTGCAGGCCCTGCTGAACCCCCACCCCCAACTCCACTGCAAGCAGTTGCCGGACCACGTGGTTGGTGCGGCTCCTGGCCCGGCCCCCGGGCCAGCATGTATAAGTGCCACCCTGTCCCCAAGCTAGGCACTGTCACAGCGATGGGGAGGCCACAAAAGCAGGTAGTCCAGGCCCTCAGGAGCCTTGATCCAGTCTTGACAAATTAATCTGTTCAAGTTGTCTGTTCTGGAGCCTATGCCAGCAGCGGTGGGGAAATGTGTAAATAAGACTGAAATGTTATGAAAGGAGCTGAGTTGTAATGAATGCCATATACAACCAGGGGCATCGCTAGCCCAGGGAGAAACCTGGGGCACGGGCCCAGGCACTGCCCCCTGGCTGGGGACAGGGCCCGAAGCTGCTGCGCTGCCGCGGGCAGCCGGGCCCGGACTCCCTGCCGCAGCCACGCCCCGGATCCCTGGCTGGGGATGGGGCCGCCACGGCCACCGGTGGCTGGGCCCCAGATCTCCAGCCCGATTGGGCTGGAGATCCAGGGCACCGGTGCTGGGATTCGGGGCACGTGCCCCAGGTGCCCAGTGCCAGCGATGCCTCTGTGCGCAGCCTTTTAGTGCAGAGTGCAAAGATCCAGTTCTGAGTACAGACATAAGGCTGCTGTGTGCAAAGGCAGGAAATTGGAGCTGTCTGTTTGGGTCTACATTCTAGGAAATAGGAGCTGAAATCTGTGACATTGTTTAAAATGACCTGTACTCTGAACTGGATGCCCAGCCACCCTCTATATTTGACACGTTGACTGTCTGTTCCTTTGTATATGAGGTCTGCAAGGCTAAAACTGACGTCTTTATCCTATCCAGAGCTGTCCCTAGAAGGGTGTGGGGCCCTGGGTAAATTGCCCTTCGTGGGGCCCCCACTCAGCCCCCCCACTCCTGGCACTGGGGGAGGGGCTGACTGGCCCAGGGGAGTGGCAGGCCCCTTCACCGACTATTCCCCATCCAGGGGACCGGGCAAGCCAGTCAAAAGCCGCAGCCAGGTTCAGTGCTCCTGGTCCCCTTCCCCCCATCAAGCTACTGCCCCCCCCCAGCATCCCAGCCTGGCTCAGCTCCAGCCCCTGGGCTGGGGGCTTCCTGGGCAGCCTCCCCCACTCTTTTCCCTTCCTGGAGCTGCATTTCCCCGAGTGCCCCATCCCAGCTCAGCTCCAGTCCAGCCCCCAGGCTGGGGGTGCTCCCTGGACCTCCTCCCTCCCTCTGCTTTCTGGAGACACGTTGCCCTGAGTGCCTGGCCATCACAGCTTGGCTCAGCTCAGCTCTGGATGGGCTCTGGCCCCCGGACTTGGGGGACTCCCCTCCTCCTCCTCGCTGGCTGAGGACAGCCCCCCTCCCTCCAGCTTGCCCTCTTTACCTGCCGGACTGGACTGGCTGGCCAGACTTCAACCTGCTGCCAGAGCCTCAGTGAGACTTGGGGCTCTGCTGGTGGGGGGACACACCTAGTTTTGGTTCCACCACACAAGGGGGCACCAAGCCCCCAACCAGCCCCCTTTTCCTGGCTGGCGTGGCCAACACGCCACAGACTGTTCCCACCCCTGAGCATGTTGGGCGAGATGGAGATTTAAATTCTAAAGGTGACACACAGCTCCCCGTTGGCTGGAAGATGTCTTCCAGCCAGGGCCAGGTAGGAGCTGCGCTAAAATACACTGCCATGCTGGCTACGTGACTGGAAACATGCTCCTGCCCCTGCCCCCCCGGCCATGCTGCTGTTTCTCTTTCTCCATCTGGCTGCAGCATGGGCCCAATCCTGCAGGTGTTACATCCCGTGCAGCGCTGGGCCCGAACCTGCTTTGCCAGGTCCGGTCCGGTCCGATCCTTCCTCCAGCCAGCCCTGTGGGCCCCCCCCCATAGCATGGGGCCCTGGACAGCTGCTCCTCTCACCCTACCCTAAGGATGCCCCTGATCCTATCAGTTATAAGAGTTCATTAATGTAAACCACGCAGTTTGGGAAAGCAATTAGACAACATTCAGAGATGCTTCAAAGTTAGAGTTCTTGGAGTAAAAGGTTATTAATTAATAGTGAAGTCAGCCATTTAAAAAATGAAAGCATTTTATCTGTTAGCACACTGTGAATACAAATGCTGATCACTCCTGCCTCTCTCCTCCCATGAGACTGACACCTAGATAGATCTCTTCACCCAGTGAATGATTACAGTAGAAAATAAGCAAGAAATGAGTACCAGGTATTTGAACACAGAGCACGTAAAAATGAAAAATTTGCCCTAAAGTATTGCTGTGATTAAAACCACAGGTTTAGAACTCAGATTTACTAGAATAGTGATTACAGCTAGTGGTGTTTTCTTTTATGCTTGGAAAGCACATTGTGCACCTAGCACATTGTAGGCTTATCAAAAACAAACAGGTCTTCACTGCTACATCTGTGCATATTAACTGTCCAAAATGCACAGGTAAGGTTGCCCGCCAGTGCTTCATGTCCTTTCAGCATGTCTAATTTAACTACACTTGGTGCTCCAAACCCAGGAAATGAAGAGTTAAGATAATGCAAACCTCTGGTTCTGAAAATGAAGCAATATGTGGACTTACAGTACATGGAATCCCCACAAAGCAACTCTGCAGTCTAGAGCTGGCTGGCAATAGCCATTGGAAATGATTCATTAAAGTGATTCTATAATAAGTAGACATGAGGAAGGACTATGAAAATGAACTATTTGGCTCCACTGGTTTGAATGCCAGTATTTATGTGCATGTGTAAATGCTGTGTCCACTGGATTAGGTGCAGCTGTATTGAACAGAAGAGGATTTAGTTGGAGCAGCTGAGACAGTCTTGTCACCTTGATATGACAGGTTCAAGTCCACCTCACTTCGGTGCCGAGTTCTCTAAGGCAGTGTCTATGTTTAAAATGCTACAACAGCACAACTGTGCTGCTGCTTCAGTGTAGAATCCACCTACACTGAGGAGAGGGCTTCTCTCATCAGCAGAGGTAAGCCACCCTTCTGAGAGGTGGTAGCTAGGTTGTTGGAAGAATTCTTCCATCAGCCTAGCACTGTCTACACAAGGACATAGGTCAGCTGCCAGACTGTAGTGGTTTGAAGCAGACTGTGTTTGAATGCAGGCCAAGTGGAGGGAGCAGCTGTTTGCAACATCCAACTGACCTAAATCCAAGTATTTATTTTTTTGCACAGAGATTATCCTTTTTGTTTGTTATGAAGACTCTATAAATCAGGCATGGCCAAACTGCAGCTCAGGAGCCACATGTGGCTCTTGAATGAAAAATTGTGGCTCCCGGAAGAATGTCAGCAAATCAGATTAGTAGGTAAAAGTATATGACTATATCCCTCAGTGCGGCTCTTGAAGGTTTAATAATCAACTTGTGTGGCTCTTGTGTTCCATAAGTTTGGCCACCCCCGCTATAGATAAACTGGAGAGAGTCCAGTGGAGGACAGCAACAATGATTAGGGGAGTGAGGAACATAACATATGAGGGGAGGCTGAGGAAACTGGACTTTAGTATGCAGAAGAGTTAAGGGCAATTTTATAGGGAGTTGTGTCGCACTTTAAGACTAACAGATTTATTTTTTGCATGAGCTTTTGTGGGAGAAGATCCCACTTCCTCAGATGCTTCGAAGATGGGTGAACTTACAGAAAGGAATGAAACTAAATGCAAGGGGGTGTAAAACATAGGATCAGGGCCATCAGCTACCTAAAAGAAGGTTCTAGGGTGGATGGAACTAATCTGTTCTTGGTGGTATTAGATGACAGAACAAGGAGCAATGGTGTCAAGTATCAGAGTAGGAGGCCTAGGTTGGATATTAGGAAACCCTTTTTCTCTAGGAGGGTAGTGAAGCAGTGGAATGGGTTACCTAGGGAAGTGGTCGAATCTTCATCCCTAGAGGTTTTTTAAGGCTTGACCGGACAAAAACCTGGCTGGAATGGGTTCTACTTTGAGCAGAGGATTGAACTAGGTGATCTGAGGTCCATTGCAACCCTGATTTCTATTTCATAGCTAATGAGAGAAATCTAATTGTGCCCAAAAACTGTAAATGACTGTGCCAAGAGAATACAATTCAAGTGACTTCTATTTTAACTTCATATTTCATGCTCAGGTACTCAGCATTTGATGTTATAGCAAAGTTGGGATGGGTGAAGGGGCTGAAGAGGTTGAGGGAGTATTCAGGAAGGGAAGATAGAGAAATATAGGGAAAGAGATGGATGTGGGAGTGCAATACAGTGGGGTATGGGAAGGGGCAAGCAGGATGAAAGCCAGGAAGTAGGAGGTGCTAGGGAAGGCAGAACTTACTGTCCATGTAGCTCAGCAACCCACATGGGTTTTCTCTGCTCTTTTGGTCCATGGGGGAAGTGACTACATTATTCAAATTCTGTCTTGCTGAGAGGGGAGTTGTCTGCTGCACTTTCAGTACGTAGGATGTCAAGTTGCTGAACTTTAAGGCTGCCCTAACAGTAAAGCAAGGTGATGCAACAGGATGTCCTACAGGCACCAGTTTTAAAGTGGCACTCAAGCCCCCACATTTCCACAGAGCAACAGCTGAAGCATCTCTGTGGCCATGTGGGTGTATGTCAGTGCTGAGTTCACACTTAAGAGTGGCATTAATCGCAAACAAATGGTTCATGTTGATCTGCCCATTTAGGTATGTACTCAAATATTTCTCTAATTCCACAGCACAAATACAGAAGCAAAGTCACTTAACACTTGTAATACACAATTTAATAAAAATTCTTTCCACAGTCAGTTCACTCCCATGAAATCAATTTGAGATGAGGTGTTCCTTTAACTCCCCCATGGAGGTGGTTTACACTCAGCCATTTGCTGCCAATAAATATATACGCCTCCCAAAAGCTAATAATGTATTAGCTTGGAGCAGAAGAGATAACCCAGATAAATAAGACACAGTAACTGGATAAGTTCATAAGTCCAGGTCAGACAGACATAATGACTGGGACATGAACTTTGTATAAAACAGAACAGGGACTTAGTTCACTGCAGGCTATTTAGAAATGTTCTGCTTCTTATTACTTTGGAAGAGATGCACTTCCTCACCAACCCTGACACAAAACTGAGCTGGAAACTTTCTAAAATATTGAGCGGTCACTAGTTGACAAGTTCCCTTTTCTTTAGAAGCTCATCTCTGTTCAGACACATCTTTTGCATAATCTTAAAAATCATAATATTATTTTGTAGCATGTCCCAAAACAGTTCTGTTTTTCCCCTGGGAGATGCTGCATTATTTTTTCATTTACAGTAAATCTGAGAAATGTGACAATCAGTGCATGATGTTTCACATCTGAGACTGGCTTAGGAGCCAGGGACCTATGTGTGCTCTCTAAATCAAATTTAAAATCAGCTAGCAAGCTGAGCCCTTCAGAAATGAGCCAGAGAACAAATGCTAGAGTGTTGCCTTTCTTCACTTTTTCAAGAATGTCTATAACTCTCAAATTATTGTGGTGACACCTGGCCTTGAGGTCTGCCACTTTAGATTTAAGAGAATATAAATCTATGAGGCTTCGCTGCACTTGGGCAGAGAGCCCTTGGTCCTGATCTTTTAGTGATGATATTCTTGGTTCTGCTTCTGCTTCATTCACCCATGCATGCAGACAGGAGTAACACTGATTGCTGTACTGGAGGCTGGGAAGGAATTTTTCCCCAGGTCAGATTGACAGAGACCCTGTTTTGTTATCCTTTTTGCCTTCCTCTGCTGTATGGGGAGTGGGTCACTTGCGGGTTTAATCTAGTATAAATGCTGAATGCTTTGTGACTTGCAGTCTTTAAATCATTACGTGAGGACTTCAGTGACTCAGCCAAAAGCTAGGGGTCTATTTCAGGAGGGGGTGGGTGAGGTTCTATGGCCTGCAATGTGCAGGGATCAGACTAGATCAGGAGTCGGCAACCCCCGGCACAGGTGCCAAAAATGGCATGCAGGCCGAGCCTGAGCGACATGCAGCACCACTCAGGCTCCCTCACTGCCCCACTTCCCCAGCACTGTACAACCTGGGGCCACAGAAGCTACATTGTCACGGTTCCAGGCCCCCGCTGTCTGTGCTTCTCCACTGGGGAGTGTGGCCAGCAGAGACAAAGAAGCTGCGGTGTGCAGGGCTCCTGGTCCCTGTTGGCCATGCCCCCTGCTGGGCATTACTAGAGCTGCCACTGCTGGCAGGAGCCAGCCTGACCCTGGAACCAGAGGCTACCACTGGCAGGGGTGGGTGCCAGCCCCAGCTGGGAACCGGAAGCCATCCACTGGCAGGTGCCGGCCCCGGCCAGGAACCAGAGACTGCCTTCCAGCAAGGTGGGAGCCAGCCCTGGCTGGGAACAGGAGGCTGTCCGCCAGCGCGTGCCAGCCCCAGCCCCAAACCAGAGGCCTGGCCTCACCCCTTTCGAGCACAGGGGCTGGCAAATGTTGCTGACCCCTGGACTAGATGGTCACAATGCTCCCTTCTGAACTTAAAGTCTATGAATCGATGAGTAACTGAGGTGACAGTCTGCTGCCATGTGGTCATTGTGGCTGTTATATGTAGAGCCCTGCAAAGATACAAAAATGTGGAACCGCATCTGAATCCACATCCGCTCAGTGATAACATTAATCCGATCCGAAATCCGCATGCCAGGGTTTAGCTGCATCTGTAACCATAGCTGCAACCGAGCTTGGGCTCACATACAACTATTCAGCCTTTGATTGGTTCATTCCCCACATGGGTCCCACCCACTTGTTCCTTTTTTATTTGTGGTTTGCATGCTGTGCTATTAATCAGATTTCTTTGCCCACCTATGAAATTTCTGATTCACAGCAATGGCTTGCCAACTGGAAGCAAGAAAAGGAAGATGTGGGCAGGGGAATGAGCCAATCAAAGGCCAGCAGTGAGTCCCCAAGCGCCACCTTGAGACTCTGAATGGCTGGCAGATCACAATCTAGGATTGGCCAGAGCGCTTCGTCGCTCCCCTGCATGCTGCTGACACAGATTAGTGCAGCAGCTTCAGCAATGGATCACAGTGTGATAAGGTAACAATAGAAGCTGCATCCATGAGTTGGTCCGCAGCAATGGGTCTGCAGTTATCTGTACCTGCACCTGTGGATGCGGATACCCGCGGATCTGCAGCGGATACCCGCCGGTTTGCAGGGCTCTAGTTATATGTACTGGAACTGAAGCAATGCTCTCTTGCATCACAGTGTGCTCAGCCATAGACATCTGTGTCAGTGGGTTCAGGGCCTCCATTCTTCTTGTTTTTCAGCTACTTTTAGATAGTCTCAGTAGACAAATCTTTGACTGTTGACCTTCCAGAGATTTGGGGCACCTTTTTCTTTGGGGGTTTGAGGCTGAGGTGGTTAGGGGCCTTGGACTCAAGGTGGAAATAGATACTAATGGAGGGCTCTGGAGCTCAACTTATTTGCTCCTCCATACTGCACGGGCCCCTCAGAGTCCAATACCTAGACTCTTAATGAAGAAATGGGCTTTCAAAGATGTAATCTTTCTATGCTTCTGCAGTGTGTTAGGGATTGCCAGAGACCTTTGCTATCTTTGAGCTTAGAACACTGACACAGCATAGCCACAAGGGGGAAAAGTTGGACACTTTCCCTGCCAGTGACATACCTGGACTGGAGATAGGCGAGTGGAGGCATCTGTGCCCCTTCTGCCCCCTTTCCTTACAAATACCCCTACAGCCCACATTTCCTTCCCTTGGCTGAGGGAAGGGGCTTAGGCCTTTCCTGCCATCCATGGCTTCCTGATCAAGAGAGACCCAAAAGAGAGACTCCAGGAGTAGGAAAGAGACACCAGGATCCCTATTCCCCAATGCTGCTTCTCCTGGGGAAAAAGTAAGGTTAGAGATGCACAGGAAAGTAGGAGGGAGGAAAAGGGTCAGAACTTTGCAACAGAGTATATATGGGAGTCTTCAACTCTACATTTCCATGCCCCTCATTTCTGTCTCTCCTTTAAAACATATTCTCCCACTGACTATAAGTCAGTACATGCACTGTTGCTATGTCTTCTACCACCTCCTCAATCTCTGGGCTTGCAGATGCCTGTCCCCATCTGGGGAGAAAGGCTGGGAATGGTGGGTTGTACTTGACATAAGATACATCAAAGGTGATGATGAGATAAGGGAGAAGGGGAATGAAGGGAACCCAATGCAGCCAGTGTAATCTGTGGACAGGGTAATGATTGCAAAGGAGTCAGTGGCAGGTGGAGGGGAGAGCTGGACTGTGAACTGGAAGATGACGGGAGCCCCTTAGGAAATGCAGGAAACGTCTGTGACGAGGCCTGATCACCACATGGAAATAAGCATCCTGCAACGGTGGCAAACCAATCCCCAGGATCCAAGGAAGGGATAATGTGATTGAGGGTCACCATACGGAACGTTACCTTTCTGAGAAACTTGTTTAGGCCCTGTAGGTCAAGAATGGGCCTTAAACCTCCTTTCGATTTGGGGATCAGGAAACAGTGGGATTAGCAACCCTTCCCTTCTGGGGACGGCCTCCACAGTGCCCAGAGACAATAGCCTCTCTACTTCCTGATCTAGGAGCTGTTCATAAGAGGTGTCTCTGAAGAGGGACTGGGAAGGGGGAGGGTGGTTGGGTGGCTTCACATGGAATTGCAGGGAATAGCCCTCGTGAACCATTCTTAAAACCCATCTGTCTGTGGTGATGGAAGCTCACTGGGAATAGAAGTGGGAAAGCCTCTCTTAGAAGGGAGGGATGAGAGAATCCTGAGTACAGGCACTTGCTCACTGACCTTCATAGTCATATCAAAAGTGCCATCCCTGATTGCCAGAGCGGCGGTGGCTGGACCTAGATGGCCTGCCTGAACAGGTGTTACGTCTGCCCCTAGGAACTCTGGCTCTCTCTCGCTGTCCCTTTGACACGATGGCCTGCAGCTGAAGGGTTGTCTAGGCTGAGAGAATGGCAGTGAAGACTGCTGCGCATAAGCATGACAGGCCGAATGAGGTGAATTAAGACCCAGGGAGCAAAGGGTAGCCCTGGAATCCTTCAGACTATGGAGTTTATTGTGTGTTTGGTCTGAGAAGAGGACGTAGCCATCGAAAGGTAAATCCTGGCTAGATTGTTGGACTAGAAGACAGAGGCCCGATGCCTGAAGCCATGCCGCTCTATGGAGTCTAACAGCCGACACGATGGCACAACCCACTGAGTCAGCCGCATCCCACGAAGCCTCCAACGCCATCCATGTGACTAAACACCATCTTGGATGAGGGATGTCGAAATCCAGGTGGTGGTTGGGAGGAAGGAGGTCCAGCCAAGGAGCTCAAAAAATTGAAATTATACCTGCCAAGAAGGGCTTGGTGGTTTGCCATTCTGAGCTGCATGGTTGAGGTTGAATAATTTTTTTTTCCGAATGTGTCCAAGAGTTTGGCCTTTTTATTTTCTGGGGTCTAGGTGGGCTGACCCTGGCGCTCTCTTTGATTACTGCATCCACGACTAGTGAAGATGGGGTGGGGTGTGCATATAAGTATTGAAAGGTAGCTGCTGGGACATAATACTTTTTCTCCATCCCTTTGGATGTGGGCACCACGGATGATGGAGACTGCCAGATAGATTTTACAAACTTCAGCACCCCTTCGTGAACAGGTAGGGCTACTTGAGCAGGGCCGAAGCTGAAGACATGGAAAAGGACATCAGAGGATTCCTTCACTTCCTCCGCCTCAAGGCCAAGATTTGATGCTAGTCACTTCAAAAGGTCCTGGTGGGCCTTGAAGTCATCAGGTGGAGACGAAGGCTCCTGGACCACAGACTCATCCAGCAAAGGTGACAGGCACTGGCAGGACAGCACCAGCGAGGGGCAGATTCTGGCCAGGTCCGATCTGCCTGCTGATTGAGACCACCGGGCTGAGGGAGGTTCATGGCCAACTGGCAGGCCTGAGGCAGAAGGTGGAGGTGAGCCTGATAGCTACACCCAGGGGCCCCAATATGGCCAGTTAGCCGGCCAACTCTGGGGGAGTTGCATGCTGGTGGACTGGGGGCCCGAGTTAACGCTGCCTTCTGGGGACCCCACACTGTCCTGAGATGACTCGGTGACAGAGTCAGATGACATAGGCGACCAGCATCTGGGCCTCTTGCGCCCCTCTCATATTCGTGGCCTTGAGCGATAGTGGAGGGGCTCGAGGGAGGAGGAGGAAGAGGAGGAGAAGGATGGAAAAAAGAGTCCTTCTCCGCCTCGGTACCAAGACCTCTCGGCAGCATTTACATGGAGAGAGGCTCCATGGGAAAGCCAAGGTCCTCTTTTGGGAGACCCCAGCAAGCTCCTGCTCGCAGTACAGGGGCACCAGGAAAGCATCGGGAGTGGCCCTGGATGGCGAAGGGCCCGCCGGCGTCACCATGCTGGGGCATTCACACTGCCACACTGGTGAATGAAGCAGCAGCTTGCCCCGCGAGGGGGGCCCAGAGCGAGGCTCCTCAGCAGGCAGAGGGGAGGGCAAAGCCTTGCTCCTTCATATGCCTCTGGTGTCTACGGGGCCATGATGTGATGTGATCTGCCCAGACACCACCCGGGGTCGAAGGAGGGTCTTTCTTTTGCTGCCCGGAGTGCTCCTGACCCATATGGGCTTCCCTCGGCACTGCTGGCGTGGCTGGTGCCAGTACCGCTGACTAGTGTTTAGCGGTGGAGGGGAAAGAGGACTGCCGAGCCAAGACCAAGCACAGAGTAGCAGAGCTCAGGGCAGAGGCTGAACAAGCCAAGTCCAGAGCTGGGCTGAGAGCAGACTCCATTAAAAGCACTTTTAACCTGAAGTGTCAATCTTTCTATATTCAGGGCTTAAAAGATTTACAGAATTTGCACTTTTCAGGTCGGTGAGTCTCCCCTAGACACTTTGGACACTGGTCATGTGGATCACTAAAAGAAAATGCTTTGCCTCATGCGGCACAAGGCTTAAACCCCGGGGAGCGGGCATGTCCCAGGGAGAAGGATAAAAGCAGGTATCACACCACTTGATCTAAAAACACTAACTAGCTAACTACACTGAATCACTATGCTAACTAATAATTAAAATAAAAGGCAGGCAATCTTTCAGTGGTGAGCAGAGGGTGTTCCGACAACCGTCACAGGTGGCGGAAAGAAGGAACTGGGGGGTGAGTGAACCAACGAGGGATATTATAGAGGAGAGTTTGTGCACCACTCCAGGAGGTGACCCCACTGGTCCTACGGAGCAGACTAAGAGTAAAAAGGTTCCAGCAGCTGGCGTGTGCAACCCATGAAGGAATATATGTGAGCAGCTGCTTGAAGAACCAGGAAATACATTCTGCCATCTTCAACACCCCAACCTCCTGCCCTTGCTGTAACTGAAAAAAATACAGTTCTAGACTTTGCAATAATGTACTTGCACTAGGAGAGGTAGTGATACAACAATGAGAAGTAGAGTTGCTATCTGCTTTTCATCTCACTGCAGACTTATGTGGGAAGGTCATGTGCAGCAGTTAGTTTATGTGTGCAAGGATGTCCTCCTGAGAGATCTCAATGACTCCTCCATGGACGTGCTTGGCAACCCTCTCCAGGAGGGTTGCCTTATGGCTTCCTTCTTAGCTGGACACTTTCCCATGCTGGTCAGCGGTAACTTTGGCAGGCACCATTGCAGTACACAGGATGGCAGCATACAGACCCAAGCAGCTTGGGAATGCAAGCAGTGCTTGTCCTCTCTGCCTTTGTTGCCCTCAGGAGCGATGTATCAACTAACACCACCTCTACCTGTGGAAATCTGGGACAGGATTCAGTGTCATTGCCTTAAATGCATAGTTTCATACAATGGAGCAATCTTTTCCTTTCCTGGTAGACTATACTGGTGCTGTCAAATGGTGCCATATACAATCATGTCCAAGCAGAAGTGTTAATGAACATGCCTTATTTAACACTTTAGGGGAGCAAGGGAAGGGAGTTCTGACTCTAGTTTCACTTTCCATAATGAGTATACTGACAATGGTACTTCTGTGTGCTTTATCTGCAGCTGTTTGCCATTCCAGCCTTGAGGAGTTCTTCCTTCACACCCATGGAAGGCCTGAGCCAGAGAAGGAAGAGAAAGAAGATTAGGAATGATATATTTAATGGCTATGTCTGTGACCTGGGCCTCCTGGGATAACCTTCTGAATATGCCACAATCAGAGCAAGCTGCAAAACCAGGGGCCAAACCCCCAAAACACTGACACGTGGTACTTAAACCAGTCTCCCAGCCAGTAACAAAACATGCTTCTGACTAACCACTCTGGTCATCACCAAGCCTAATAAAATAGAAACAGCCCCCTTACTGCACATCAGATCCTATGGTCCCCTCTAGCCACTGGGCCTCTTTAAGAAATAGGTTCTCCTGATCCCAAAGGGCCAGCCACATCACCCAGAACTATATAGGCTTGGTCCTTACCCAAAATACCATGCTGCCAGCCAATCCTTTAGTAACTACAACTAAAGGTTTAATATAAAAAGAAAACAAGCTACATATGAGAGATGTTAAAGGGTCAAAATGAATCACATACATACAAATGATTTAGAGTCCATAGAAAACATATCCTTGAAGATCCTATAGTTTGCAGATTAGTCCAACTCCTTTGGTGTGCACCCAGCAGCAGCAGCAGCTGGGTGGGTCTCAGTCCTTTGTTCAGTTCCAGAGGCAGGTGTTGGTTGCAGACAGACTGGAGACTAGCGACTAAAGACAAAATGGAGAATGGGCGATGGCGTTCTATCTCAGAGTCCTTGCCAGACCAAAATGGAGGTGGGCCACATGGTCAGTCTAGGTAACTGGTCAAACAGGTTTCCTCTTGCATCCACTGTAGCTGGGAGTCCCCTCCTGATGGGCTATTAACAGGACAATAGTTTACAAAGGCCCAGTCTGGGATTGCCTCAGTTCCAACAACTTGTGACACACATAAGACAAATAAGATTCCTAGATTCTATTACAAATATGATACCTACATATAAATCATATAACCATTCCTAGCATATTACAACCTTTCTACTGATACCAAACATGGCATATCACATATGGATTATTGCAAATATGAAATATCAATATGAAAAATAATCGTACACAGTCCCCTAGATTGAAACAGCATCACAATGTCCACACGCAAATTTTTATTTCAAAATAAGTCATTTCGAAATGACTTATTTCAAAATAAAACCCTTATTTCAAAATGATTTATTTCAAATTTAAAACAATTAATTTGCAATAAGGCAAGCACCTCCAATCAAAATAGCATGCCCTGGGCGTGGACATGCTATTTTGATTCAGCAGAGGGGCAACTTGGGAGGTGTGGCAACATGGCCTCCTGGCGGACCATGTTGCCACCCAATCCCCTGCCTGGCTCTCACTGGGGGGTGCAGGTCCCCCAGCCCACTGGCTGGGCAAGGGGGCTTGCAAGCAGTAAGGGGGGCCGGGGCTCCCCCGACTGCTTGCCCCAGTGCCCTGGCCATGGGGCAGTCAGGGGGGACTGCAGCTCCCCCGCCGGCTTTTCTGGCTCCCGCTGCAAGCCGGGAGCCAGAGGGAACCAGGGCTTCTCTGCCCGCTTGCCCTGCTGCCGGTGAAATTGACCACCTGCTCTGCCACTGAGCCTGGGCAGCGGGCAAAGCCAGCACCAGCAGCCCCTGCCAGGGCAGCATGCCTGAGCCCTGGCAGCGGGCAAAGCTGGCATTGGCGGCCCCCACTCGGGCAGCATACCCCAAGCCCAGGCGGCTGGCAAAGCCGGCATTGGCAGCCCCTGCTGGGGCGGCATGCCCCAAGCCCGGGCAGCAGGCAGAACAGGTGCCTGCACCGGCTGCCGCTGGAGGCCATGTGGTGGGGCAGACGTGGGGGCACCCCAGTCCCCCAGACCCTGGCCGCCTGCAATCGGCCAGGGGAGATGCCCACTGGGGCGTCCCTGGCCGCTTGCAAGCAGTGGAGAGGGGGGCTGGTTCCCCAGCCCCTCTAAGGCTCTGTGGCCTGTGGTCAACTCCAGAGTGGTGAAATTGATGACAGGCTGCAAAGCCTGCTAGGGGCTGGGGGAACCAGCTCCCCTCCCCGGCCACTTGCAAGTGGCAAGAGGCGCCCCAGAGGGCATCTCCCCTGGCTGCTTGCAGGCAGCCTGGGGCTGGGGGACTGGGGCACCAGGCTAGCTCTGCCCCCCCCCCGCCTAGGCGCTTGCCACCCGGGCACCTGGGGCAGTGGCAGTCAGCTCTGCCCCCCAACCCGGACCAGGCGCTTGCCACCTGGGTGGCGGGGGCAGTGGCAGCTCACTCTGCCCCCCCACCCAGGCTAAGCGCTTGCTGCCTCGGTGGCCAGGGCAGTGGCAGCCCACTCTGCCCCCCCCATCCAGGCTCCATGCCTGCTGCTGTAGGCGTGGAGCCCAGGTGGGCAGGCAGAGCAGGCTACCATTGCCCGGGCAGCAAGTGCGGACCCTGGGTGAGGAGGCAGAGCCGTCTGCCACTGCCCCGGCCACACAGCTCCCGCTGCTCCCCCCATCCCCAGTAAGGGAGAGCAGCGGGTACAGCCAGCTGGGCACCTGCCGCCCCCTGCACCTCTCCTTAGCACTCTGGTCAGGGTGCTGATCCACTCCCTGGCCAGGGTGCTGGGGAGGAAGGTCATTTTTTTATATCGGTATGCAGGGCATATCAATATAACAGAGCCAGACACGGTTATTTTGAAACCAAAGTTTTGAAATCACCCTCATTTCAATACAAAACTAAGTTTTATTGTATCAAAATGATTTTCCTCATTTTGAAATAAGGGAGCTCCTTATTTCAACATGAGGAAACGTTGTTTGGACCTGTCAACTTTTATTTCAAAACAACCGTGGTTGTTTCAAAATAAAAGCCTCTTGTGGACATACCTTATGTGTCCAGGGTCTGGAAGTTGAACATTGCAGGCAGCTTGCAGAAGGAAAAACAGGAAGGAGAGGAAATAGGCCCAGGAGTCCCATCAGGAAAAGGAGAGAGTTGCACTAGGACATAAAAGGGTTTCACTGGAAGTAAGCACTGATGATGCAAACTCTCGGGAATGTCCGAGTTCAACAATCCAGGGCGCACCTCCATTTGCTGTCTATGGAGCATGCCATTGCAATGTCTCCCTACACTGCCCCCACCCAGCAGTCCACTGAGGGGCTGCTGCAGTAGCCTTACTGCTTCCCCCTAGGGGACATTAAAGACAATCACAGCTTCACAAACATCAACTGTGACGTTCACAGGTCAGAATAGGTGTAGCAGGAATAGACATGAATGTTCTTTCCCCTTTCTAATTTCTATTCTACTAATTCATTAAGTTTTTGATGCATTGGCTTTAAAATAGCATAATTTTTTTCTTTTCACTCACTTTGTTACAGAATAAAATTAGATTATCTGGAACATAATTCATCTTTATTAGTTCACATGTGCCGCAGAGTGCCTAGCCATTCTGAAAGGAAAAACTCATTACTGTACAATGTAACACCCCATGGGATCACTGACAAATCAAATCAACAGGTGCATTGAGAATGTGAGATTCATATATGTACACCAAGCACCATACATCTCCTAACAAGCCCCAGAACAGCAGAGCCAAGACTGAGCCACACTCCACCTCCGCCCCAGTACTGAAAGCATGTTCAGCTGTCACTCTGCACTGCTGAGCTGATAAATAACTCTCTCCGAGGTGCTGTTAAGGAGGCTGGTATATGGACCCAGGGGAGCAAGGAGTAGGTTAGAACCTCCAGGTGTGCTACTGGCATTACCAATGGTATTGCCAGGCAGGAAAGAAAATCCGTTCTTGAAGCTTTCTGAAAAGCCTGTGTTCCTAAAGATGGGAACATCATGCAGCTTCCCTGACCAGCCAGTACTGATGTCATGGAAGCATCTCCAGTGACCCACCAATGCTTGTACACCCATAGAATAATAGCCCTTTTTGTTGATGTGCTCTGCGGCAAGGTAGTCTGATGCCAACATTGGGATATGCATGCCAGTCTATTGCTAGCTGCTGGAGCTCAGGACCTCCATTGTAGCAAATCCTCCCACTACCTCCTGAATGTTGCTGGGAACCAAAGTCCTGCACACCAGCTGGTGATGAAGGGCTCTAAACACTTGCATGACAACAGCTCCCCCAGTAGATTTTCCAATCCAAAATGCCTTCCCCACAAGCTAGTATTGTGAGTTTCACAGTGAGATCACCACTTGCTTCTCCACCATCCATGCAGCTCTCCTTTTGGTGTGCCTGTGCTGGAGTCCTGGGTGAGCTCCACACATAGATCCAGGAACATGGCTTTCCACATCCTAAAGATCTGCAGCCTCTGCCCATCATCCCAAACTTGCATTAGGAAGTGATCCCGCTAATCAATGCTCAGTTTTTGGGCCCAGAAGTGGCTCTCCACAATTAGCTGCTCCATGAATTCGTTCTCACTATGTCCCACAGCAATCTGTCCTCCAAGGTATCATCATATTCTCCAGTCATTTGGTTCTTGCAGCCCTGAAAATACTCCATGATCGTGCACCCTGTGCCTGCAGCACTCATGACAACAGTGAAGAGCTATGTGGGCTACAGTCTTCTGTCAGATATGGTGGGCAGCAAGGAAGGCCACTTGAGTATGTTGGGATTTTGGAAGGAAAAAAGTGTAAAATTATGGGATATAGATGGCTATGGGACAGAGACAGTTGCATACTGGGAAGTTGACCCTTTGCACCCAGTCACTCTGCACAACTGGTTTCTGCTCCAGCATAAAGACCTTACTGGACCCTGCATTAGTCTCTTGACAGCCTTTAGCAGTAACAGCTGAACAATGGTAGTAGGGCCATCAGAATTTTTTTGTCTCATTAGCTATTGTTTTGTACAAATACTTCAAAACTGTGAATTTAATGTATAGTGATTGTGATTTTGTCTTTGTGGGCTAAGTAAGAGTTTATGGGCCCAAGCAATATGGAATTTTGCACAACAGTAGGCCTACACTGCACAACAGAAACATTGATGAAGAAAGGAGGAAGGCAGAAACTGAAGGAAGCCAAAGAAAGATGGCAGAAAAGATATAGTACTGAAATCTGCTCCTTCTCTCCTTAACTTTCTTCCTCCTACCAAGACTGGTAGTGAGGAAGTCCAGGTGAATACAAGCCCAAGTGAACCTGACACACCTGATGAAAAGGAGCAGCTTCCTGCGATTTCTCTAGCTGTACTCCCACACCACTCCTCCGAAGACTTATCAAATGATAGGCATACAATTATCACTTTTCCCAACAACCCGGGTGAGTGAGACATGACTTCTCATCATCTCGTTGCATATGGGAAAGTAAAAGGCCCACAGATATGCCAAATCTATATGCACTTTTCATTGACAAAGCAAGAGCACAGCAATCAGAATCATTATCTGATCAAACCAGTGTTTGAATAAGACAAGCTTAACAGATTAGCAAGCAAGAATGGCACATCTGTTCATCTTCTAACAAGAAAATCTACTGTTTCTATTGCCACCTGTTTTTTGATACCAAAAAGCAGACAATGTTCTGTGATGGCTTCAGCGACTAGAAGAATACTGCATGCATTACTAATCATGCAGTAAGTGCGCAGCGTACATTGCCCGTTAGCAACTACCCTGCCTGCAAGCAGATTAGTGGTAGAATTGATACCCAAATATTAGCCAGTCTGCTGTGGATTGTTATGTTGAAAGAGCTTTTTTTTTTTTTTTTGTATTTGTCAAAGAATTTTACAATGTTTTTTCTGTGTGAACCAGTCTTTGGATGATACTTACAGATTTGCTACCAAAGGGATAGCTAGCTCCAAAAAAACCAAACAAGGAGTCCTGTGGCAATTAAAGACTAACAAGTATATTTGTTGCATAAATTTTCCTGGGAGAAAATCCCATTCTGTCAGACGCTTTGAAGATGGAGGAACTTACAGAATGGGAGAAAATAAATGCAGGGAAATGTAAGTCATGGGAAATAGTGTTTTATCAAAAGAATTATGGGCAATTTGAAGGTGGAAAGTGATGCCCAGGTCTTTCCCATTCACTTCACACCACTGGATTAAATGTTCCTTGTGATTTTTTATTAAACAGAATTATTTCTAATAATTCTCTTTCTATACTTTTCTCCTTTCTCTGTACTTAAACTACTAAATTTTATTTTTAAAAAATCAAATTGATGAGGTAAAACGTTTCATTTGTATTTTAGCTAAGGGCATTCATTTATTTAACACCCATATTAATTCTGACCATACAGTAAGAAAATGAGTAGTGACGACTACTGCAGAAATGTCAGTGCTAATTATCAAAAGTAATCCACGCATTTAATGTTATATTATACAGATGAAAAATAAATCAGGATTGAAGCTCAAAATTTATAGCATTTCATTGGTTAGCCTCATTAAAAAGAACATTATTACAGTGAGAGGTGGTAGCACCACTTATTATGGTTGCTCAGTACTTCTCATTATAAAACTCTCCTTTCAGTTTCCTTATAACTCGATCAAGCTTTTACCATTTGAGCTGAAATTTTCCATGGTGGATGCCTGCCTCAGGAATATTTTACGTTTAGAAAGTGTCAGCCAAACAATTCAACTGTTTTCAAGAACACAGCTTGGGAAAAATACATTTTGCCACGTGAAAAAATTCTGCCATCCTTTTCTGCAGAAGGTCCCGGTTGGAGCAGGGATTTCAGATTCAGTAGAGCTGTGCCCTTGGCATCTGAGATGCACCTTCAGCTATTCTTTATATAGTCAAAAATTATGAAGACTTTGAAAACTTTCAGCAGACACTCAGAGACTTGCTAAAGATTTGCAGCTAAAATCACCAAAAATTCCACCTTCACTGAGCATGCTCCAATCCCTAAGAGCTTCCTCGTGAGACCTTTCTGCGCATATGGCATCCCCACAGCACAACTGGGTATGCTCAAGGCCAGGATTACAGTGGTCCATAGGACTTCCCAACATTTGTCTTCCTGTTGTTGATGGCCAAGTGGGGCTAGGCAACAGAGTTAAAAGCAGAGAGAGCATTGCCCCTGGGTCTCAGTGACCCCCGTGTGGACAAGGCAGGTGTCTGACTCAAATGCAGAAGGGGCAAGAGCCAGATGTCAGATGGAAGGCAGGAAAAGTAGTGTGGGATAAGGACATCAGAACTGGAGGCTGGAGGGAGAGAAACTGGGACTGAAAGTCAGAAAGGAGATTGGGATCCTGGAAGAGAAATAGCAGCAGACTGGGAAGTTTTGGAATGGGAGACTGACATCAAATGAGGAATTTGGGAATGACTGGGCAAGGAAGTAGGAGGGATGGGAGGTGGGAAAGACTGAGATTGGTAGAGGAATCAGGGGAAGGAGCCTGGTACCATGATCCAGTAATGGTAAGGACCAGGATTGAATTAAAGTGCCTCAGGGCCCCAGGCTGCTCAATTTCATAGGCTCATTCTTCCTGGCCCCCAGTTCCCCAATGTGGCAGTGGCCAGCCACATGGGGCCCACAGACTGGCTTGCTATGGGGCAGGGCAGACCACTGCACAGATCTGGAGTGCAGCACAAAGCACCTGCTTGTGCTAGAGACTGCAGCCCACGGCACCCCCGCCCCATGTCCAGATTGCTGATCTGCTGGTGGGGCAGACTGCCCAAACCATTAGGGAAGCGAGGGCAGGCCAACAGTAGCACACCAAGAAGCACTGTTAGGCCACTACTTCAGGCCCCAGATCAGTCAGGCCAGCTTCTGCTGTGGGAGCCCAGCCAGCACAGATCCACACTGTGCCTCAGGCTGGAGACAGATCTGTCTGCTGCAAAAGGGCCTCCCCTTAGCCCAGGACCCATTCCTAAACTCCCTGCATTAATCCAGCCCTTGCAAAGACACAGGAAGCACCATATGTGTGCATGTGTATGTGGCAAGGCCCAAACCGAATGAGGAGCTGGTTAGAAAAAAGTCTTGTTTGGCAGAGTGATCAGATTAGGACTGGGATAAGAAGCCAGGGTAAAGAGAGAGGACTGGGACAAAAAGGGTCAAATTTGAGGGAAGAGGAGGGCAGGGGGATTTGTGATTATTAAAGCATGCTTCCCTCCAGAGCTTAGCATGGAAATCAAAATTCCTGAGTCTCAAATTCCTCTGTTGTCAGCAGGTATCTGAGAAGCATGTGTCTTATTCCCCTCTAGTGCCAGTCCATAGAAAGGCTGACAAGAGCCTCTGCTACCTTAGTTCAGCCTCCTTGCACATATGTACTATAATCCAGTTTTAATTACATGATCAGACTTTTTCCCACAGGGCCCCTGACTCAGTCAGTGCACAGAACAGACGGTGCTCACCTAATGAGTAGTTGATATTTTATCCTTGTTACTCAATATATCACCCCATGCTTTATTTACTAAGCACCAGTGAAACCCTGCTCTGAAAACGGAATTATTAAATTCCTCATCGTTGTTCTATAGGGGTCACCACCATGGCATGTGAGTGTTCTGCTCCACTTTTTGCAGGTGAAGAACTGGAGCACAGAAAATATTAATTCAAATGTTTCTACTAATTTTGGTTGCCAAATCTCAGATTTAAAATGGATAGCCGTCTTAGTCTAGTCCAGTGAAAAAACAACAAGGAGTTGTGTGGCAGTTAGGAAGTGGGATCTTCTCCCACGAAAGCTCATGCAAAAAATAAATGTTAGTCTTCAAGTGCCACACAACTCCTTGCTGTTTTTTCAAATCTCAGATGTCTACCATCTGATTTTTTTTTCAGAGTACTCACTTTATATGTTCAAAGAACAACTTTTTAAACTTAAACTGCAACTGTCAGTGTTCAGCAAATGGAAACTGAAGAATACAAGGTTAGTGACCAGCTGTGAAAAATATAGTTTATGTAATTTGTCTGTCCTCCTGTAGGCACTCTGTTGCTGAGGCAAGAAGAGAATGCCATTCTCCAGCGCAATATTCCAGCACTCTCTTAACTAACTTAACTCTGCTTTCTCTCCCCTGCCTTTCACTCAGGGCTGGCACGAGCCACAAGCCAATAAGGCCCTGACTCGGGGCAGCTCAGCTTAGGGGGCACCATGGCACTGTGCCAGGGGTGGAGTGGGCCTGCCCATGGGGTGGATCCTGCTCTCCCGCCCCTCCCTTGGGCTGGCTCTTCCGCCCCAGGGGCAGGGAGGGCAAGCCCAGAGGCGTGGCGAGAGACCATGGTCCACCCCATGGGCCAGACAACCCCACCCCTGGGCCAGCTGCTCCCCCCCAGGGGCAGGCTGAGCTCGCCCAGAGTGAAGGCTGGACTCTGCCATCTGCCCTGCTTTCACCGTACATCTTCCTGCTTCTGCAACTGGAGGTGCAGGAGCCCCCCCAGACAACCATCTTCTTCATGATGCAAATAGCAGGTCCATCCTGTGCACTGAATGAGGTAAGGTCCTGTGGAGAAGTAATATGCAGGCCCACCAACAGCACTTCCAGACCTCAGAGTAGAAGAGTACTAGAAAGGCATGGTTTGGCTTACAACCCGTGGGCAATGGACAAAAACTAACCTTGGGAGACTGGCTCCTTGGCCCAGCACTTCCACTTTCACTTCACTACTTCTGCATCCCAGGCCTCGTCTCCTCCTGATCACCTGCTGACCCACCCCATCCCTCCTCCCACTCACTCACACATCCTTATGCACAGCCGGCAAGTGATGGCAGTCAGGCTAGGGAGGAGAGATGCAGCTACCAGTCCACTCCTCCAGGTTTAATCGGAGAGCTACAATACCAAGAAGAGCACAAAGTCTAGATCTGAAAGCAGCACTCTCCCTGGTCCTGGGAGAGAAGATTGCTCCAGAGGGGGACCTCTAGCAGAGGGGCTATTGCCAGCTCTAGCAGTGCTGTGTACCAGTTCAGCCTCGGCCAGGGCCAAACTAGGAGGCTAACTGCCACCCTGTCCCTTTTAACTTTCAGCAAGCACCTTGTGGGTTAACGGCGTGGGTGGGAAGGCATGCACAAGGGCCCTCAAGCAAGGCAGGAGAAAGGCATCGGACAGAGCTCCCTTGTCTGTAACCTTCAGGTGGCTAGAATTAATTTAACTGCCCTTCTCCAGTGCCTCAAAAAATAAATCTCAAATTCTTATAGGAGCTGGAGACCAGTCTTCAGTCTGTAAGGGACTCGCAGCAAAGACTGTTCAGTTACCCTCCCCAGATTAAAATACTACCCAAGAACAAACATCATAAACTTTAACTACTAACTTGATAAATCTTGTCATAAGAAATCAAAATGAATTTAAACTGAACAGTCACCACAGAAAAAACTAGAGTCCCACAGTTTAGGTGGAGTTCACCCAAATCTCAGTTACAGTCTCTGTTCAAGTTTGAAGGCTTGAGTTGCAGGAAGCAGCAATCCTCTTCTTTGATTGCAGGAATCTTCAACAGAAACCCATGCAGGTGTTTCTTTCTCCTCTGGAACCAGCACCATCCAATCATTTTACTGGTTAACCAGCAATCAGTCACATATGCCTCTGAGAAGACTGCTGCAAAATGCTCCACAGCAGGGAGAAAACATCTCGCTGTCCACTCATGGCTTAGCTTCTCCTAGTCACACACTGAGCACACAGGCTCTTCTCCTTGCAACGCTGGGACTGCAGCTCTCATAGCATCTGACTGCAGCAGCAGTAGAAAGCCTTGTGGAGTATGCTTAATACAACCACCTACTTAATTTCCAGAAGCTTCTGGATCTGGGCAGCCAAATCTGCCCAGCAACATAACCTAGCCTCAAGAGATCCCTTAAAGAGATAGCTCCTTTAATTAGACATATGGGTTACCTGTCCAGACCACACATGGAACAGAATTGGTGTCACTTCCTGTTCAACTCAAAAGAGAGGGCAGGTTGGATGGGGTTACCAGACATCCAGCAAAAGGAGGACATGCCCTCCTTTTTGGCCTCATGTCCTCCTTCCTCCAGGCATTTTTAAAATATTTGATTTTGTCTGGCTTTTTCATTATGCCAGATGACTTGAATGCTGGGGGAAGTGTTCCGGCTAGACCCTCTAAAAATAGAAGTGCACCAGAAGGCGGAGTTCTTCTGATGCATGCCTCTTTCAGCTCAGGAAATCGTGGCTGGCAGAAGCAAACCTGCCCATGCCTCCCCTCCCTTCCTTTCCCCGTGCCTGGGGAAGCCCCCCCCGGCCCAAGCAGCATGTTCTCACTCTATTTTTTGCTGGGGCTGGTGCCATATTTAGCCTCCAACCACAGCCCAGGCTTCCAGCATGGCTGTGAGTCCCTGGGGCATGCCCCTTCCCAACCCTGCTCCACCAATAAGGAGGCCTTAGGGACAGGTGTTTTAGGGGATGCAGTAGCTGGGGTGGTGGGGGCAGACATTTTGGGGGCAATAGCTGGGGTTGTGGTGGGGCAGGCATTTTGGGGGAGGTTTGGGGGGCAAGCATTTAGGGAGCAGTAGGTGGGATGGCTGAAGAGGGCCCAGATGTGTTGGTGTCCTCCACTGTCCTCCTTTTTGTACTCTCTTCCATGTTTTGCTTTCTGGTAAGCCTAAGTTTGGAGAACCCCCCACTCGTGGAAGAGCAAATCAACAACCTTCTGATGGAGAGACCATTCATGGCAAGGTAAGAAGGATCTGCTGTGGCAGTCTGCTGTAGCATTCTTTACACCAGGAAAGTGAGAAGCCATGAGATGAATATCCTGTTGACTTGCAAAGTCCCATGTAAGCAACATCTTTTGGCACAAGGCTGGGGAATGGCTCTACACCCCACTTGTTTATTTAATGTATAGTGTCGTGTTGTCCATTAGAACTTGGACCACCTTGCCCTTGACGAGAGGAAGAAACACCTCAGAGGTCAATTACACTGCCCTGAGTTTCTTGACATTTTTGTGAAGTCCCTACTTCTGCTCCAACCACGTCCTTTGAGTGCTGAGGTTGGAGCTGACATGTTCCCCCCATCTGAGATTCAAGATCAGGGTGACTGAGGGAACCAGGAATTTGAGAGAATCTCCTGTGTGATCATCCAAGGATCTAGCCACCAGCCTAGTGAGGAAAGGACTGCAGGGGTATTGTGTTTATAACTTGTTTAGAGGTTCCTCCACAGGGCAGGAGTCTTGCTCCAGAAAAAAACTCATTTGAGGCACAGGCCCCAAAGCCCAGCCCAGGGATGCTCCCAGCAGACTGCCTGCAACTTGCAGTACCAGTGCTGCCCCTGGCGGGCTCCCAAAGCCCCCACATCTGGCCCTGTTTGCAGCAGGCCCAGGGGCCCCTGCTCTCAGCAGGCCCAGGGGCCCCTGTGCCCTGCTTTGATTTGCTGAAATAATCTGACCTAAGCCTATGATTTACACTCCCTGCAGCTATTTTTCTTCCCATTCTGTAAGTTCTCTATCTTGAAGCATCTGACAAAGCGAGATTTCTCCCATGACAGCTTATGCAATAAATAAATTTGTTAGTCTTTAAAAATGCCTTCTGTGGTGAGATGACCAGTTCTCTGTATGTAGGAAAAGTGGTGGACATGATATATCTTGACTTTAGGAAGTTTTTGAGATGGTGTCTAACAGTATTGTTGCCAGCAAGTTAAAGAAGCATGGGGTGGATGAATGTACTATAAGATGGACAAAAAGCTGGCTAGATCATTGAACTTAAAGAGCAGTGATCAATGGCTTAATGTATAGTTGACAGCTGGTAATAAGTGGAGAGCACCAGGAGTTAGTACAAGAGGCAGTTTTATTTAGCATTTTCATTAATGATCTGGAGGATTGTGTGGACTGCACCCTCAGCAAGTTTGCAGATGATGCCAAGATGGGGGGAAAGGCAGATCCACTGGAAGCTAGAGGGGGGACACAGAGTGACATAGACAAAGTGGAGGACTGGACCAAAAGAAATCTGATGAGCTTTAACAAAGAACACATGCAGAGTCCTTCACTTAGAATGGAAGAATCCCATGCACTGCTACAAACTGGGGACCAAGGGCTAGACAGCAGTTTGGTAGAAAAGGACAGTGGAGAAGAGGCTGAGTACAAGCCAACAGTGAGCCCTTATTGCCAAGAATGCTAATGACATTGCCGACAGATTGAGGGGAGTGATTATCCCCCTGTGTTCAGCACTGGTGAGGCCACATCTAGAGTACTGTGTCCACTTTTGGGCTCCCACTACAGGAAGGATGTGGACATATTGGAGAAAGTTCAGCAGAGGGCAGTGAAAATGATTGGAGGGCTGGAGCTTGTGACTCATGAGAGGCTGAGGGAATTGGGCTTGTTTTGTTTGCAGAAGAGAAGAATGAGGGGGAATTTCATAGCAACCTTCAAGTACCTAATGGATAGGATGGAGCCAGGATGTTCTCAGTGCTGGCAGATGGCACAACAAGGAGCAATGGTTTCAAGTAACAGTGTGGGAGGACTAGGTTGGATATTAGGAAAAACTTTTGCACGAAGAGGATGGTGAAACACTGGAGTGGGTTGCCTAGGGAGGTGGTAGACTCTCCATCATCAGTGGTTTATAAGGCCCAACTAGGATGATTTAGTTGAGGTTGGGGATGGTCCTGCTTTGAGCAGGCAGTTGGACTAAATGACCTCCTGAGGTCCCTTCCAACCCTAATCTTCCATTATTCTGTGATATAAGCACTGGCGTGGCCAAACTGTGGCTTGGGAGCCACATGCGGCTCTTGAATGAAAAAATGTGGCTCCTGAAAGAACATCAGCAAATCAATTTAGCAAAGCAGCCCCAGCCCAGGACTTCAGGAGGAGGTCGGGACAGTGGGGAGAAGCAGTGGTGCAGTCAGGGATGGCAGGGAGAAGCATGGCATGGTCGGGATTTTAAAAAACTCACTACTAGCCTGCAGTCTTCTACATGCAGCAACAGCTAAGTTTTTACTGTATAGGCCTAATTTTCATGGTAACCTGAAGTAATTATTAGAATCTGACATTAGTAGGATCAACATGTGCCTTCTTTTTACGATAAAATTAAGTGTGCAATGAATTTTAAACTTAGTAATTTTGGAGTAGGTAAAAGTATTGCTTTCCTATATGCCTCAGTGCAGCTCTCAAAGGTTTAATAATCAACATGTGTGGCTCTTGAGTTCCATAAGTTTGGCCACCCCAATATAGCATATCCTTTCCCAAGTGTAGTTTGGCCACTGTGGAAAACACAGTAATAAAACAAGCATCTTCATTTTATCTTCGGCTATGGGGAATAATAATTGAAATCTGTGATATTATTTAGCTTAAAAGTATCTGTGGAATATATTGTATGAGGATTGTGAAGTTACAGTTGATATCTTTGTCTCACCAGTGATTGATAATCCCATTAATGTAAGCCACAACTGCTGCAAAAATAATTGAACAACATTCAGAGCTGTTTTAAAGTCAGGGTTGTCACAGTAAAAAATACTGAATGTTGAAGTGAATAATTTAATAAAGAATGTGTTGCCACTGATTAATGAATGCATTTCATCTATTAGCATACTGTTCCACTGCCAAACATCCTTCTCCTCACCCAGGCCCATCCAACCCATGTAAACTCAACAAACAAAGGAAGGAAGAAGTGAGACGAGGTAACAGATAAAAATGAAAAACCTTACTTTAAAATACTGCTGTGATTAAAGCCACGGATTTAAAACTCATATTTATTAGAGTAGTGACACTTTTACATTCCTAATTGTATCTAGCCAACCAATTAAAAATTAGAGCTGCAAGATAATTCATTTGATGAGGAAGCTTATGAGCTTAGGAGAGTTTAATTAAAGTAAATGAACAATTTAAAAAATGAATTTTAAAAATCAGTGCTGCAAGAAAAAGAATTACTGTGAACCAACTGGAAGAGATCATGGGGGTGGCCTGGTGGGGAAGTTACCATTGCTAAAGGGAGACTAATGTCAGAGACGAGGAAGGTCACACTGTGCTGAAACCACTATCACATAACTAGATGAAGAGTGAGATTGGACTCTCCCCCTGCATTTCGTTATGGCTTCCTAGACCATAATTGAGGCTGACACCTTCTGCTTGGTCCAACGGACAGGAATGACAAATACAGTTCATGGCTCCCTCCCCACAAGAAAATGAAAAACATTTCACTCGTTCATGCTTCTGGATATGAGACACTCACTGAAATAACCAAGAAATTCCCCACTGGTATCCTATTGCACAAGTAGAGGCACTTGTGGCCCAGGGAGCTCTTGATATCAACTAGCAGGTCACGTAAGAAATGCATAGATATTTACAGGACTCCTCTGTGGCTATGTGCATAATAATTCACTAAACTGGTATGTGAGCTCTCTACCAACAGCGTAGTCATTGGAAGATGTATATCTGGATAATATTTCAGGAATCATCTATCTATAGTTGCATTTATGTTCTTAAAGCACTGAAGTTAAAAGCAGCTCACCAGGAGATGACAGGCTTTGGACAGGTTCAGTTCTTGGTTACTTTTTCTGTCTACTCAGGAGTGTGCTATGCGCAGCATAAGGCTATTTGCATTCAGCAGTGGTTCCCAACCTGGGTTCCACAGATCCCCGAGGTGGTCCGTGACGGTGTTGCAGGGGTCTGCGTCACTGCTCTCTGCCAGGGCTGGAAACCAGCTGCAGCCCTCATGCTCCCTGTCGGGGCTGGATACTGGCGAGGTGGTGGGGATGCACAGAGGGCTGCCTGCTGCCACTGCTCACTGGCTGCAGATGCTGGCAGTGGCTCAGCTTTGCTCCCCTGCAGAGGCTGCCTGCCCCCACTCCCCTGCAATGGCTGACTGGGGGCCGTGGCAGTGCCACCTCTGCTCGCTGGCCTGGCAGCTTGCTGTGCTCCCCTACAGGGGCTGGCTGGGAGTCATGGCCACAGCCCCGCTCGCCAGCATGGGGAAAGGAAGAGGGCCATAGCCGCAGTGTCTTTTGCTCCCCGCCCAGATTCTGGCCACGTGGGCCAGATTTTTGGCCACATGGGCTGGATCCTGCTAGCAGCATCCCGACAGGGGGTCCACAAAATATTTTGGCCTACAAAAGGGGTCCCCGCTCTGCAAAAGGTTGAGAACCACTGGCATACAGAACCACCAGCTAAGCAAGGGTGTAAAACTGAAAAGAGATTGCAAAATGTGCAGGCAGAAATACACAGTGGGAATGGGTCCAGCTTATGGACAATGGCCAACAAATAATTTTGATATGTCCAGGGTTGCAAAGAGACAGAGCATCCTTCACTGAGGACCAGCACTGCCAGTGTGCTCTGTCTTATAAAGGGGGGTAAAAGGGTGTGCACGTGTTTCACATATACCCTAACTGAAAAACATTGCAAAGACTTTGGGTTGCAAAATTGCATTAGACAGGATAATATCTTGCATATTAAGCCTAGGCTCTAGAGTGTGTTATGACTCTGTTTTGCACATAACCAATTGTTTCCGATATTTTTACTTGCTGTCATTTGAATCTCTACTCCTTGTTATAAAGACTTTTCCGTCTTTTCCGAATCAATCAGGGCTTTGTGCTAAGCAGAGCTATTGACCTGGGATGTAACTGGTAAGCTGAACGTCACCGTTCCACTGGGAGCAATGGAACTGGGAATGCTGAGGGTGCTCAGTGGAACAAGGTGGACAATCCAGGGAGATACGCAGAGGCAGAGGTTAAAGTTTTGTGGTAGCAGGGAGTGGAGTATCTGCTCAAGATTTTCATGCAGACAAAGGGCTTGAACCCCATAAAGGAGATTTTTAGAATGTTTTCCAAAGAGTAAATTACAATGTTTTGGAGCCAAAGCTCAAGAATCAGTGTCTCCAGCAATGCCAGGGGAAGGAACCAAGTGTATACATGCATGTTCCAGTGTCTGGAGAATGTTACTGCAGCCTGCAGGGACTCAGGATGGCTGTTGGCAAAGTGAGAACAGCCAAGCATATGTCCAGAGAGGGGCGAACAAGCATTACTACAGGCATGGTGTCAGGCAGCTCCAGTACGTAGGCAGCAGTCTATGCTAGCATAGAGTTGCTATGCAGATAATCACATCTGGCAGTTTAGAATTGAAGAACAAATCTGAAATATCTTACAACAAGCACTTCATGCCTCTTTAACATGTCACAACAAGACAATATTCCACTCAGAGACAGCATTTACATATTCAGGCTTGGATGGAAGAGGCCAGGAACCTGTTCAGATGGTGTCTGAGGATGGTGCAATATCCAATTCTCTGTAACTCCTTGTATTTTATGTTTTATTAAAGCAAAAAGAAGCATGTATTCAACAATTATTTGTATATAGCCATTACTTAAGGTCTGGTCTACATTAGTGTAACCCTTCTGCCAGGGTGGGCTGGCAGGACAAGGGCCAGGTTCTATATCTAGAGGTTTCCCAGTAGTGTAACACCACCAACTGGCTTGAGCCCCCACCCAGATTTATGGGGAAACCTACACTGTTCCCTGGGCACCCCAAAGGGAGTTAGGCTCCCCCACTCCAAGCACAAGGCTGAGTGTAGTAAACAGAACTTTTAATAGTAGTAAAACAGAATGCAAAAGGCCAAATAACAGAAATCAGCGCTAATCTAGAAAAATCATTATAAAGTGAAGTTCCCGACAACCCACACTGCATAACAGAACATACAAACTTAATGGCAAAACTGGCACTAATCTGGAGAATCAGTGCTAACTAGGCTCCCAACCAACCCTAGGGTACATAGGGAACATCGTTCACGCCAGCTGTCCGCCGACACCATCTACTGGTCACTCACTCCATCCTCTAGAACTGTTCCTTGGCTCTGCCCACTGTCCACCAGCTCTGGCCTCTGGTCACTCACACTGCCCAGCTCGCCGCTGGCCACTCTCACCATCCCCCGGCTCTGCCTGCTGTCCCCCAGCTCTACTCTCCGGTCACTCATGCCACCCAGCTCTCCGCTGGCCACTCTTACCATCCACTGGCTCCACCCACTGTCCTCCCGCTCCACCCTCCACTCATTGCACCACCCAGCTCACCACTGGCCACTCCCATCATCCACCAGCTCCACCCTCTGGTCATCTCAGATCAGAGAGAGGATTTTCTCTCTAGCAATTTTAGGTCAGTGAGAGAGTTTGCTTCTCTCCCTGGTGATTCCAGCTCTTAAATACCTGTAAGTAACTATCTCTATCTAAATAACAAAGGCCTCACAAAAGGCTTAGCTATAGCTATCAAAAAACAGGGAAAGCAATAGTGGAAAAGGCCAGAATAGTCTCAAACATCCCACCCCCATCTTTTTCAAGTTCTCTCAGACAGAAACATGCAGTTGCCTTTCCTACAAGCCTCTTCTTAACTAAGGGTGGTTTTTACCGTTTAATTAACCCACACAGATTTGAAACAAACAGAGAGTAGCAGTTCACAAAAGACAGTATTTTATATTTCCCTTCAGCAGAATTACAGATTTTGACAGATTTGTGATCAGATTAACCCCAAATACCATTACCCACTATGCCCTGCACCCAGTATGCTAATACCTAATTGTGCTTTTTTGTGTTCATGCTAATACAGAACCCCTGCAGATTAGAAACCCCCCTTCAGAAGCTGTTAGACACAGCTTCTAAGCCTACCTTACATCAGAAAATGGAGTCATCTTAACTATATCACTTGGGTGCATAATTAAGCCAACTCATATCGCCATGTAGACAGTGCTAGGTTGATGGAAGAATTCTTGATTATCCTGGCCACAGAATATAAAACAAAATGACCTCTTGATATAAAGCTAACACTGTGTAAAGTTCACACCTGGTAAATAAGAACACTGTGAAACCAAAGATAAATGCACTAAAATTGGTGTGTCAGAAATAAACACTTAGTGGCAGGGGCATCGCTGGCATTGGGCATGCCCAATTGGGCTGGGGATCCAGTGCCTGATCCCTGGCTGGCCGCGGCCGTGACCGCAGCAGCCCCATCCCTGGCCGGGGATCTGGGGCCCAGCTGACCGCCCGGCAGGCCCCGCCCCTGGCCAGGGATAGGGCCAGGGGGAGGCTGCGCCACCACAGGCGGCTAGGCCACAGCGGGGCCGGGCCAGAAGTGGCCGCTGGAGGCATGGCCCGCGCCTGTGGGCAGCCAGGCCCCTGCTCCCCAGCCGGGGATCCAGGGCCCGGCTGGCCACCCGCAGTGGCCCCATCCCCAGCCAGGGATCTGGGGCCTGGCTGCCGGCAGCCGCAGCGGCCTCATCCCTGGCCATGGATCGGGGTCCTGGCCACCCTCGGGCATGGGCCCAGCCTCCAGCGGCCACTTTTGGCCAGGCCGCACCGCGGCCTAGCTGCCCGCAGCGGCGCAACCCCCCCACAGCCCTATCCCTGGCCAAGGGGTGGGGCCTTCCAGCTGGGGGTGGGGCCTGCCCACTGGAGGTGGGGGCTGGGGCCGTGCCCCGGGTCCCTCCCCGCCCCAGCACCGCCTCTGCTTAGTGGTGGCCTAAATATGAGATGGACTATTTCACACACAATTTCCTTTTGAGGCCTTAAAAGAGAGATTGTGGAGAGGCAATAAATGGCTACTGGAGGAAGTGTCACCATCTCTTGGGACCCTGAATGTTCGTCATCCTGACCTTGAGAGATGTTCTAGCCAGACCAAGCCAGAGATGATATCTCCATCTCTACCATTTCCTCCTGACTCCCAAACACCACCTGTATGAAATGGGAACAGGACTTCAACAACAGTTCCAGCCCATTTTAACTACTACTTTTCTTCCCAAAAGGACACCATCTGACAGACTGACTGTCAAACAGGGAATATTTTCTTTCTAAAACTCTACTCAGTTTTACATTTCCAAAGCTTTAGCTGTGTTCCCTTCTTTTATTTCTTTAATAAATGGTTGAAAGGGTATTTAATCATGTGTTTGCATGGTACTAAACTGGCTAAAGTCTCTGTATACCAAAACAGTCTTTGTTTAATACTGTTTAATGGTGGACAATGACTGGGTTATGTTAGCACCGTTAGCCATATATTCCATCTGAATTAACCCAAGACCCGTAAACTTCCTGTGATTCAATTCCTATTTGTAGCATTTCCCTCTCTCATGGGGGTTGTGAGGATAAATACATTTAAGATTGGGAAATGCTCAGACTCTGCAGTAGTTGGAAGGCAATATAAGTGCCTCAGAGAGAAATAAGGTCATGAGTCATGAGTGCATTACCCTGACTGCTTATTAGGCTCTTTCATCTTCCCTCTGTTTCCTTTAAATAATACTAATTTCCTTGCCAATCTTCATAAAATCAAATCAAAGCACCTGTGCATTTTAGAGTGCTTTGAAATATCACTCTTAAACTTAAGGCTTTTATTTCAGGCTAAAACTTTCAGAATGAGCTACTGCAGGATGCTGGCAAAGAGCAAGAAACATGCAAAAGACACATTCTGTGAAATGTGCCAAGCATTGGAATCAAACTCCTAGTACATGGATGCTATAAAGCTCAAGGGCCATAGCATGTAAGTGAGCCACCCAAGTTAATCTAAGGTCAGCAAAGCCCTACACTTGCTTTACAAGCACTTTTATCTCTTTGAAACAGCAGTTTAGGTCAACCTATTTAGAGATTTCAACCTTTATCCTGTTCCAGGGGGTAGCTGCATTAATCTATTTCAGCAAAATAAACAAGGAGTTCTGAGACATTCTAAAAGCTAAAAAATTTACTATGGCATAAGCTTTCATAGGCTATACCCACATAGTTATGACCCAGGAAAGTTTATGCCTTACTACATGTGTTAGTCTTTTAAGTGTCATAAGACTCCTTGTTAAACTTTATCCTGAATACCTTCTTCATTATCACCTTCCCAAAGGAACAATTAGTGACATTAGCAGAGAGCAGTCCTGAGTGGTTGATACCAGTGCGATGAGATCAAAGCCATAGTTTAAGACCGAGGAATAAAGAAGTTATAGAAACAATCTTTTTTTTAATATCTCCTGCTTTTTAAAGGAGACTTTATGTTGAGAATTTCATTGTTGAACAACCCCATGTCTGGACCATTAACCCAACCACAGCACCTCATGAGGCACAACAATTGCCAAGAAAATCTGAGCACACATGGATCTTTTGAGACCTTTGAAAACTTCGCTGTTAAATAGTAAGCAAGTTTTCTCCTCAACTATCTAATAACCAGCAAACTTCAGAAGACTCAGAGTCAGAAATCTTTTGTTCACTAACCAAACTTTTGAAGGGTTGGGGTCACAAAGATCTCTGGTGTAACTTTATAAAATCAACTGTGACTAGTTTTGCAAATTTTTTAGCATCCAGCTGAAGACACCTTCAAAGGGTTCTGAGTTTCTAAAAGTGCTGAGTGCTCATTCTGAAAATCAGGCCTCCTTTGAAGAGTTCTCAAGTAAGATATGGAAAAATCACTAGTCAGTTTTTAAATCTCCATACTATCCCCTATTCAATAAGTCCCTCAACTGGACTCTTCACAAATGATTTCCTCATTATCCCTAACTGGTGTTATCCTTGTGCTGGAAAGAACTGCTGCCATCTAACCCAGTTCAAGAAGTATGGTATCTTCAGGCAGCTGCCAGGAAGGGCCATGTTCCATTCCCTTAAAATTCTGGATGATCTGAGTGGATAGAAATGATTGACTCTTCCCCAACACTGCAACTGGGATTGCAATTTACCAAATCAGCTCAAATTTAGAAAATATAGCCTGAAAGCTTTGGCATCCTTTTAGACATCCCAACAGCAAGAGGCGTGTGTGCAAACGTGTTTTTTTTAATGAGCTAATAAAATGCCTCCAGTTTCACACATCCAAATACCAAATATCAATTTGCAAGGAATATTTCGCTCATCTCTGGAAGCATATCGTTGACCAGGATGAGATTAAAGTACAAATCCAAGGCGGACTCTGATCACTAGACAAACTGTGTAGAAACCATTTGGACTGTATGTAAAGAGAAACAACAAAAAGTTTTAAATATTTTTTTTCAATCAGTAAAGGAATATTTTCAATGCATGTCTTTTATCTCATCTCAACCAACTCTGAAAGTGCTGTCCTTTCCTTTACAGTGTCAATGGTGCTGAAAGTTAATAAAATAATACTTCCATCAGGGACAGGAAGGTGGTTTTAAAATTTCCTTTCGCATAATACATTCAAGGTGCACTTGTTCCATCAGCCAGGGAACTCAACGTACCTGTTTAACCATGAGTACTTTTATTGTACTAACAGACTATCTGGATCAGATATTTTCAGAGAGATCCTCTCTACATTTGTAAGGATTGTAATATAATAGCACTTAAGTTTTATGCCTCAAAGAGATGTCCCCCTCCTGTGCAACCCACTTAAGGGTCAATATCTCTGTTAAAACATTTCATTAAGCTGGTGTTAAGGGGAGACCTCCACTAAACTTCTCTGAAAGTGACAAACATAAAAACTAAAGAAAAGAAAAAGAGTACTGTGTACACCCAACATTTCACTTTAGAAGACAAGAGAAACAGGTAGTGGAAAGAAAAAGGTTGTTTGGATGAGTTTAACTCTGGCCCCACTCTGGCATTTAAGACAGCCTTACCCTTCATTGAAATAGATTCATTTAATCAGTTACCTCTTACCAAGCTTTTTTATCTCAGTGATTCTAAGCAGTTACCTCCAACCTTCAGCTATAAGGGTCAGGGAGAGCACTTGCTTCTCAGCCTTTCTCCTTGGTTCAGCCTTCAGATTTACTGGACTGTGACGTCAGCTTTGTTTTGAGCTCTAATTTTTGTCTTGTGGACTGTGATCCTGCCATCACATTTGACCTATTCAATTCTCATCAGCTTGTTTCACTCATACTGTCAATCTTAGTGTGCTCATTCCCACTCTGTCACCATTCTACTCACACCATTCATTTCCCCTTCTTCCTTTACACTGTCTCGATTTACTTTTTCTTGCTGTTTCCCCTGTTCAACCTCTGTTTTACTTCCCCAAACATTCATCATTCCTTCCTCTTCCAGCAGCCAACAGAGAAGGAAAACAAAACAAAAACAACCAAAAAATACCAAAGAAATTCAGCTCCTAGCATGACTTACAATCAATTCAAGCTGAGTGAACATACATAAATGAGATTGCAAGGGTGAATTGGGCCTGAGTTAGGATCATATACATCAACATTACTTCACAATTAGCTTTAGTCCAATATCTGTGCATCAACACACAAATAAACAAAACAGCAATAAGGTATTCATATATGATACCTGTATCAGGAGGCCTGGAAAACATACTTAAATCAGAAGTTCTTCTGTATGTTATGAAGACAGAGAAGTTTTGGGTGTGGCCACAGGGATGTCTGATAGATAAACTTAGGGAACAAGAAACCCCAAAGCCAGAAATATAAGCAATTAGCTGGGGGGGTTGTTATCAACTTTGCCCATCAACTTGGGGTCTGCTCATTTATTAGGGTTACTTCCTTGGGGGAGAAGGGAAGGTTGTAATTCTATTAGTGTACTGCTTGTGTCACTTGTGTCCCTGTTTGGAGTTTACGTCTCCCTTCTGCAAATCCCTCCCAATGGAACCACCCTTGCAGGACCTAAATTTCCCAAGACTAGGTTCCTAAGTGCGACTGAGCAGACCGGGTTTATCAGCACTCTCAGCTGACCCCTTATGTGTCCCTGAACTCAGCAGGCCGGGTTACACAGCACTTCTCTGCTGCCACCCTTATGTGCCCCTGTACCACACAGGACTAGACTGGAGTATGTGTCTGAGCAGGCTGGGTTAAAACAGCACTTTCAGCTGCCACCCTTATATGCCCCTGGACTCAATCAGGCTAGGTCAAAACAGCACTTTCAGCTGTCACCCTTATATGCCACAGGTTCAGCACGCTGGTAACCTCTTGATGAGCAAACCTGACAAGGAACTGGGCATCACAGGGATCTTTGGTTAGGTAAAGGAACGTTGCTGCAGAGCAATATAGGGAAGCCAAGAACACAGAGGAAGTCTGGCAGCCGGCTTGATTAGGAAAGTTACTTTATTGCCAGGTACATAAAACTTAAGAATAATTATAAAAGGAAAGAAAAATGCCCAAACAGTTATAATATTAATAACCATACAAAAGGAGGAAAACAATCAAACAGTTACAATATTACCCACTTTCAGTTACAGTGTTGGGGAAAGCTAGCCCAAGTGGATTACAAAAGATCAGGTTTAAAGAATTATGGTTGGACTAAGAGGAAAAAAAGAGAGAAGCGGGGGGGGGGGGGGGTGTCACCACTCAGTGCACTCGAAGGTACCCAGGAACCAGGCTGTTCAGCTTAGGGTCTGGAGTGCTGGAGACACCATGATCAGCAAGGAGAAGGTGAAGTCCCAGTGGACCTGATGCAGCTTGTAGATTCATGCAACAGATCAGGCATCAGAACAGATTCAGAACTAACTCACTCTTTTGTGGAACTTGGGTAGGGATTTTTGTAGGGAAGAAACAATGGTTCCAGGCAGAACACTGGGATTGCTTTCGAGCAAATAATGACTAAAGGAGTATACCAGAGGTATTTTGTTTAGGTGGACAATAGGAGCTGATCTTTCCTGGTGATGGATGGCATTCCTCTGTGGGAGCTGACAATGCAATCAGGCAGATTCACTATGTTGGATGTCAATTGAAGGTCTATTGACTAGAATTGGTCTGAAAACTGCTGGGCTGGGTGTGTGCAAGAATGAATTCATTTGTCTCAGGAACAGGGATCCGCCATCATGCAGTGCTTCTCTGCTTTGCCAGTCCCAGAGTTCAGTGCGACTCCTGCCTTGGAGCTTTGTTCTCCGTTCAGGATGCTAATTCTGGTTCCATCCTTGATGCAAATGAAGTTTCTGCTGTCCATTCAGTGTGCTGATGGTTCACAGCTTTCATGTGGATGAGGCTAGAGGAGCTGGCCTAATTCCAGCACCCTTGCTCAAAGGGGTTTTAGCTGTGTCTCCCACTGCCTTTCATTGTTTCTGGTTTCTGGTTCAAGCAGAGGCTGAAGGTGATGGGGAGAGGGGGGTGAGTTTCAGTGGCTGGATACTATGCCCTGATTCTCCAAGAACACAGAGCTACCAAGTAACAAGTTGGTGTTATAACTACCTTTACACCTTCTAAAAAGGATGTGAATTATGTATCCATTCTACAGCAGAGGCCTCCCCAGCTTGTCACATTTATAACAGTTGAAGATCTGGCTATAATGTTTTGCATATTTCAGTCAAACTGACACAGTTCAACCTATACACATATTCCATCTATTAATTCAAAAGAAAATCCATTCACAATCCTTGTATTACTTCCATCTTTTAAAACTCTGGTACAATTTAATACAAAAGGCTGTTCTGCCTATTGCCTTTTTGCAGTTCCTGTTCACCCACACCTGCCTTTTCCACCACAACCACGGCATACCTCACAGAAGACCAAACATATATAAAAAGGGTAGCCGAACCATAGCTTGGCCACATGAGCCTATTTTATAGTTGAAGCATGGCTCACAGTCTTCCCCACTATGCTCCCCTTCCTCACTATCCACCACCTACCAGACTGGGGTGAAACCTTGGAGCTTCTGCCCCATGGCAGGGTGGTGGGGTTAGAGGAGTCTGCTCAGCAGGGAGAGGGACATTGCAGGTCTCAGTATGTTTGGCCACACCTGACATATAACATAGTAGAAAATCAACATTAACACTTTCAGAGGGTTTCTCCCCCTAGCCTTGTGGGGTGGGTGTTTTTTTTTTTTGTTTGTTTGTTTTTGTTTTGTTTTGGGGTTTTTTTGGTAGAAAGTGGTTATACACCTTAACTGTGTATTTAAAATTACTGGCAGCTATCTGCCAGCCATCAGGAAATGCAGCAATAGTTTCAGTAGCAATATGCTACCCAAGGAGTCTGCCACACTGAGAGAATCCTTAAGTGGTTGAATTCATTAGCTTTCCAGTTGCTGTAAATTGCCGAAATAGTGCAAAATAAGAGCTACCATCAGGTCCATTGGAAGAACATAATATATTCCTTAAAAAAACCAAAGCAAACTTCTTATTGATTAAATCTTTTTTACTAATAGTTGTGATGCTGTCTGCGTCTATGGGACTGTTGATGATTAATTTTCATGTTAATATTTCAGATTGGCAATAATCCAGATGCGATATGCCATGTTTGGTCTCAAAAGAAAAGCTGTAATCTGCTAAGAATGATTATATGGTTTGTATGTAGGTACCATGCCTGTATTAGAAATTAGAAATCTATTTGTTTTTGTGTGTGTTCCGAGTGATTTGTTCTTAAGGCAACCACAGACTGGGTGTCTGCAAAACTATTGTTCCTCTTGATGATCCCATCAGGTGGGCTCCCAGCTAGCTGCAGTGGGCCCAAGAAGAAACCTGTTTGACCAGTTACCCACACTGACCATGTGGCCCAATTCCATTTTGATCTGGCAAGGACTCTGAGATGTCTCCATTTTGTTTGTCTGCAACCAATACCCCCCCCCCCCAGTTGGAACTATTCTCCTGGGACTGAACAAAGGACTGAGACCCACCCAGCTGCTGCTGCTGGGTGCACACCAGAGGAGTGGGGCTAATCTGCAAACTATAGGATCTTCAAGGATCTGCCTTCCATGGATTCTAAATCATTTGTATGTATGTGATTCACTTTGACCCTTTAACATCTCTCATATTTTGTTTTCCTTTTATATTAAATCTTTAGTTGTAGTTACTAAAGGATTGGCTGGCAGCATGGTAATTTGGGTAAAATCCAAGCCTATATTGTTCTGGGTGATGTGGCTGGCCCTTTAAAGTCAGGAGAACCTATTTCTTTGAGAGATCGAGTGGCTAGGTGGTGATTGGAGGAGCTGATGTGCAACAAAGGGGGCTGTTTCTGTTATGCTTGGTGATGACCAGAGTGGTTAGTCAGAAGCATGTTTTGTTACTGGCTGGGAGGCTGGTTTAAGTACCACGCATCAGTGGTTTAGGGGTTTGGCCCCTGGTTTTGCAGCTTGCCCTGATTTTGGCACATTCAGAAGGTTATCCCAGGAGGCCCAGGTCACAACAGTAGTGTTACTAGACCAGCCATAATTACTTCTGCATCATCATATGATATAAATTGAATGAATTGCATTTCCTTTTTCAGATATCATTCACCACAGTCACTTAAAATAAGTATTTCAAACTTACCCTGGTATTTTCAAACAATGCTACAAGTGAGAAATATTTCTTCCTATTGTTCTTTTTCTCTAAGGGTCTAAACTCGGGATGAAAGATGAGACGGAATCAAGGAAATGGGGACTTAGAAAGCATGAATTAGGAGGTTAGGGAGCAAAGGGAGTGGGGATTTCAAGAAAGGTGACAGCAATGATAGCTGAAGTGAGGGGAGAAAAAAGCATTTTGTTTTCCAAGCAGCCATGTTGGGCAGAGGTGGATTTTTTTTTTTTTTAATATCTGATTTTAAGATTTTGGGAGAGGGGACAATAGTAAGTTTGGCAGATAGAAACTGGTTTCAGCTTTTACCTGTGTCACAGGATGCACATCTGTGCAGTGTTTCCCAGCCTTTTAAGTAACAGAGCACACTTCAATGAGACAAACCCACATTTTTCAGCTGAACTGATTGCTTATAAACATCACATTTACTTATGTTTACTGTGGTTATGGTCTTACTAAAGAGGTTTGCAGTATAGTGCATACAACGACATAAAGAAGGATCAAATGCATTGATGTTTTAGATCCAACTGAAAAGAGGTATATGTCATCTCAATTTTACCCTTTGGCCATGTGTTAGAATGTTTGTATTATAGAATGGAAAGACCGATACTTCCCTTTTAATTTGATGATTAATTTTCACAAGTTTTATGACTTGTAATTTTGGTTCGATAGAACATTGTTTAAGATGGAACAATGTTTGTTTTACACTGATTTTCATTACCTTTGTACAAAATTTCACAGCATACTTGGATAGTTCTCACAGCATACCAGAGTGCCATTGACGTTGGGTATGATCGTTGTAACTTTCTTGTTCACTTTTGCAATGCAATTGAATGGTTTGATGCCAAATATGACATGCAAGGGGTTCCTTTATCAATGATCATAACATGCTCTGCATTATTGTTATTATGCATTATGTTTCCTGCAGCGCCATGTATGTATACAGATGTGAAGCATGTTCCCAGATATATCCTATGGCTTTCATAGAATTATAGGGTTGGAAGGGACCTCGTAGGTCATCTAGTCCAACCCCCTGCCAGAGGCGGGACCACTCCCACTAAATCATCCCAGTCATGCTTTTGTCCAGCCAAGCCTTAAACACCTCCAAAGATGGAGATTTCACCACCTCCCTCGGCAGCTCATTCCAAGGCTTCACCACTCGCCTAGTAAAAAAGGTTTTTTCTAATGGTCCAGCCTCGACCTCCCTAACTGCACCTTGAGACCATTGCTCCTCGTTCTGTCCTCTGTTATTACCAAGAACAGTCAAGCTCCATCTTCCTTAGAGCATCCGTTCAAGTAGTTGAAGGTTGCTATCAAATCCCCCCTCAATCTTCTCTTCTGCAGACTAAATAAGCCTAATGCTTTCAGTCTTTCCTCATAGGGCTTGTGCTCCAGCCCTTTAATATTTTGGTTGCCCTCCTCTGAACTCTCTCTAGCATGTCCCTGTCCTTTTTGTAGTGGGGAGCCCAAAACTGAACACAGTATTCTAGATGTGGCCTCACCAGTGCAGAATAGAGGGGAATGATCACATCCCTTGATCTGCTGGTAATACTTCTTTTGATGCAACCCAGTATGCCATTGGCCTTTTTGGCAGCAAGAGCACACTGCTGACTCATATCTAGCTTCCCGTCCACCATGACCCCCAGGTCCTTTTCTACACTGCTGCTATTTAGCTGAATGTTTCCCAGCCTGTAGCAGTGCATGGGGTTTTTCCGTCCCACGTGCAGGATTTTACACTTGTCCTTATTGAACCTCACAAGATTTCTATTGGGCCACTGTTCCAATTTATCTAGGTCTCCCTGAATCCTGTCCTTGCCCTCCAATGTGTCTACTGGTCCCACCAGCTTCGTGTCATCCACAAACTTACTGAGAGTGCAGTCTATTCCACCATTGATGAAAATGTTGAAGAGAACCGGCCCCAGGACCGACCCCTGGGGCACACCACTTGTGACTGGTTGCCAGCTAGACATGGAAACATTGATTCCTACACGCTGAAACCATTGATCTAGCCAGTTTTCTATCCACCCTATAGTCCACCTATCCAACCCATACTTCCTTGATTTGCCAATGAGAATGCTGTGGGAAACTGTATCAAAAGCCTTGCTAAAATCAAGGTAGATGACATCAACGGTTCTTCCTGCATCCAGAAAACCAGTCATCTGATCATAGAAGGAAATGAGATTGGTCAGGCATGATTTACCCTTGGTAAATCCATGCTGACTGTTCCTGATCACTTTATTTTCCTCTAAGTGTGTGAGGATGGATTCTTTGAGAATCTGCTCCGTAATTTTTCCGGGGATTGAGGTGAGGCTGACTGGTCTGTAATTCCCCGGATCCTCCTTTTTCCCTTTCTTGAAAATAGGCACTACATTTGCTTTTTTCCAATGCTCTGGCACCTCCCCTGTTCTCCATGAGTTTTGAAAGATAACGGCCAGCGGTGCTGCTATCTCATCGGCCAATTCCCTTAGCACTCTTGGATGCAGTTCGTCTGGCCCCATGGACTTGTGCACATCCAGCTTCTTTAAGCAGTCCCTAACCTGACCTTCTGTTACCAAGGGCCTCTCTTCTTCTCTCCCATCTGCCACACCTATGGTAGTGGGCTTTGAGCTGACCCTGCCTATGAAAACTGAAGCAAAAAATGCATTGAGCACTTCAGCTTTTTCCTCATCCTCTGTCACATGGATGCCTGCCCTATTCAGCAAGGGGCCTACACCATCCCTGATCCTCTTCTTGTTATTAACATACATGTAGAACCCCTTCTTGTTATCCTTTACATCCCTCGCTAGCCGCAACTCCATTTGTCCTTTGGCCTTTCTGATTTTATCCCTGCAGTCCCTAGCAATATCTTTATATGCCTCCTTGGTCATCTGACCAAGCTTCCACTTCCTGTAAGCTTCCTTTTTATGTTTAAGCTCAGAGCAGAGGAGGGAGATGACCAGAGCAACCTCCCAGTAGCATATAAGCAGTCAGCATTGCAAGCACATAACCAGAAAAGATCAGAGACAATGGGCTAGCTAAATACCTGTAGCACCTTGACCAGAGAAATGGAGGTCTCCTACCCTTTCTGAACAAAGATCACCTCAGACCAGGAAGGGGGTGGGAGGTGCATGCTGAAAACAAATACAGGCACTTTGAACTGGGAGTGGCTTTTTGCCAGAGACTCTCCCTCTTGAAACATCTCCAAGAAGAACTGGGCCCTGCCTATGGCTGCTAATCCATCATACAGCTGAACTTTGTAAGTAATCCTGGACAGCAATGTTAGGTTAGCATGTGTCTTATATTTTTATCTGATAGTGATTACCCCTGATTGATTTGCCATATACTCACTTAAAATCATGTTCTAGTCAGTAAACTACTATTTGTTTTATCTAAAGCTATGTGAACTTCACTGAGGATGAATGAGAGCAGGTTGGAGCATTCCCATTTCTTTGATAAATGGGCAAATTGTTGTCTACAAGCCTACAGTGATTGGGAAACAGTCCCAAACCCTGTAGAATGGAAGTTCCCACTCTGGAGCTGGGGGTGCTCACTGGGGGACCTCCCTGTGCAGCTGGAGAGTGCCCCTCCGCTGCCTGCAACCAATTACACACAGGCAGCTGGTATGGACTGACCCAGGAGTGGGTGGTCACCTAGCAAAAGCAGGGTAAGTTAGGGTTCAGCAGTGGTGCTCAGGGGGACATAGCAGCACCCCAGGCCAGATTCTAGGAAGGGAACGTCACAACCTATTTTCAATATGAAAAATTTAATTTGGTATATCAATCTCAGCTTATAATAATTAGGACCCAAGCAAAATTTAGCACAAATGTCTACAGCCCTGCACGGATGCAGATGCATGGATCTGAATCTGATCTTCATCCATAAGAAATGGTCCACAGATATCCATATTGCAGCTGCAGATGCAGAGAGCTGCTGGGTATCTTGCAGACACCCATGGATTTGTAGGGCTCTACAAATGGCAGATTTGTTCACAGAACAAAAGACTTAGAATTAAACAAGTAAAGAAAAGAATTAAATCAGCAGTGTTTAAAGGCATAGATTAAAGATGCTTTGGATGAGTTAGCTGGGAAACCCAATTCAATATCATCCAGTGTTATACTAGTACCTACAAAATGCCATTACCTCCTCACTGCATCAAACGTTAATATACATAGAAAAACTTGAAGGTGTGGACAGTTGTTATGCGCAAAATTCCTTGGTAATATTTGAAATATTTATTCTTGTTTGCAACTTCACATCCTATGTTATAATGTACCAGAGAAATCATCCTGCAAAACACTTTCAAAGGAAATGTTCAACTAAATCTTGGCAATAAGATGTACATGTGATACACTGTGCAACTAAATAAATAACATGCACTGCAGGCTTGATATGTGTGTATATGAAAAATACATGTAACATTGTATACTATACAAGTGCCAAAGTTTAGTTTCTAAGGATACTGGTATTAAACTGGAGCTCTGGGAAAAAATATCTGGTAATGTTAAAAAGTAATGACTCATAGATTCCATTTTTGCCTTTTCTTTATGTTTATAAAACTCTGTAAAGGCTTTAAATTCCATTCAGAAGGTCAGTAGGGGTTATCACGAATTAAGTGACTACACAATAGTAATATTTGAATTATTTTTTAAAAAATAAATTGGCTGTTTTTAAGAGAGAAATCAGTTAAGTGAAAGTTGAAATAACAGTAATCAAAGAATCAGCAGAGTTCACATACAGTATATAGGGTGAAACTTGTTTAGAAGTCTTTGTTTTGTTTTGCAAAGGCACAGAGAGGCCACGCATTTAGGTCCAGACATCCTGTAGATATCGTTCTTCTTGTCGTAATGTAGCGAGGATTTTCATTGCTTCCAGTTTGTCAACTCCAGCATCAGTGCTTAAAATGTCCACTAAAGTATCATCCACATCTTTAGCCATGTGCCTCGCATCTCTAGAAAAGACACAGGAAAAAAGAAGAGTATTTAGTAGCAGATTTTTCCTTTCCCCAACAGTCTTGGATGCAGGATGTTTTTGGAAACAAGCGATAACTTTTTAAAAACAGGGACAATTTCTGTTTGCTAGTACCCAGGATATTGATCATTCCTGTACTTGGAAGTGCTGGCAACAGCTGTACCTCCTAAATAGGCATGACATGAAGCTTTCAGTACATTCAAATGTACGTGCTGTAGAAATGCAGATCCACACTAAACTGGAAAAAAAAATAATAGACTTCTGCTGGATAGAATCAGACTAGTTTAAGTGGTTGTGGTTATGTTGCCCTCTAGTTACTCAGATACAGAAAGAATAAAAGCTCCAATACTATTTACCACTTAGTAGCAGTTGTAGTAGCATCAAAAGCAGCAGACATCTGTGTTTGGAGGAGGAGCTACTGAGTTTTGAGCTCAGTGCCACATGTTCAATTAACTGTCTGTTCGTATGTAATCAGAGATGCATTGTATACTGAGATGCTCCTAAAATTTCTACACCTAAAAGTGTGTGAGATTAGATTTCCATAAGTAAAAACCTCACACCACAAGTATGTTATTGCTACGTATGGAAACCATTCCCTAAAGTTACAGAAGGGCAGGAAGAGAGGGCTAATAGAATATGCCAAGGAAGATGTGCTGGGTAGCCGTTTGCCGCATTATACCTCCAAACCTGTAGAGTGCCAACTAGAGAACTGTTATCACACAGCTCTATAATTCATTACATGCACATATGTGTATCTTCCACTTTCACAAGATCAATGCCATTTGCTTGTAGCATGGCCCACTTTTAACTGTATAACCACTACATGAACAAGAAATATTTGCAAAATATTATATGGTGAGAATAGAAAAGTGGAATGCATTACCATAATTAAATTAAAAAAAAAAGAGAGAAAGAAAGACTTGAGTTGTAGAGGTGAAGGATCAACATTACACTGTAAAGCGACAAGTTCCAGAGGGGCAGCTGTATTAGTCTAGTTCAGAAAAATAAACAAGGAGTCCTGTGGCACTTAAAGACTAATGAATTTATTTATTGCATGAGCTTTTGTAGGAGGAAATCCCACTTTGTCAAACACTGGAAGATGGTGTTCACACATCTGACAAAGTGGAATTTTCTCCCACAAAAGCTCATGTAATAAATAGATATGGTAGTCTTTAAAAGTGCCACAGGACTCCTTGTTTGTTTTACCATAAAATAGAAACTCTAAAGCAGTGGTTCTCAACATTTTCTGTGCCATGGCACACCTTGCTATCTTTAATTAATTTGAGGCTCACCACCATATAGTTTCCAAATAAACTCATGAATAGTCATAAGCCAATGAGCCAATCCAGAGCTCTTTGAGTAGTTATTGAAAAAATTTTGTGGCACTCCTGCTCAGACCTGACAGCACACCTGTGTGCCGTGGCACACTGGTTCGGAAAGACTGCTCTAAAGCCAGGACTATTTCAGTATTGTAAATGCCAGCCATTTATTTCATGCTGTTTCAAGTCTTTCATTTTCAACAACTTCTATTAAATGCTTCCTTTGTTAGGTATTCAAACTGCAGCCTACTCACCCACACACATAGAAACAACCTCTCTCTTTCAGCAGGACTCTGGCAACCTCTTTAGCACAAAGCCGAATGTTGTCTTGCACATATTTCACTGGGGCTTTCTCTGTTGCAGGTGGAGGGTCTCTTGAGAAACAAACCTTAAGATGAGTTAATGTACCATTTTCAACAAAACTTCTCAGTTCATCTCTGAAAGGCAACACACAATGTCTGAGATCAGTATCTCAAGCACAAATACCAGGTGCAACACAGAGTTCCTATACAAAACACAGAACCTGCCTGAACAAGTAGTCTCTGTCCTGATGTCGGCAGCCAAAAAAAAGCCATGTCTCTCCAAACGTCCAGTCTGTATGCTCTTCTTGGAGCTTCTGTCTAAATGCACAAGAAAGAAAAGACATGTGTAAACCCAATCTTTTATTCAGTCAGTACTGCCAACATTACACCCACAGATTACCTAAGCTCTGAGGACCCTATTTTTATTTGCACTGAAGCCTGTATACAATGGCAAAACAGAATGAAGGGGGCTTGACAGTAAATGAAAATCACCTTACATGTGGATTTCCTAAAGCACTTAGCACTGATCTGCCTCTATGGTCACTAAAGTCAATGATAGCTTTGCCACTGACCTCAGTGGGAGCAGACTTAGTCCTTTTGAAAATCCCATCATACGATCCTGAATGACAAAAAAAGAACACTACCATCCTTCACATCTATCATCAGAAGCAATGCAGAAGTATTTGGGGAGAAAAATCAGCTGAAGGCATTTTCAGCATAGTGTTTATCTAGCAGTAGAAACATTCCCAGCTTTATAGGCATAATCTTGGCCTAAATCACAGTGGGAGTTAGATTTGTTGCTAGAAAAAATGCAAAAAATAGACTACGCTTTACTTGGCTTTTATCTAGAACTTTCTGTTTTAACTTTTTTTGGTGAGACATTTTATATAAGCACTGCGTAATTTGGTATTGAAATTCTATTAGCCTTTTAAAATGAGATATGCAAAATATTTAAAGATCTAAAGAAATGTTAGATGAGAAATATACACTAGGTTTGTAAAAATGCATTCAGTTAATAAAATAAGCACAGACCCTAAGTTTCACTCATTCCTTTAACATAACTTAGTTTAAAAAACAGATACCAGATGCCCCTCTTCTTCATTAATTGACTTCCTTTGGTGAAGGGAAGGAGTCAACGAGGTCCCAGGATAGTCCATATATCTTCCTATGATATCTATAACCCTTTATTCATTATGCTCCCATTCATTCTTCTCCCATGCAGTGATCACTTTTCTCTCTCTCCCCTCTACGCCTCCCCTTTCTCTGATGGAAGGTAACTGCAGGGAAAATCCTACTGCTGTTGATACTTCTTACTATTGTTAGTTGTGTGTAACCCAATTGCATAGATAATGTTCCAGGGTAGCTGTGGGAAGGCACTAGTGAACAGAGGAAATGCATGATTCTGGGTAGCCCTGCTTAGCAAAAAGATTTATAAGTGGGCCTGTATCCTGTCACCTTGGCTTTCAGTTCAGAAACTGAGCTGGCCAGAAAGAATCTAGGGGTAGCACAGTTCCCTCAAAGGTGCATGCATGCGCAACCGCACACACCTTTTCCAGACCCTGCGCACACACATTCACCGGCAGCACAGGGCAGCAGGGCTCAGCGGCTGAGATTGGAGCGGCCGGCAGGCGAGGAGGCACCCTCACTGCCCAAGCCCTAGCAGCGAGTGTTATCTCCGAGCCAAAGCCTCTCGTGGCAGCACCAGGGTAGGGAAAGAGAGACCGGCTGCCGCAAAAGGCTTGGCTCAGAGACAATGCTTGCCGTGGGGCTTTGGGCAGTGATGGCGCCTCCTTACCCCCCCCCCCCAACACTCAAATCTCAGCTGCCGAGCAGAGCAGTGCTTCCGGGTGGCAGGAGCACTGCCAGGCACACTGCTGGGCAGCTGGGGAGGAGGTGGAGCCTGACTCCTGCTTTCTTTTTCTTCCTTCCTTCCATCTCTCCTTTTTCTTTCTTCTTTCTCTTCCTTCCTTTCTTGTTTCCTTCCTTCTTTTTCTCTTTTCTTTCCTTCTCTTTTTTTACTTTCTCTTCCTTCTTTTTTTCTCTTCACACTTCCCTTCCTTCTTTCTTTCTCTTCCTTCCTTTCTTGTTTGCTTCCTTTTCTTTCTTCTTTCTTTTCTTTCTATTCTCTCTTTTTTTTCTCTCTTCCTTGCTTCTTTTTCTCTTCCCTCCTTTTTCTTTATCTTTCTTCTCTCTTATCTTCCTTCTTTCTCATCTTCTTTCTTTTTAATTCAATCCATTTTAAAAAAAAAAAACTTTAAAAAATTATTTTAAATTAAAAGCTTTCTAAAGATTAAATTTCAACTAAAAATCACACAAATCAATTAATTAAACCCAACTAATTAATTCTATTTACAATAAACACGTTTTAAAACATATTAATTTTAATAAACACATTTTAAAACATAGGCCTATTTTGTGCAAGAAGCAAGGCATCCTGTTGCAGTTAAAAACTAACAGATTTACTTATTACATGAGCTTTCATGGGAGAAAATCCCACTTCATCGGATGCTTTGAAGATGGGGGAATTTACTGAATGAGATGAAAATAAATGCAAGGAAGTGTAAGAAGTGGCATCAGGTCATACAGTAACAGCAAATGAGAGCAGTTGTTAAGACTCAAACACATGGAAACAGCACATAGACATGAGTGAAGTCAAATCACCTGTTGTAATGGGAAAAGAATCCTAGTCCTGATTTAATCCTGCTTTCACACAATCAAATCTGCATATTAATTCTAATCCAGCTGCTTCTCTTTGAAGTCTTGACTCACTGGACTCACAAGTTACCGTAAGGCAAAATTTTTGCTCACAAACTAAAATTTTTGCTTATGACATCCCAGTCCTTACAAGGAACATTGCTCTGGGACCATTAAGACAACTTAAAAGCTGTCAGTGATAACTAGCTGGCCTCCCTGTGAACTGTAACTCTGCATGTAGAACACAGGAAATGAGGGTATTAGGCAGAAATGGGACAGCCAGGATCCAGATTGCATATAACTTTGGTCTTGGGTTATTTGAAAGCCATGAATTAGTTTCTTTTGATTTGGGTAAATGGTAACTAACTTAGATGTTTTTTATTAATAAAAAAAACCCCTTTAAATAACAACTTTTATTAATTTTTCATTGTTCTTGATTTTTCAATAATTTCTGCTGCATGAGTCTGCACACAATTTTTTTTCAGAAAAAGTTTTGCACACAGGTTGAAAATTTTGCACACAAGCTGCCAAACCTTAGAGGGAACACTGGTGACAGGGAGCCTTTAGGCAAAAGATCTCCCTTCTCCTGCAGTGCGGAGGGGAGGGGAGGGGAGAAGGAGAGAGCACCAACTCTTTCTACACAGTAAATTGGGGAGAGGAGCTTTCGGGGGGGGGGGGGGGGCTGTTTTGTTTTGACCATTGTTGAAAAAGAGCCTAGACCTGTTTTTTTCCTCACTCCTTGGTGGAGCTATGCAAGGAGGTTACCAGACTTCGTATATCTCTTCAAGTTACACACTGCCCCCTTCCCTTCTTCAGCCTCTTACATGTCAGCCTAACCTTTCTTGGTGCCCAGCCAGTTGAGAAGGCTTACATGCCCCCCCCCCCCCAAATGATGCAAGCCACAGTCAGGACTGAGTGCCAAAGATGAAATAAACACAAATTTATACTAGGTCATGGTGCTCTAACAGGCATTTAAAATGTCTTTCTGCCAGCTTTGAAGGCAATGTGCTTTAAATTAACAATACAGAAAAAATTAAGGAGTTAGAGTATTCTATTATGGTCAACTCATCACAGTACTTGGAAAGAAAACAGTCAAGACACCACTTTTTATAAAAAGTCACAGGGCACTCACCAAAGAAAATGTGAATGTTCAAATACAGTTTAAAAGGTGAATGTGAAATTCCTTGGAAATACAGATGGTGTGTGAAGTCATGTGGGGATTTAGCAGCTTTCACAGTTATGCGTCCAGGACTATATCCTCAGATGGCATATATTAGTGTTGCTCCATTGATTTAATGAAGCTCTGCAAATTTATACCAGTTGAACATCAGGGTCTGAGTCTTCAAGAAAATGCAGAGAATTTGCACCAATTATACAAGGCCATGCCTTTTAGCTGCTCATTCACAACTTAAAGAGTACACCCGGTGTCTATTGAGGCCACATACAACACTTTGATTTTTCATCACATTTTTATTTAAGGATCTCTAAGCATTTTACAAACAGTAATTAAGTCTCACTATTTGTTGGAGCTAATTAACTATATCATTATAGCAAATAAGTAACCTGAGGTACAGACTGGTTATGAGACTTGTCCAAGGTCACACAATACATAGCACTCTCCTAGTCTGTTGTTCTAACTACTACACACATTCATCCTCTTGTGAAGAATTTATCACCCTATATCAAATGATATTCTTATAGAGAAGGTATGTGCTCGGTTTGAAAGCAAGTCAATAATATTTAAATTCCCCTCAGAAGGAATGGGAACACAACGCAACATGATGCCCTTTGACTTTACCTCAACCACTGTCCAATCAGTGTTGTTTCTGTGTCTTCTGAAGTGCATGTGTGCGCCATACTCAGTGTAATAATTACTGTTTCATCTTGGAGATTTTGACAACATTTTTATTAAAAAACAATCTGATAAATCTGCTGCTCACTAATACTCCAATTCAATGGAACACTTAAGTATGAGCCAGTGTGTTGCTGAGTAAAGGCCCATTGTTTATCCACCTTTGCAGTATGACATCAGATGTAAAGGTAAGAAGTATTTTATACAGGACAAGTATAACTACCAGCACCACCATCACCAAGAATAAATTGAGCCAGGCCTTCCCAGAAGTAATCATGAAATGGAAATTAAGGTGGAATTGCTTGAGCACATTGTGTGCATGTACTGCTTAGACTCTGGCAGCATTTTTTTCCTTTTTGATGTGATTTTGGCAGCTGCTATGCATGCTCTTTCAAATGATTTTTCTCCTGATCAGAAGCTGTTCTGGATAAATATTTGCTGCAGCATATGAAGAAAACTGAGCCAAAGGGAAATTTAATGGAACCTGTCTCACTTCTATTCCCTGGCTGAAAAGAGTTGATAGAAGGATAATTGAGATGACCTGTTTAAGAGCTACTGAAAATGACCAGTGGCCCTCACTCATGCAACCACAGCTGTAAACTTATTTAAATCTCTGGGCTGAAGAGGCTGACACAGCAATGTTTAACAAGCTTTAGACTCAAAAAACATTTCAGCAAGTCATTATATCCTCCAGGGCTACAGACTAGCATTAGAAATTTAAAATGCCTTGGCTTGCAACTACATAAAAATCTGATTGAACTTAAAAATTCCTGCCATGCCAAACAGCTCATTAACAATGATAATAGGCTAATGCTAGCTTTATAACATGGAGAAAATTAATAGCAACAACAAAATATATTAGCTTGTTGAACAGTGCCCCTTATGACTTTCTTTAAAAGTAATAATGAGAGTAAACTTAGACAACAAATCCTCTTAAACATCTCTACAGCAACAAATGCAGTTTCTACCTGTCCCAATTAATATTTTCCTATGAATTTATAACCCAACAGAAAATCATTTGACACTGCAACAATTCAATTTCATGCTTCACATACAAATACTTCCCTAGGTTTTTTTTCCTATTACTGACACATCATCACCTACTCTTCCAAATCTCAGTGTAAATTAAGAACAAAGCACTGAGTTAATGCTTTAAACCTGCATGTTAGGTTAAAAGCAGGATGGGAAACAGATCTGCAGAGATTTCAGTCCAAAAACTCCAGTCTTTTCTGTTACACAAGAAAGCTCTACAAATCTACCGCTTCACTAAAATAATGGAAGAAGTGCCTTTGTGCATCTGAAACTCTGAAGAAATGAATGGGAATGCCTAATACAAGAGTAAGTAAGTAAGTAAGTAAGTAAGTAAGTAAGTAAGAAAGAAAGAAAGAAAGAAAGAAAGAAAGAAAGAAAGAAAGAAAGAAAGAAAGAAAGAACAGTTGATGGCACTGCACTTAAATACCACATGTAAAATAACAGTGATCGCCTACAGAGATGCTTGCCACTAAATATTTACTTGGACCCTCTGCTTTTGAGAGTAATAACTAACTTTGGTCTGCTTTCTCCTTTGCGTAATCTCATTCACTCACCCACTCTCTCACACACCCTGCCCCTAACCCCCAGAAGTGGAATGTTAACTGTAGATAGGATTATTTGGATTTTTTAATAATAGCTCACATTGCACTAATTCCCACACAATGTGGCCAGGTGAACAGTAAACCACAACAGAAACAGATGCTCTCTTGCTTCTGTTCAGCATAGAGAAAGTCTTCAAACTTTCAAGTAAAAAAAAAAAAGTTGACATGATGGTTAGCCATGAGAAGAAGGAAAAGGGATGAGTTTAGAAACATTTTATTGAAAATACTTCTAAGACTGACTCCAAGAAATATTTCCTGGCACACTGTTTTATGGAAGGAGAAGAATATATTGGTGGCTAACTGATTACAGAATACAGATTAAACTAGGAAATGGCTTGGTTTGGGCTGAGAAAGTATTGTGGTGCTCAAATAAAAGAGACTGATTAGTTGAAATATCAATACAGTAGACTGAATAAATCTGGAATTGTTTAGTAAGAAAAGGCATGCTAAAAAGACAAAGTGCAAAACAAAAGTCAAATTTGTCTTTGCTGGTTATGGTCCTGATCTTGCAAATGTTTACAGGCATCAGTAAGTTACTCAGCTGCCCAGAGTGTTTGCAGGACCTAAGCATCTGCATATAGCACTGTATTTGATGTTTAAAATTTCATTTTACCATATGAGCTTCAGAAAACATGCTATTTGATTTCATAAGTGAAAAGCTTAAATACAACTGAAGCTAAAATTTAATTACATTGTTACACAAAGACAATCAGTGCTTTCTGCACCTTTCTAAGGCATTCACAAGCCAATTACGTTCAGCCACTCAGCAACGTGCAATAAAATCTACCTCTGCTCTCATAAATGGAAGTTATATGAAGAACAGAAGGGAAAAGGTCTCCACTGTATTTCTACCTAGTCCATAACACATAGTAAAGTGTCTCATTGGTAGATAATCATAAAGATATGCTGGAGTCTCCTGTTCTAAAGTCATTTAACCACTAAATACAATAAATTTTACTGTAAAGAAGGAAAGAAGGCTTGCTTTGCCAAAAAATACTGTATGATATACCAACGCCCCGGTTTACACTGAATGCTTTTTTTTTTTTTTTTTTTTTAAATATGGGGAGAGAAGACAAGACAATCAGCATAACACAAGAAAAGTTCCCATCTGAACTTAGGGAACTATGGCACTTTTAGTCAGATGAAGTAATCATAACTCTGAGGTAAACAATGGCAGTGAGCATGCGTGGAATGTTTGAAATATTTGCATGCATTCAAGAATGTGAGCTAATGTTTAGTATTGAGTATGTGCAGTAAAAATCTCATATCATATGTCTAGAAAATTCTGATAGGACTGTATAAGTGCACTGTCTATGTGGCAGCCAGGTTGCTAGGAGCAGAGCAGTGGAAGGAGCAGGAACTGAAGAGAGCACAGAGGAGAAGAAAAGCAGCAGACCTGAAGAAGCAATAGGGACAGCAATAGAAATGAGCAGACAGAGTAAACCTGCCATTTATAATTATAGTGTAGAACAGCCTAAGCATTACCATGTATGTGTATGTGTGGATTAATAAAGATGTATGTTGATAGTGAACAATGAATAAGATTTAAAGCACATGGAAATTGCTGTCAGCAGCCTGTGGTAGACTGGCCACCTGCGACAGAGTGCAACCACTTAGAATCACTTCAACTGCTTATTACTGAGATTGGGGTGTTCTTTAAACTTGCTGAAGGATTTGTGCATTCCAGATATTTCCTTAGCTACCTAGGACACACACAGTTTAGGAAAACAGATTGTGTAGTAAGTGGGTTGTTATCAGGGAACCCTTGGTAAACCCAGAAGGAGGCAATAGGTGAGCTATTCAGGGGTACCCTAAGATTGTCTTCAGGGTCACAATGCCTTCAATTCATCCACTGAACAGGTGCAGTGGGGGCAGTGACTTACATCCTAAAAAGTTTTGCTGATGTGCTTCAGCCATCATGTGGTGGGGCATCTTGGGGTATGTCTATACAGCTAAGAAAAACCCATGCAACATCAAAGCTCAGGTCTACATACTGGGTCTCATGTTATGGTACTAAAAATAGCTGTTAAGATATCTGGGCTTAGGGTGGAAGTAGGGCTCTAATATTTACCTCTCTCCTGGGATTCGGAGCAAGAGCCTGAATGTCTACATGTCTATTTTTGGCACCTAGGCTCTGAGACTCACTGCTACAGATTTTTGTTTTGCCATGTAAACATATCCTTACATAAGTGGTGCTCAAACTGTGGGATGCACTCCAACACCTGGGGGAGCACAGCAGGGTCTGAGCCAGCCCTAAAGATGAGAGTGCCATCCAGCCCTGCACCCAATCCATCTGCTGGTTCTCAGCCACAAGCCTGGTGAGGGATGGAACATGGATACGTTCTATTATTGGTAGTCGGGGGCGCAAGAGGAAAAGTTTGAGGACCGCTGCCCTAGAATCAGGAGAGATTCCATTTTCCATGCTCATTCAATATGTGGCCTCTTAGATAAGACTGACAGTAAGGCTCTCAAGCATTTCCACTTACTGTGAGAAGTTCCAAAGGGGTAGCCATCTCAGCCTAGTTCAGCAAAACAAACAAGGAGTCATGTTGAACTTTTAAAGACTAACAATTTATTTATCACTCATGCAATAAATACATTTGTGAGTCTTTGAAAGTGCCACAAGATTCACTGTGTGTTTTGTCATGGTAAGGTATGTAGTGTAGACTCTAGTGATTTCAATAACTACTGATCTTTTCTGGACCCACTAGTGACTCACAGATGAAAGGCTTTGTTTCCTCTTATCAGTCCCACCCCAGTCAATTTCCCCTATAATCAACACATTTGTGTAAAAACAGAATTTTTTCAATGAATTTAAAAACTATTAAAAAAAGAAAATAATTTCTAACAGAAACAGTAATAATGGTATAACAAGTGTATGAGAATATGTCCAATTAATTTAAGTAGAAATGATAAAGAAACAACTGAAGAAAATCACCCATTACATCTCTACCACATGTCACATGCTATGAAACATTTTCCTTAACATAACAAACTGGTAGCTTTTCATGTAATAACCCAAGACATACCTGTGCTGCAGGAAACCAATAAAGGGTGAAATTCCAGTTCCTGGACCCACCATCATAACAGGGACAGAAGGATCTGAAGGTAAATGGAAAGTATTCACTGGGCGAGCATAAATAGAGACCTAGAATGAAAACGAATAATATTACAATATAAATGAAGAAAATCTGTAGGCAGTCAAATAGTCATGTGGTCTATGGAGCTTTGAAAATTGTGTGTCTGTACATATTTTCATGCATATGTACACATAAACCCACACACACAGAGCAAAATGAATCCTTTTTGAATGACTGAATTTGTCTAAACTTCCCAGCTTACTGAAATACGTGAATACTAGCTGTAACCCATCAAAAATGACAGGGGAAAATCACGGTTTCTTCCCTGAGTGAGCACCACATACAATTGTCTGAAGAGTCATGGTGAAATACTGGAAACAGCTGAAAACTGTGAAGGGGGGCAAGGGGAGCAGATGAGGGCAGAAGACGGGTGGGTGGGGCAGGAGGTGTGGTGCAACCACTTGTCAGTACTATACGCAATGGGGGGATAAGGAAAGATGGGGTAGGGGTCGTGGCAGAAGTGAAGGTGAGGAGTGTGGGGTTGAAGGAAGGATGAGGCCATGGGATGTGGAGGGAGGGATGAGGAACAATGGAGCAGGGGCAGAAGATGGGGGCAGTGAAGGGGAGGGTTGGAGCCAGGATGTGCCAGGGTGATGAAGGCGGCCATGAGCAGTAAATGGGGGCAGAGAAGGGGTGAGTGGGGGTAGAAGGTGTGGTGGTGAAGGAGGGCATAGGAAGGAGATGGGGGCAGAGAAGGGGTGGGTGGAAGCTGGAGGTGGGGGCAGCAGGTGGGGAGGTTAAGGGAGTCAGGGGCAGGAGATGGGGGCAGAAGGTGGAAGCTTCGGCAGGAGGTTCAGGTGGTGAAGGAGGACATGGGAGGTAGATGGGGCAGAGAAAAAGTGCATGATGGCAAGTGGTGGGGGGCTCGGGCAGGAGATGAGGGCAGAGAAGTGGTGGGTGCATGGGTGTACCACATAACAGGTCATTATGATGTCAGAGGTGACTGGGGGGTGGCTGTGGCAGGAGGCGAGGACAGGACGTGGGAGTGGTGAATGGGGATATGGACAGGAGATGGGGGCAGAAGGGGCACGTGGGGGCAGGAGGTGGGGTACTGGGGCAGCAGCTGGGCTGGTGAAGTGGTGCAGGGGCAGCAGATGGGCCAGAGAGGGATGGGTGAGGGCAGGAGGTGGGATGCAACCACTTGCCAGTGCTATATGCATCAGAGGGATAAGGAAGGATGGGGTAGGGGGCATGGCAGAAGTGAAGGTGAGGGGTGTAGGGTGGGAGCATGATGGGAAATATGAAGGCATGGGATGTGGAGGGAGAAATGAGGAACAATGGGGCAGGGGCAGGAGATGGGGGTGGAGAAGGGATGGGTAGGGGCAGGACGTGCAGTGATGAACAAGGGCATGGGAAGGAGATGGGGCAGAGAAGGTGTGGATCACGGTAGGGGGCAGGAGGTGGGGTGGTGAAGAGGGGCAGCGGCAGGAGATGAGGACACAGAAGGGTTGGCTGGGTGTATCATGTGACAGGCCATTGTGAGGTCAGAGGTGACTCAACCAATTGTTCCTTGCCCCCTCCTTGGGAGCAAATGGTTGACATCACAATGGCTTGTCACATGGTATACTTCACATCACATACAACATGCACATAGCAAATTAGTATAGTAGATATGAGGTCAAATTTCAAATAGATCACTGAAAATATGCGTACTGAATTTGCAGTCTATCAATCCGCATGTGCAAATGTGGGTAAATGCACACAAAAACATAGGTTTCCAAACATCAAAACTGATACAATCACAAATTTAGAAGCATTTTTTTTAACAGATTCTTGAAATTTTGATCTGCAGTACTGAAAAAACAATGTTCTTCATGCTAATCTTAAATTGTTTCTTTCCTTCCACTCACAACCCCTCTACTCACATCATCTCTTACTAGAATGGAAAAGGGAGTCAAACTGAATTTCTCTGGTGCTCCAAGGACTTGTGGGAGATGAAGTGGGAGAGAAAAGAATATTTTCATTGAAGACTCAATGCTGAACATTAAATATTCACTATATTTGTCAGTTTGTGTCATCTTAAGTTGAAATAATAATCATCCATCTAGAAATAAAGATTAATTGGTTTTCCCTATCCAGAGTCTTAAAATGTTATAAATCTTCCCCATCCCTAATTTAAGATATAACATTTTCAAAGGGCTGTTTGGCAGAAGAGATTCTCAGATTCTAAGGTCAATAGAGTTCACTGTGGTTACCTAATCTCCTATACAACACAGGCCACAGAACTTCCCTGAAAAGCACAGGTTTAGAAAAACATGCAGTCTTCACTGAAAAATTAGCAGTGACAGAGAATCCACGACCAGAAGACAGAACTGAACTGGAGAGGTTTAGATCTTCACTCTAATGCTCACCTAACTGAACAAGTTAAGCTTGAAAATAAAAAAAAATAAAAATAAAAAAAGAGAGAGAGAGAGAGAGAGAGAGAGAGAGATCTGCACCACCACACTTCCTGCAGCTCGTGCCAATAACCTCGGTATTATCTTTGACACAGCCTTCTCCATAGACACACACATCCAGGTCATGTCTAAATTTTGCTGCTTCTTCCTGAAAAACATCTCAAAGAGCCAGAGTTCCTCCTCTACCCTAACAGATAAAATTTACCCTATAAAACATATTGCAACACCTTCTTCTCTGGTTTTGACAAATGAACCCGTGTGTCCTTAAATCCCCTCAAAATGCTGCTACAAGTATCTTCTTGACTCATCTCTCCTACCACATTATTCTCTCCTGTATCCTTTCTTTCATTTCCTCTGAGTCACTGCAACAAACTCAAGCTTCTCATCTTTTCTTTTAAAGCCAATCTTATCAACCCCCATCTCTGCTCTGCCAGTGATGTTAACATTCATTGTCCATTGGCGCAGTTTTTCTTTAGGTACTTCTGTGACTTTTTACATGCCACCTACTTTGAACAGGAGAAATTCCTCTGTGACAGAAAGCGTGGCCTAGTGGTCAGGGCTTGGGCCACACAAAATGCAGAGGGAGGGCGTGTTGGTAGGGGATTCCAGATCCTCCAACTCCACTGGGTTTTGGCCTACGCCCCTGTGAGGGCTATTAGAGGCCTAACACCCAGAAGTGCCTTGAGGTAGCCCTGTCTGGGCCACTTCCTAACCATCCTCCTATTGTCCAAAATTCCCCAGTCGCTGGCAAACAGGTGTTCACCACTGGATCCATCCTTGTTGCTGTAGTTGGTGTGGCAGTTGGAGCAGCAACTGCCTCCTCTTGTGACTTGGCCTCTAGCCAGATCAATTCCCAGTTTTTTCTGCTGGGATCGCTCATATACAATCCAAGGGGAATTAACTCCAAAAGGTGTTCATATATGAAAGAAAAGGAAACATCTCCCTCTCCATATACATCTGAAGCAAATGCATCTCTTCCCTCAAGGAAGGGCCTTCAGGCAGTTGTTGCTGAGACAAATCCTGCTTTCACTCAGCCATTTCCTCAGGAAGTGCAAGTTGCAGGCCCACTCTCGTGGTCTGCTCACACTAGAGCTATTTGGCTCCCTTTTAATGCCTTCTCCAGTCTGTGCAGGCCTGGTGGGGTAGACCTGGCTGAGCCCCGAGCTCCTTGTGGTCCAATACAGGTCTTGTATCCTTGTAACCCCCATCACATGTACTTAAAAATCACCACAAAGCCCTCTTTCTTCAAATCACAGTTTAAACTCCATCTAGCCATGATGCCCACATGGCAATGGCTAGACAGGATTTGACCTATGACTGCTGTTTGTTATACAATTAATAATTGATTCACTGCTATGATGTGCTCCCTCATCCTCCTGTTGCATCCATCTGTTGTTTCTTTTCTTATACTTCAGACTTGTGAACTCTTCTGGGCAGTGGATGCCTTTTTGGTGTATATGTGTAGTGCCCAGCACAGTGCAGCCCTTATCCCATATTGAGGCCTTTATCCCCATAACCAAACACATAAATAAATACAAATACATAACAATAATGGAGCCTCATCCTACTTCATTGAAGTCAACAGCAAACATCCAATTTATTTTCCTGAATTAATTCAGTGACATGAGAGTGGGTCCTTAATTAAGGGAGGCCCCGATTTTATTTATGTTTAAAGTTTGGGGGGGGGGGGGGCCGGTGTTAGAACAAAGCTTAAAAAAATTGTTCTTTTCTGTAAAGAAGTCTTTTGAAAAATCTGTGTTCATTGCTTATTATTTAATCCCCTGAGTACTTTTACCAGAGCTCTAAAAATATTACAGCACTCTGTTTCTTTTTGTTATTTGACAATATAAGAAATTAGTGCATTCATTGCAAGGGAAATTGATATTTATATTTATATAACCATTATACATTATGCCATGTTTGAGCTAGTGAGCTACTTTTCCTATTATATATTCCAATACGCTGTGTGGTTTTGAGGTTTTTTCCCCATACTGCTTTTGCAATATACATCTATTTTTAAAGTTTTTGTAATTAATTACTATATTTCTGCTCAACATCTGCCTCATTCATGTTGTATAGTATTCTACATATTTTGTGATCAATGAGTATTGCTGCACATTTATCTATGCTGAATTTTAGCTTACAAAGCAGATATAAACACCTGTGAATATTGTTCATCCTGCTACAGTAATTAACCTTTCACTGTTCTCCCCACAACTATCACGTATTTAGGTCACTTTTCTCCAAGTAGTAACTTTAAAAGTGATAATATATTTTCAGTGAAGAAGTTACTTATCTTGTGTGGTAACAATGGTTCTTTGAGATAAATCTCCCTGTGGATGCTCCACTGTAGGTAAAAAAAGCAAGGAGCCTAGTGGCACTTAAAGACTAACAGATTTATTTATCGCATGAGCTTTCATGGGAGAAAATCCTACTTCATCAGATGCTTTGAAGAGGGGGAACTTACAGAATGGGATGCAAATAAATGAAGGGGAGTGCAAGACATGGGATCAGGTCATACTGCAACAGCAAATCAGAGCATTTGTAAGGATTCAAACTCTAGGAAATAGCACACAGAGGGTGGGTTAATTCAAATTACCTGTTATAATGTGAAAAGAATCCATAGTCACGATTCAGTGCTCTATTCACCCAATCTAATCTGCATATTAGTTCAATCTGGGCTGTTTCTGTTTGAAGTCTTGATGTCCCATTGATTTTCTTGACAACCATCGTTAACAAATCATCAATGGAGTGATTAGAAAGATGGAAGTGCGCAGCAACTGGTTTTTTTGTGTTGTGATTTCTGATGTCAGTTTGTGCCTATTTATTCTTCTGCAATAGGGACTGTCCTGTTTGTCCAATGCAGAAGGTGTGGGGGCATTTTCAGCACATGATGGCATAAATCACATTAGTGGATGAGCAGGTGAAGGACCCTTTGATGGAGTACCTGGCTTGATTAGGTCCTGTGATGGTGTCTTTTGTGCAGATATGTGGACAAAGTTGGCAGTGTGGTTTGTTGCAGGGATATGTGCCTGCTTTAATGTTTCTGTTGTTAGGTCTGTAGTTGCTGGTGAGTATCTGTTTAAGGTTCGGGGGGTGTCTGTAGGCAAAGAGCAGTCTGTCTGCCAAGACTAAAGAGAGCGAGGGGTCATCTTTTAAAATAGGCTATAGGTCCTTAATGCTCTGCTGTAGAGGTCTGACTTGAGGGTTGTGTGTGGTGATACAGTAGGTGTATCTGTAATGCTGCATCTCTTACCAGAGATTTTGGGTAGCAGAGTCTATTCAGACCACACAGGCCTTCTTCCTCCCTCATGATCTGCTTTGAGGCTATAAAGCGCTGTGCAGGTAGTCTCCCTCCACCCCGCAGTACCTTCTCTACCACAGAGAAAACTCTGAAATAGGGGGGCACTTTTAGAGAAAACTCTGAAGTAAAGGGGATGAGGGTGGGTTGTGGAGGGGCAATGCTGACACATTTTGAAGAACCACCATTACTGCATAAGGTGAGTAACTTCCTCTTCTTTGAACAGTGTCCCCATGGGTGCTCTAGCATAGTTGACTTGACGCCCTGTCATCACTATGTGATTTTCAGAATAGAACAGGAAGATGCCTCTGCTGATTCATACTAAAAGTGGAGGCAACTTTAGTGAGAAACTTGGAATGGAGCCTCTGAATTACTTTGTGTTTTAAAAAGACTGTGCGGTGAAGCAAACAAGGAGTCCTGTGGCACTTTTAAAGACTAATAAATTTATCTCATGAACTTTCATGGGAGAAAATCCCACTTTGTCAGATTTTCTCCCACAAAAGCTCATGCGTTAAATAATTTTGTTAGTCTTTAAAAGTGCCACAGGACTCCTTGTTTGTTTTGCTCAACTAGACTAATACAGCTACCCCTTTAGAAGTTGTGTGGTGAGTGTAACATCAAAGCAAGTATTGCTCCTAGGTGCCTAGCTGAGGCGATGGCAATTAAAAATGCTGTCTTCATGGACGGGTGTAAGAGAGTTGGGCAAGTTGTCACAGGTACAAAGGGAGGTCTAACCAAACGCCTGAGAATTAGGCCACGATCCCAGGGTGGTCTCACATATGGAAAGAGATTCCCTATGTCTTTAATGAATCTTAAGATCAATGGGTAAGCAAACTCCAAGTATTCGTCTACCTGACCTGGGGGGCGGGGGGAGTTGTTACCACTGTGAGATGTACCTTAAGAAAGCTCAGTGAGCGTTTTGATCTCTTGAGGTTTAAAATGTAGCATAAAGTCAGAGGGAAGGAGGACTAGGTTGAGACTATGTGCTTAGAATGACAACAAACTTGAAATCATTTCTATTATTAATGGTAAGTACTTTGAATGACAAACTTTTGTCTGTGTAGCAACACATCTTTCACGTCCTCAGAGCATTCTGCTTCTAAGCCTTATAACCAAGGAGCCAAGCCTGGAGGCTTGGAGGAGGAGGTGGAGGACCCACAAGTTAGTATGATGGATCAGCTCATTGTTTTGAGAGAGCAGATGAGGAACTGGTCAAACAGGAACCAGAGGACATTGTGCCCTCTGTGTTAGATAAGGGAACCAGACTTGTCTTGGCCAGGAGAAAGGCAACATGCACACAGTCATCTGGATGATCCTCAAACAAGGGAGCACCTAGGAGGCAGTCATCTAGATAAAGCTAGATAACTATGCCCAATGTTCAAAGATGAACCATTATAAGAGAGAACCTTTGAGAATACCCTGAGTGTGGATGAGAGGCCAAATGGGAACACTCCCTACTGACAAAGGTCCCACACAAAGGTAAATTGTAGAATCTCCAGTGTGATTTAGAAGAGGCGGTCTGAGAGGCTGCAGATTGTGATGCTGACTGCTTCTGCTTTTAAATTCTGGACCTCTTACACTGCCTGCTTGTTAACTGAAAAGGCAGGTATTCAAGGGGTTGTGACCTCTGCTATAGCTGAAAGCCAGATCTTCTCTGTCCTGCCATGTAGATTCCCAGGGAGTGTAATGTATCCCAGGAATCCTTCAGAGTGTGGGAGAAAGGACTGTTTTCCTGCAAAGACTTGACCCTTCAAACAAGAGATCTTTTGCAGCTCTTTGGGAGACCCAAAAAGATAAAAGCTTGTCTCATTACCACTGCCATGGAGACTAAGGAGGTTACTATATCAGCTGCAGCCAGTGCCATTTATAGCACAGTTCTGGATATTAACTGATCTTTTCCAACAATGGCCTGAAATGACTCCTTGTGTGTCTCCAGCAAGTGTTCAAGAAATGTCAGCAATGAGAGCTTGGTACTTCATGAATCTAAACCAGTGGCTCCCAACCAGTGTGCTGTGGCACACTGGTGTGTCATGGCAACAGCCAAAGTGTGCCGCTAGCGTCCCCGACAGCTGGGATTAAATTTCGCTCCCTGCTCAGCCCAGCCACATGGGCTGTGCAGGGCTGGGAAAAGGGGGGGCTTAAAGTAAGGGGGAAGGCACCTGAACACAGTTCCAGGACCCCCTGTTTTTAGGCAGGCGGCATTCTGGCCCCCCTAGAAATGGAGGAAAGCACTGGAATGTAGAGTTCCAGGGGTCCCCCTAAAAATAGCAGGAGCAGCCAGAATACAAAGTTCTAGTGGCTCCACTTTAAACCTTGCTCCACCTTAACCCAGCCAGCAGATTGGTGCCGGAAGCCGGGAGTGTATGAATCTCCTCACTGCAGGGCGGAGCAGCTTGTGTCAGCCAGCCTGCAAAAAGCCCAGGTAAGGGCTTTGCGGAGGGAGAGGGGGCTGTTGGAGATTGTGTGGGGCAGGTGTGTGTGTGTAGCAGAGGTGGATGGGAGTGGATGTGTCCCAGAGGGTGCGTAGCTGGGGCTAATCAGTGTCTGTTTGGTTGGGGGGATGTAGCTGGGGGGTGGAGGCCTAGTTCTGGGCCCCTGCAGTGATGGGAGGGTCCATCACAGGCAGCAGGGGGCTGGGGGAGAGAAGGACAGGACCCACTGGGGTGGAAGGGAGCAGCAGTGGGGTTAGGATTTGCCCTGGGTGGCAGGGAGCCACTGTAGAGAAGGGGGAAGTGGGTGATGCGCCATGGTCCCCTGCCCTACCTTCCTGCTCCCCAGGTTCCCCCTGCCCCCCCACAAAGCCACTCTTGTTCTCCCTTCCTCTCTCCTCTCTTGCCACCCTTGTGCTGTTCCCCACATGGCTGCCCTTGTCCTCTTTTGCCACCCCTGCCCTTTTCCCAGCACTCACTCCTGCCACTGCACATGACTCCTGACCTCCCGTGTTTTGCCACCCCTGCTACCCCACATAGCAGCACTTCTGAAATACTGTGCCATGGTTCATGAATATTCATAAGTAATTCAAGTTAATTTGAATATTCCTGAGTTTTTAATTGTGGCATGCCTCGAAAAATTTGACGGTATCAAGGTGTGCCACGGCAGAGAAAAGGTTGGGAACTACTGATCTAAACTGCAATAGACCAATGAATATGTCTTCCTCCACAAAAGATCAAGCCTTTTCTGATCCTGATAACATAGGGTCAACTTGGTATGATGATATTTCCTTGTGCATTAATCACAGCCACTCTCATGGAGTTGGTGAAGGAATGTTGAAACAGTATGTTTGCTACTTTAGAAGGGATGTAGTGTTTTTTGTCAGATGTCTTGCAGATGCAGTGGAGGCTTGTGTCTAGCAGATGACTTTGGCATGATCTAGAATTGCCTCTTTAATTGAGAAGGCAATTCTGGTTGAGGAGGAGGTGTGCAGAGTATCCACCAGCTTGTGATGTCACGTGTATCTGTCACCCTTTGGTAAGATCCTGAAAGTTCTTGAAATCATTACCTAGTGGTAGGAGGCTTGGTGGGGGGTGGTCTTATTGCCTCATCTGATAGAGATGAGAAGTAGCTTCCTCTTTGATCTGTTGTTCCTGTCTTGCAAAAGGTTTCTCTTCCCCTGTCTCAGGGGCTCTGAACAGCCAGGCAGTAGAAGACAATTTTATGAACTCTCTCTGAAAGACAGTGAACAGCTACAATGTGTGGGATGTGTGTCCGCCAATAGAACCATTTTATGCAAGGATATGGGTGGTGGAGGTGTCTGAGAGGCTCCTATCACAATTGTGGGTCAGTTCAATAGAACTGAGGAGGACCCTTGTATTGTGATGGTGGGCCACAATGAAAGCTCAGGGAATGACATGCTCCTGTTCACCATGAGACTCACCGCTGTATAAGGATGGCATGAATCAGAGAACTTGGCAGTACCTGGCTCAGTGCCAAGTGTGATTCTAGGTACTGAGATGTGCTCAGTACTGGCGTGGGGATTTCATTTCTTTCCCAACCATCAGGCCTACAGGGTACTGTGGGCTTGCTCTCTTGGTATCACAGAGGAGTGTTTGCAGTGTGGCACTGGTACTGATGCTTGAGAAAATGCAAAAAAGCTTTTGTCACAGCTGGTACCAACAGTCTTCTTGGAACCATTGACAATGGAACCAAGCAATGACATAGCTGCCTTTCTGCTTTGGGGACAGTTTTGCTACCTCAGTCACTTGCTTCTCTAAGTAGTGCTCTGCTGCACAACTAGTGGCGGAGGCCCTGTTCTGGGTTCCATGTTTCAAAATCATTGGTACCAAACTAGCCATTCTGGGAACCCCTCTGCTTGGCCAATGACACGCTTGGGGGTTTGAAGCCCTTCTCCTCCCCCTCCCAAGCTTTCACAGGTGGAGTCTGCTGGGTTTTTCCTGCGACTCTACTCCCTTTGAAGTTAAAGATTCTGAGGATGATCCAGGGCCAGCACTGGAGTTCCTGGAGGCTGAAGTGTCTTCTCAATAAAAAGAAGTTTTAACTTCAGCTTTCAGTTCCCATGAGACTGCAGCTTTGGTGCTGGCAGAGGGAGCACTTCAAAGGAATACAGGATTCTCCACTGCTAAAGTGTCTGTGCCTCACAAGATCTTGCAGGAGAGGCACTCCTTGAAGCAGGTGAAGATGTTTTTTTCCCCAGAGGTGTGTGTGACTATCACCCTGTAGCAGTGAGGGGTGCAGAATAAAGTTCTCCTGGGCTCTATTTCTAAATGAAAAGAACTTAGTCTTCTAAACACTCACAGAAGGGAATCCCCTCAGACAGGGCCAGAAACAAAGTCCTTTTCCTCTTTTCTTTATCCCAACTGGGTAAAAAGGAAACACTAACTATTAAGGAGAACAAAAGAAACAAAAATAACTACTACTTACTTTAATGACACAGATAAGAAAGGGACATCTAGCAAATCTGCTTTACATACAGAAGGTCCTAGGTTCAAACCCCAGGGGGCTGGACTAGATGATCTCATGAGGTCTCTTCCAACCCTATGATTCGATTCTATTCTATCTGCTCCCTTTGTTCAAAGCCAAAGAGGCCCAGAAGGAACTAAGGAGAGTTTATGATGGGTAGCCTTAAGCTTAAGGGAGAGTGCATGTGCAGTCTATATGGAGACTACTACCAAAAATCCCTCATTGGAGGTACAGGTGCACAGATACAACGGAGCACCCATAGGACCACTACTCAAAGAACAACAAAGATGTTTCTGAAAGCTGGGATAAACATCATCATATTGACACAGTCTATTTCCCTTGGAAATCATTTTTAAAAATTTAAGATAATTTGTAAGGCAGGTCTTACTCTTGTAAATTTGACAAATTACCTCTTACTATAGATATAGGTATCTTGCATTTGGGTTTTGGTGTGAATTTTCTGTTTTAATCAAATAGATGGTGACCTAAACTTTCTGGTACCAGTTCTTCCTTTTTGGCACATAGATTGCACAGTACCTTGCCAGATTACTGGTATTTCTCTTAATTTCTAATGAGCTTGACAGCATGATGAATACACAAAACAAAAAGCAATTCTCTGATAAAAATACACTATAAATCCCTTTCCATAAGGTAAAATAAGTAATATATATATATATATAAGATGATGTAAAAAGGCATAATCTTCCAACAGCTTCCTGACTTTAAATACACACTGGAAATCTCTCTATTTTTTCAGGTAGGTCCACAAACTTTTCCAATTATCTGGCTTACTATAAGACCTCACAAGAGATGGGAAATTCATGAGGTTTATCATTGCAAGCCTCTTGCCCTTCCCTAAGAGAGAAAACCAGCACTGCTTTGCCAACACTTACAGTCCCCAGCAGCACTTTAACACAGGTTAACAGGGGTTGGCTACCTCTGCCAAATCTTGGGCCAGCCCTTCTTTCCCAAGTCTGAGTTGGTGTAAAGGAACAAAGAAAAAAGAGTGGATTTCTTGTTTCAAAATTCCAATAAAAACTGAGTCACGTAATTCCCTAAATATTGACCAGAGACATTTGTTTGCACAAACACTGTTGGAAAAAATTGGACAACCAAAGACTTTGGGAATTCTAGGGAAAGAATGTAGCAAATGGTGGAGTGATTCTTTCATCAACTCAGCTGAAATAGCAGTATTTACCTGAAGTTGCTGAGTGTCAGAAGCAGAAGACTATAGAATTTGTAAAGAAGTCTGGAAACCTGTCCATGGTGAGTGAAAAATTGACAGATGAATAAGATCATTATCTGTTACCTATTTTGTTTTGCAAGGCCAAAATGGTGAAGACAATCTGACCTGGGACTGAAAGCTGTCCTTGTTGATACCATTGACCTATAGACTGTTGTTTACAAAACCACTGCACATGCTATTTTAAAGTGTTGAATACCTTGGGAGTGAACTTTGATTCTTTTAGTGCATCTATTTCTGACAATGTATCCTACATGTCAAAATCTTACGATCAAATGCTTTGGGATTACTGCCTAACTCAGTTCATTTTACCTGAAGTACTCACACAGTAATCCTTGCTAATAACATCTGAAAGACCAATTTCCCAAAAGATGACAAGTTAACCAAATGACTCAAAAAATTTGTAAACATTTTCAGAACAGAAAAGCAACATGAGTGAATCGACTCAGGTGCCTGGGAAGGGCTGGGCATGCTTGCAAGTAAGACTCTGTCCCTCTTGCTTACACCTGGCGTGGAGGGGCAGGGATACAAAATATTTCTGATGAGGTTGTTGTAGGGCAGGCTCTGTGACCTCAGGCAAAGTAGAATGAAACAGCCTGCCTGCTTTTTTTCCCCATTGTTCTTAATTATCTTAGGTGTCCAAGATTTACACTGACAGGGTAGTGCAAAGGAGCCTTATTATGAATGATGGTATAGCCTTCCATGCTTATGACTCTTTAATTATTAGAACTGGTCTAAATTTTTGGACAAAAAACTTTCCTATCAGAATATGCTCCATGAACTATTTATTACTGACCTTTCTAGAGATGATCAGTAATCAATATAAACTGTGAGTTGTTTCTCCAGCCCTCATTGCTCTTCAGTTGCCATTGATGTAACATTGAACATATGGCTGCATGTATTTGTAGACTAATAACAAGAAATAAAAGGTCAAACATGGCTTCCTTACTATTAGACAAAAGGAGGTGTGGGGATTTTCTCCAGTGCTCCTCACTTACATTCTCCATATACTGTAAAGCAGTGGTTCCTAACCTTTGCTCTGCCATGGCACACCTTGATACCTTGAAAGTTTCTGAGGCGCACCACTATTAAAAACTCATGAATATTCAAATAAACAAATTACTTAGGACTATTCATGAACTATGGCACAGTGTTTCAGAAATGCTGCTGTGTTGGGTAGCAGGGGTAGCAGAGCAGGGGTGGCAAAACGTAGGAGGTCAGGAGTCATGTACAGTGGCAGGAGTGAGTGTGCGGAGCAGAGCAGCGCAGGGGTGGCAAAAGAGGACAAGGGCAGCCAGTGGGTATAGCACAAGGGTGGCAAGAGAGGAAAGGAGAACAAGAGTGGCTTCGTGTGGGGGCACGGGTGAACCTGTGGAGTAGGAAGGTAGGCCAAGGGAGCCTAGTCGCAGCACCCACTTCCCCCTTCTCCACAGTGGCTCCCTGCCACCCAGGGCAAATCCTCACCCCACTGCTGCTCCCTCCCACCCCAGTGGGTCCCATCCTCCCCTCCCCCAGAGGGGCAGAACAAAGGGACGTTGCGAGAGAGAGAGAGAGAGAGAAAACACCAAGCAAAATTAAAATTCCCTTCTATGAAGTAGCGTTATAAATGTATCTTTTCATGGCTGTTCAAGGATATAAATCTTTCTCTAAAGGAAGTAATTTCAAGAAGGCAAGAGTGAATATTCTTTGAAAAGCAAAACAGAGTTACTTATCTATATAATTTAGCACTATGTTATGTGACTGTTATACATATATACTCATAGTCATACTTTGGTCAGGTCTGGTCTACCACTTAAGTCAGTGGTTCCCAACCTTTTTGGCTCAAGAGCCACATGTGTACTTTTTATAACCCTGAAGGCAAGGGTCACTAGTCTCCAACACTGTAACCAAAGTCAGATTCCAGGGGCATAATGGGACTCAAATTCTGTCGTCAAGTCTTTGTTTAGGCCTTTTGAGGAATCCAGTAGCCATGCAGTGGGAAAAGACTGATTTCCCTTGGATCAGCAGCTGAAAAGCTGAGATGACTATCAGGTGGACTTTCAATGATGAGACAGCTAGACCTTGAAGTTTACAAGGTAACAGATAATCCAGTATGTACTGAACTGGGGCTTCAAGAGGTGAGATTTCCTGGCTTGATGCCCAGCTAGAGAATCTCTTCCATTTGGCTAAGTACACTGCTTTGGTGGAGGATTTTCTACTGCCTATTAGAACTCACTGGACCTGGGCTAAGCATGCCTCCTAATCTGCATTTAGCCATTCAGTTGCCACATCAGCAGGTGCAAGGATACTAGATTTAGATGTAAGAGCTACTAGGTCCTGGGAAAGAAGGTTGGACCAATGATGTAGTTTCAGTGGAGAGGTAGTTGACAGCTTCAGTAATGTGCTGTACCAACACTGACAGGGCCATGTGGGCAATATTAAGATCACCTTATCTTGCTTGATTTTCAACAGGACATTGTGCATCAGTGATATTGGCTCAAAGGTGAAAATGAGTACATTGGATAGTGACTCCTCATCAAGTCTGTGAATTGAGCAGAACTGACGGTGTTTACTGTTCAGCTTGGCTGTAAAGAGGTCCTGTGACAGGATGCTGGGGGGTGAACCCCTGCCACAAGAGCCAAGCTAGCTCAGGGGCAGCAGAGCAGGTAGTTGGACTGGGGCTTGACTGCCTGAGGGGAGGTAGCTGCACACAGGCTGAACAGCCTTCCGAGGGGTTGATTAGTTAGGCCATTAGCTGCATCTGCCCAGCAAGGGTTTAGAAGCCAGGCCTGGAGGGTTTGAAAACCCAGAGAGGAAAGAAGCCAGGGGAGTGCCTGTCTCCTTGAACTCTGATCAACCTCAAAGATGGCTGACCCATGCAAGGCCCTGTATGGTGCTGGGAGATTTTTCTGCATGTTGTAAGTAAACCACTGGTGACTGCAAGCTTGATGGTCTCTGAGTCCTTTTGTGGTCCAGCGAAGCAACAAAGAGAGGGCTGGCGAGAGGATACCACACCACATACCACCCGGTTCACCTGGGGACAAACAACACCTTTTGAAGATCATATAGACTACTTCTGAGTGGAGTCACCATTTGTGAAGAGTTAAGAAGGACCTTTTGAGAAGGTCCGCAAGGGAGTTTCTGATCCCTGTGAGATGGGAAGCCGTGATGTGGATATTGTTTCACACAGCAAAGTTCCACAAGCACAGTGCCTCTTGGCACAGGGCTGAAGAGCAGGCTCTACCCTTCCGGTTCATGTAGAACACTGGGGCAGTGTTGTCTGTTAGGATCTGGACTACACTGCTTCTCACATAAGGGAGGAACAAGCTATCAAGCCAGATATATTGCCTCGAGTTCCTTGACTTTTAGGTGGAGATCACAATCTTCCTGTGACCAGATCCATCGGGTTCTGAGATTATTGTTGTGGATATGGACACCACATCTCAGGTCTGAGGCACCAGACACTGCAGTCACCAAAGCTACTAACTCTTCGAAAGGCATGACCTGCATCACTGATTGTGGGTTTGGCCACCAGTTCAGAGATGAGACAATGTGTGGAGACACCGTGACCACACTGTCCAAGCTATGTCTGCTTGGCGTATACACTGATGCTAGCCATGCCATATGCCCCAGCAGCTTGGAGACACATATGGGCATTGTGAAGGGAATGGCTCGGACATATCTGATAAGCTCCGACACGGCTCAGAACTAGGGCTCTGGAAGGAAGGCTTTGGGTTGGGTGTAACTGAGGGACACGCCAATGAACTCTATTAATTGAACTGGCAAAAGTGTCAGTTTCTGTTAGTGTCAGTTCATTTACCATTAGACCCAGACGTTGACAGGTGGTCCTTATTAGATTGAGGCTATGCTGGCCATGAGGCTCTGACTCGCCTTTGATTAGTCAGTCATCCAGGTAATGGTAGATCTGCACAATCTCAGGAAAGGAGCCACCACCTCCAGAAGAAAGGGCAAAGGACAGAGCCATAAACTGATAGTGAGAGTGACCTGCTATGAACATGGGAATCTCCTGTGGCAGCCCTGCATATGTCTGTAAGGGGAACACTCTTGAGGAAAGCGACTGAAGTAGTTGCTCTCACTGAGTGCGCATTGATCCTTGCAGGTGGTTCCATGTTTCTCTGTCACCTCAGCCCAGGAAGGGGGGGTAAAGAGGGGTAGAAACAAATAGACACTTTGAACTGTGAGAGGCTTTTGGCCAGCTAGTCTCCACTTTGAAACATCTCCAAGAAGAACTGGGCCCTGTCTATGAAGAGGCAGAGACTAGCTGCTTTAAACCAGCTACAGCCACTTCTTGGGAGTAATCCTGGATAGTGATGTTAACCTAGAAATTGTCTTATATTTTTATTTGATGGTTATTACCTCAGACTGATTTATTAGATGATTGCACATTGATTTACTATATACTCACTTAAAATCAGTTCTAGTCAATAAACAGGTGTCTGTTTTACCTAGAGGGTGTGAATGAGTGAAGCTGGGCATTCTCATTTCTTTGATAAATAGGTGAACTGGTGTCCTTATAGGATGGAAGTTTCCGGTGTGGTATGTGGTGACTGGAGGTGTTTGCTGGGGAACCATCCCAACTGGCTGTAGAGCGCATATCCACTGCCTGGGACTGATTACAGGCAGAGGGCTAGTGTGGACTGACCCAGGAGTGGGTATCCACCTAGTTAAAGTGGGGTAAGTCAGGGTTCAGGAGTGGAGTTCAGTGGGACATGGCAGCACACTAGATCAGAGTTTGGGAGGGGAACATCACAGCCAGCTGGTTGGCAAATCTAAATTGAAGGCTGCCTGTAGAGCAGCAGTCTCAAACTCAAATCACCATGAGAGCCACATAAGGACTAGTAGAGGGCCGGATGAGGACTAGAATGTTAGCCCAAGGGCCACACCACTGAAACCTTTTCATACAACAATATTGCAAATATAAGTAACAATAATGTCATTGCGGGCCAAAGGAAATAGCTTTAGGGGCTGCATGCTGCCCATGGGCCGTGTGTTTGAGACCCCCTGCTGTAGAGTAAATCTTTCTTCCAAAAAGATTCAGCTTCTTGGAGTCTTTCTTTTCCGAGGTCAACTGTTGCTCGTTCACAGCAACCACCACTAAGGATCCCAGGTGTGGGTGCAGAATCTCTTAGCTAGGACATAATACTTCTCTTTGGCCCTCTGACATTGATAGCAAGGAAATGGCATTTGTCACATGGCCTTAACTAGCTTATGTTCCCCTTTTTGCAATGGGTAGTGTGTCCCAAGCCAGCACCACAGCTGCAAGAACACTGATGAAGTTGGCTACTATGGGTTCTTTGAATTCCTCTCCCTCTAAATCTACATTAGAGGCTACTCTTTTGAGGAGTCCTTGGTGTGCTCGAAAGTTGTCCAGCAGGATGGCAAACCCTGTGTTGGTGACTGCATTGTCCAGTGATGACGAGGATGAAAGCAGAGCTGGGGGGTGGGGGGGGAGTGTGGCATCTCTTTCATCTGCAAGAAGGGGAAGCTAATTTGCTTGCCTGAACCAATGGCTCAGTGTCCAGATACAATGCTGAATCTTGATTCTCTTCTGGGGCCATCAATGCTGCAGAGTATTTACCTGACAACTGGCAGGAGCCTGGCCCTAATGCCAAAGGATTTCCTATGGATTCTAGGATAAGCACTGGATTGGTCATTTGCCCAGGGGCCAACCTGATATTGAAGGAGCTGCACTAAACTCCTGCAAGTAGAACAGGGTTTGAAACCCAGGGAATGGAGCATGCCCCATTCCCAGACAAATGTCCTTTACAGGACTATCAGCACTTAATGAGTAACCATATACAAAATAAAAAAGGGAAGAAATCTATACTACAGCAACTAAGAGAACTCTAAGCATTTGCAACAGCGAGAGAAAAAGGATTCCAATAACTGTCATAGGTAGAAAGAAGAAATTGAGGTATTGCAGGGCTGGTGGCATATCCTATACAGGCACATGAGCGTAGGACTCTAGGATGGTGCCAGAGCCAGTCCTATGGATACTGCTAAGGTAAATGAAAAATTCTGGTAGCTGTGCATGCTGAGGCACACACACCTAGAATGGAATCAACAAGAGGAAGCACTCAAAGACTATGTTTAAATCCCTCCATGAATTCACTCCAACACAGTGCTTATATATACTTTGCCAAGATAACCTATTCATGGATAAATTTAACATATTTTAAATCAGAAAAAAATCCCATTGGAGATATACCACACTGCAGATATGAAGTGATGACAAAGGAGAAACTTGTAACCAGGGGTGGAACTGCACAAATGGAGAAACATATTGCGACTATCAGACCATTCTGAGCCTCAGACCAGTGAAAAAGGAAAATTGTATCACTCGAAAACCACAAGAAATTAGACCTTGTTTTGATACCTTTACAGCTGACGATTTTCCTTCCTTTGTATGTAGAGAATTTTTATGTGGATGAAGCATTGGTGCAACTAACTCAGCAAGCCAACCTGTACACACTCCTTTCCGTGAAACTGGTCGAGATGGAGAGGATGGAAACTCCACAACATTAAAAACAAACTGCAGTTTTCCTGGTTGAAATAAATTGGAGCTGCAATGATACAAATGATTAAACAATCAAAATACTGTTCAAGAAGAAATAATGTTACTTTACAGTAACTATATTTTGGGCCAAATCCAAAACTCATTGTTTGTCCCTTGACTTCACAGAACAGGCTGCACAAAGCTGGATTTGCAGGTGCCTTGACAATACCATTTCAGTGACTCACAGGCTTTCTGAATTTATCAAATTCCTGAGCGTGAGAGTTCTATCTTGTGAGACCACTGAAAAATGTCACCAGTCACTGAAAGAACATTGCTTTATTTATGTGCCGCACAATATGGGTTTAATTAAAACATTATTACATTTTCTAAAATATTAAAAAATGAACTCAGGTTCTTTTCTCCCCAAGATTCTATCCTTCCTTTCTTCCCCTTTTATTTCTTTTTTCCCTCTACTGCCTCCACCTTTTTGTTTCCCCTCACTCTAGATTTTATTTACTGTTTAATATTGTTCCCTTTCTTTTTTTCTTTCCCTCTATTTCTTTCCTATCATCCTACTCATTTCTGTTGAATTCCCCATTGTTCCTTAATCTCTTTCTAGCTTGCGATTCTTTTCTTAAACAATTCCATCACTTGCTTTCAATTCCTTCCTCCTTCTCATCTTAGAAGCTTGTCTAAACTACAGAGTTTTGTCTACACAAGTTATGCTGGTGTATAGCCACCACTGTAATTGAACTGCTGTTGCATGTCCTCACTGTTCTCCTCACATCATGGGGACATATGGAGAAGTGCACTGTGGATAGCTATCCAAATGTGCGACTGCATGCAGGGTGTTTGGGGAAGGGTTTACAATGCCTTATGTGTCAGGCATAGCATCACATAATGAAGATTTCTGAATCTCATTGTTCCATGAGGGTCCTAACAGATTGACAGCCCTTTTTCAACTGCCCTGTCAGCCAAGATGACATTGCTGAACAGAAACAAAGAAGCCCACATAAGTGTGTGGAGAGAACTGTTTGCCAGGGAGTGTGTGTATGCTGGGAGACAGTGAGTGTGTTCACATGCAGTTACTTTAAGTTCAGAGACCAGTCAGAAGCAACCAATCCTCAGACAGAAGCTGGCGCACAAGCAGATGGTATCTCCCTGAAGATCTGTACACTGGTGGGGGCAGGAGGACATCTGAACATCAGACCCTGCCTCCCTCCCTGGCTCTGCACATCACATCAGAAGTCTGTCCCCACTTTGCCCCCAAAAGCAACGCATGCTGCCTGCCTCCCTGCCATAAAAGAGCAAGATTTGTTCCCTCTGTGTTTTCTCACAGCCTTGCCTCCTCATAGACACAAGAGAATGATACATGCCCTCCCTTGCAGTCCAGGAAGGATTGAGTTTGCTGATGGGAGAAGGCACGCTCAGCTAGGCAGTAGCTGGGTGAGCTCTCCATGCTGAGCAATTTTAAAACATCCTGGGGCTTTGAAAAGGGGGAGGGAGGGGTGTGGAGGGACACATGCCTCTATAGCTGGAATGCAGGGCAATGGTAGAGTTCAAAACAGCAAGCAAAGTGGTCCTAGTGGACATTGTGGGGTAGCTCCCGGAGTCCAGATACAGCACACAACTTCCATACTGATGCTTTGTCGCTCTAACTTTGCCACAGAAAGCTCCATGCCTCTTGTAATGTGTACACCACTGTTTTGTCACCACAAGCTGACTTGCCAACAAAACTCTGTACTGTAGACCAGTCCTGCATCCTCCCTCTTCCATTCCTAACTCACTCCCACTCTGCAACTCTGACCTTTGCAATCTCTTCATGCATAAATTTGCTTCCTGCAGTTCCTCCCTGAGAATTCAGTCCTGTCTGGGGAAGGCTGCTAGGCAGGTCCTCTCCAGAGACTGCCATGCCTTCAATACAAGTCCCTGGGCAAGGGCTGTTAGGGGTTTCTTCCTTTTCCTCTTTCTGCCTCACATGATTTGGGGGAGGAAAGCCAGGCTGCAGTAATTTTCTGTGTCCTTTCTCAAAGACAAAGGGTGGGGGTTGCATGCCTGGGTTGGTTCAGCAGCACTAGTAAACGGGCGCAGTCTGACACTCTGCATAGTTTGCCTGGTCTGAGAGTAAACCAATTCCAGAAGGAGTGGCAGCTGATCATCCAGATATCCCTGCTGCTCACTGAAGACACCAATCCACTGGGCAAATGCCTCATGGCAAGCCTAGGCCTGAGATTATTTATTTGTTTGCTCTGTGTAACTATAGCCATACTGCACACTTGCCCCGGAATTATTCCCATTAACTCAAGAAACATTTTCATTTGTTTATTCTAGCCTAAAGACCTATCAAGAAAGAAAGACAGAGAGAAAGAAGGAAAGAAAAGCTCCACTGTGAAAGGCTTCTGTAAAAGTAGTTACCTATGTTGTGGAATCCTTTTTTGCCACTCTGTGTGTGTGTGTGTGTGTGTGTGTGTGTGTGTGTGTGTGTGTGTGT
>ML682060.1:35174851-35192853 GCA_007922195.1 Podocnemis expansa
TGAGAGTGAGAGTGAGAGTGAGAGTGAGAGTGAGAGTGAGAGTGAGATCAGTCTCAACTGCCAGCCTGTCTGGATGAAGCAAAAATACCATCTAACTGGCTGAAGAATGCAGACATCTCTGATTAAAGCAAACAGAAGAGCTATCCCAGAAAGAAAAGAATAAAAATACAATCAAGTCTGCAAGGGACTGATGACTAGTGATCTCACAGGAACCCTCAGGCAACATGACACAGCAAATCCTATAGACTTACATAAGAGCCAGCAAATAGAAAAGATGGGTAAGAACTTGAAAACTTTGGGGTCTCATTCTGCAACTATCACCTTGGAGTATCGGATTCGTGACCAGCAGAGGCCTGGTTCCCTCCTTGTGCCCAGCCTAGCTGGCCACAAGGCTGACTCAAGAAATGCAAGAAAAGACTGGTAATTACATCACACCAGCTTGCAGAACTGCTTGTGTGTGTGTGTGACTGCTTTTTGCTATTCTTACTTTTAAAATAAACGTGGCATATTGCCTTGCCCCCCCACCGAATAAGATACTGAAAAAATCTTAAGAGCGACAATCAAGTGCAACCATGAATGTTCAAGTATCCAATCCCTTTTTGAATGATATTAAGGTTTTTTTCTGAATTTCTCTGCATATAAAAGATTCTCTATTCAGCCAGTTGTGCTCACCACCCATCTCTGGACCTCCTCTATTTCTTCTGTATCTTTACCGACATAAACTGTTACCAATATCAGTCAACTGAAACCCAGTGTATTGACAGGAGGCTAGTGTATTTTAGATGAGATGAAATACATCACTTCTCATCCCATTATGTCCGAATAACAGTATTACTTTGGTGATTGCTTGGGCAACTGTATTCTACCTTCCTGAACCTCTTCTGTTATTTCAGTTAGATGTGGAAATCACTACTGGCCTGCACTAACATTTGATTTAATGTTGTTGATATGTCTGCAGTTGAGTATGTAAATAAATACTTACAGTTTAGCTCGCTACAGCTGTAATTCATTCAGGGAGCATTTGAAATTAAACGTTATTTTTGTAGCCAGTTTACTTCTTTGCATATCCCAAACCCTCACTCTAGCCAAAATCTTTCAGGGACACATAAGTAAGAACTGATCTTAATGCTTTATTATTATTTATTAAGCACCAATGTGCTTTGAACTGTTCAAAGCCAGAAGAGACAGAATGGGATTTACAAATGTGTTTGGGCAGCTGACTTCCATTGAACTAGGAGCTAGGCACCTACCCACCTTTGTGAATTCCATCCACTGAGCCTCTCTAAGCGACTTTATACTATGAGGGTCCCATTGATATTTGTCTTACACAGGTAGAACCTGCATAGCATAGGTAGCTTGCTGAGCATCTTACTTGTCCTTCCACTGATGTGTGTAAACCATATCTTAAAGATATGCAGGCAAAATATGGGTGTACCTCTGACTTCTGCTCTGCTGCTCAGTTCCAGTGGCTCCCTCTGTCCCCTGGACAACACAGTTGATAGAGGTGAAATCAGCGATGTTTAATACAGCCTCAGACTATATTAGCTAGTACAGGCTTCCCTTGTGGGTCAGAGAGGGACTGCCTGGAAGGAACGTAGCTAGCTCCTCTACCCCGTCTAGTCCTTAGCAGCAGAAGTCTCATGCATGAACTTCTGCAGGCGATAAAGTACACAGTGAAAGACCTGCCCCTTATGTAGGTATCTTTTCACTTTCATGTATGGACGTAAAGCAGAGCATCGTGGAAACAGAAACTGACACGAAATGTGGGATTCTGACAATCTGCACAGGTTTTGTGGTTCTAGACCCAAGAAAATGAATAAAGAATTGGAAAGTATACTTTACAGTGACAGATTCAAGAACCTCAATCTATTTAGTCTAACAAAGAGAAAGTCAAAGGGTAACTTGATTAGAGTTTACAAAAACCACAGAGGAAACAAATATTTGATAAAAAAAACTCTCCAGCCTAGCAAAGAAAGGAATATATAATATGATACAGTGCAGGAAGTTGGAGGTAGACAAATTAAGACTGGAAAAAGATTGGTGTACATTTTTAAAAATGAGCAAAATTGACCATTTAAACAGTTTACCTGTGATAATGGTGGATTCTCCATCACTAGCAATTTTTAAAAAAATAGTTGGATATTTTCCTAAGAGATATTCTCGATGAATTATTTTGGGTGAGTGCTATAGCCTGCATTATATAGGAGGTCAGACTGGATTATCAAAATGGTCCTTCAGGCATCAAAATCTATAAGACCTTTTCCCAGAAACAGTAAAGCAATACATAAAAACCTTTTTGGGAACTGCTCTTATTTCCAGACACCAGGTAAGAATAAATTCCACAGTACTTCTTTCAGGTATATGCTGTGGCCTAGCTGCTCCTGTGGAATGGAGAAATGAGAAAGAATTAGATAATTAATTAAAACCAACAGCACTTTCTTAATGCATTTGTTCTTTAAAGAAATATCAGAGATAAACTGTACTCCATATTCAGAATTATTGGCATTTGTACTGATTAGCTAGACAATATTCTCTAGTGAAGAACTTACTACAGATCTCAAGCTTAATGAAAAGGTGTGAAATACAATTAACAGAGTTTGTTAAACACAAAGTTCTATAGACTTCACTACTGAATCTTCAGGTCCTTATTGATACCTCTCTTATGATCGAAAAAAATCCCCATGGATATGATACATTTGAAGTTCTCGAAACAGACATCTTCCCCTATACTTTCTATTAATGGTGGGGGGACTTAGGATACCTGTGGGGCAACTCTGCCCCACTCCACTGACCTTTTAAGACTATATGTTTACTGCAGAGTTAACAAGTTAACTCCCTCAAGTTAGCCTCATTACGGTGAGCAGTCACACTGCAATATAATACTCAAGCTGCACAGAGTGACCATGTTAGCAACTGACAAGCACAGTGAGGTCTTACCCAAAACTCAATGGCATTTTTCTTGAGGGCAAAGGTAAGATTAGCGAGAAGAAGCAGGGCAAAGAAACAGACCCCTTCTTTTTGCCTATGACTTATCTCAGCCGAACTCACTCCCTAAAGCCTGCTGTTAATGTCTCAGAAGGCAAAGCAGAGCTGAGACAATCATCCCAAAAGGCAACCATGGCCCTTGGACATGACTGGGAATTAGACACATTACTGAGCCTGTTAATTTAAACATCTGAAATGAAGTTTAGCATTTCCCTTGGAAAAGCCATGCAACTGAGAGGTCCTGCTGACCCACTGGCCAGTGGGAGGTCAGAAGAATCTTGAGGAAACTTCAGAGAGTGAGGCAATCCCTGCTGTCATGACTGACATGTCTGGTTCTGCCCCCAAAAGCAAACAAGCAAAAGTACCATCTGTAATGAATCTAAATCAGTGGTTCCCAACCTTTTTCAGCCTGGGGGCCCCTTTTTAACAAAAAAAACCAAAAACTTTGCGACCCCCCCTGGCTGATTATGTAATCTGGCCCGCACCACTCTGGTGGCATCACTGGGACAGCTGCCACCACCATTCCTACGCCACTGGGGAGCCAAGTCGTGGCAGCTTTGGCCCCCTGCCCTTGCCGGGGAGCTGCCACAGCCCCATCCCCCTACCAAGACCTGGCCATGGGAGGGGAAAGGCAGCCCTGGCAAGGAGCATCAGGGCTGTAGCCGGATTCCAGCCCCAGTAGGGAAAGGCTCCGTGGACACCCTGCAACATGTCCGTGGACCCCTGGGGGTCCCTGAACCACAGGTTGGGAACCACTGATCTAAGTTACAGAGGAGTAGGCATGTTAATCTGTATGTGGCATCTGATGAAGTGGGTTGCAGCCCACAAAAGCTTATGCCCAAAGAAATCTGTTAGTATTTAAGGTGCCACAGGACTTCCATTGTTTTTGTAACAAATTTGTGAACCTTAGAGCATGGAACAGAAAACTCCTCAATGATAATTTCTGCTAGCAGTGTATTCCACAATTCCGGACATTTGGGGTGCTCTCTTCTCTCTGAAGTTCACAGAAGTGGATCTGGACACACCTCCGCTGACACACGTGCATCAATGACATAGAAAGGAGGAATTTACCTTAGAAAGAGAGGATTCTGATGCTCTTAACACCACATTATATATGTGTAATACAAAGCAAAGCTTCTGTACAGATAAGACTGCCAGCTCCAACAGTCTTCTGGCAGACATGACAGCTAATAAAAAACAAGTCTTCATAGATAAATAAAAGGCTGACACTGGAGCCAGAGGCTCAAAGGGATGGCTTCAAAACTAGTGAAAGGTCCCATTTTGCGAAGAGCTGAACAACTGCTGATGTGATTTACATAACTGCTCAAAAGAATGTGACCATTTATGGATTCTGTCATCAAGCCAGAGAATTTTGTGAATAATCTGCTACTAGGACACTGACCTCTGACATGCATCAATACTCAATTCAAGGCCTCTATCCATGTCTCCTTAGAGAAGTTCAGAACAGTTGGAATTCCTAGAATTCTGGGATTTTCATTGTGCTCTTGGCACTAGTTGTTCAATCTGGACCAGATATTTTTACTTTCAATACTTTCCTAGCTAGGAAACAATGCCTGAATAACTGATGAGGACACGGTAAGACCTTCTAGTGCTTCCCTTTCAATAACAAGCTGTTCGTTGAAGCCACTTTGGGTCCAAATGAAGAAGAGGACTTTGCAAGAGGATGTAGAGTATCCATGGAAGCTGGAGCCAGGACTCCAGTGTAAGCTATGAGAATCAAAGTATCCTCAGCCAATGAGGAGTTATTGATATTACCTTTCATCTGTTCTCAAATGGTGTAAACATGTAAGGTAGGCCCTCTGGCCAACTGTGTGATAAAGCAACTACCCCCATACACCTGGGGTCTACCTCCCTGGTGAAGAATTTTGACCTACTTGTGTGTTAACAATTCATAAACAAGTCAGTGAAAGAGAGGCCAAACGTGAACGAAGAAATAGATTCCCGACTCTGGACCTGCTCAGATTTGTTGATCCTGTGCCTTCTAAGCCAGTTTGCCTTTTGGTTCATGTTCTCTTTGATGTGGATTGCTCTGAGGGAATGGAAGAACTGTTCCAGCCATATTTTTCACTCACCTCATTAGTTCCACTCCTTAGTCCCCATTGTTTTTTTTAAATATGCTTACAAAGGGACAGGACCTGAATGAATCAGGATATGGTTCCCCTTAGGGTACGTTGGAACCTTTGCAAAGCTAGCTTAATTGCCCTCACGTCTCTAAGGTTAATGCTGTGAACCTTTTCCTCTTAGCTGCAGAGGCCCTGGGCTATCTGGGTCTCCAACAAGCTCCCTAACTTGTGTCAGTTGCCTCGATTGAAGGCAGATTAACATATCTTTGCAGACCTTGTTGTAGGCTGGCCACCTTTTTAAGGAACTGAATACTTGTGATGGAACCCATGCTTGATCTTTCATGTTTTCATGTGGTGCCAAATGTGTAGCTCGAAGACTTCTGATATGTGATTGTTCCTGTGGAGTGATCACTATGTACAATACCAGGAGACCTAGCAGTCTCCCTTGGCTCTAGAATCATAGGGTTGGAAGGGACCTCACAGGTCATCTAGTCCAATCCCCTGCCAGAGGCAGGACCACTCCCACTAAACCATCCCAGTCATGGTTTTGTCCAGCCGGGCCTTAAACACCTCCAAAGATGGAGATTTCACCACCTCCCTCAGCAGCTCATTCCAAGGCTTCACCACTCGCCTAGTAAAAAAGGTTTTTCTAATATCCAGCCTCGACCTCCCTAACCGCAACTTGAGACCATTGCTCCTCGTTCTGTCCTCTGTTATTACCGAGAACAGTCAAGCTCCATCTTCCTTAGAGCATCCCTTCAAGTAGTTGAAGGTTGCTATCAAATCCCCCCTCAATCTTCTCTTCTGCAGACTAAATCAGCCTAATGCTTTCAGTCTTTCCTCATAGGGCTTGTGCTCCAGCCCTTTAATCATTTTGGTTACCCTCCGCTGGACTCTCTCGAGCATATCCCTGTCCTTTTTGTAGTGGGGAGCCCAAAACTGAACACAGTATTCTAGATGGGGCCTCACCAGTGCAGAATAGAGGGGAATGATCACATCCCTTGATCTGCTGGTAATACTTCTTTTGATGCAGCCCAGTATGCCATTGGCCTTTTTAGCAGACAGAGCACACTGCTGACTCATATCTAGCTTCCCATCCACCATGACCCCCAGGTCCTTTTCTACACTGCTGCTACTTAGCTGAATGTTTCCCAGCCTGTAGCGGTGCATAGGGTTTTTTCGTCCCACATGCAGGATTTTACACTTGTCCTTATTGAACCTCACAAGATTTCTATTGGTCCACTGTTCCAATTTATCTAGGTCTCCCTGAATCCTGTCCTTGCCCTCCAACGTGTCTACTGGTCCCCCCAGCTTCGTGTCATCTGCGAACTTGCTGAGAATGCAGTCTATTCCATCATCTAGATCATTGATGAAAATGTTGAACAGAACCGGCCCCAGGACCGACCCCTGGGGTACACCACTCGTTACTGGTTGCCAGCTAGACATTGAACCATGGATTCCTACATGCTGAAACCGTTGATATAGCCAGTTTTCTATCCATCTTATAGTCCACCTATCCAACCCATACTTCCTTAATTTTCCAATGAGAATGCTGTGGGAAACTGCATCAAAAGCCTCGCTAAAATCAAGGTATATGACATCAACGGTTCTTCCTGCATCCAGAAAACCAGTCATCTGATCATAGAAGGCAATGAGATTGGTCAGGCATGATTTACCCTTGGTAAGTCCATGCTGACTGTTCCTGATCACTTTATTTTCCTCTAAGTGTTTGAGGATGGAGTCTTTGAGAATCTGCTCCATAATTTTTCCAAGGATTGAGGTGAGGCTGACTGGTCTGTAATTCCCTGGATCCTTCTTTTTCCCTTCTTGAAAATAGGCACTACATTTGCTTTTTTCCAATCCTCTGGCACCTCCTCCGCTCTGCATGAGTTTTGAAAGATAATGGCCAGCGGTGCTGCTATCTCATCAGCCAATTCCCTTAGCACCCTTGGATGCAGTTCGTCCGGCCCCATGGACTTGTGCACATACAGCTTCTTTAAGCAGTCTCTAACCTGACCTTCCGTCACCAAGGGCCTCTCTTCTTCTCTCCAATCTGCCATACCCATGGTAGTGGGCTGGGAGCTGACCCTGCCTGTGAAAACTGAAGCAAAAAAAGCATTGAGCACTTCAGCTTTTCCCTCATCTTCTGTCACAAGGATGCCTGCCCCATTTAGCAAGGGACCTACACCATCCCTGATCCTCTTCTTGTTATTGACATACTTGTAGAACCCCTTTTTGTTATCCTTTACATCCCTCATTAGCTGCAACTCCATTTGTCCTTTGGCCTTTCTGATTTTATCTCTACAGTCCCTAGCAATATCTTTATATACCTCCTTGGTCATCTGACCAAGCTTCCTTCCACTTCCTGTAAGCTTCCTTTTTATGTTTAAGCTCAGAACAGAGTTCTCGGCTAAGCCATTTTGGGTGCCTCACATGTTTGTTCTTTCTCCTAATTGGAATGGCAACTTCCTGTGCCCTTAGCAGGGTTTCTTTAAAATATAACCAACTCTCTTGGACTCCTTTCCCCTTCAGATTAGCTTCCCAAGGGATCCTGCCCATCAGTTCCCTGAGGGAGCCAAAATCTGCTTTTTTGAAATCCAGGGTTTTTGTTTTGCTTCTTTCCTTTAATCAGCATTCTGAACTCAACCATGTCATGGTCACTACTGCCTAGCTTGCCATTGACCTGTACCTCCCTGATAATTCTTCCCTGTTTGTGAGCAGCAGGTCAAGAGGTGCAAGGCCCCTAGTTGGTTCCTCTAGCATTTGTACTAGAAAGTTGTCCCCAACACTCTCTAAAAACTTCCTGGATTGCCCATGCACTGCTGTATTGGCCACCCAGCAGATGTCAGGGTAATTGAAGTCCCCCATCAGCACCAGGGCTTGTGATCTAGAAGCTTCTGCTAGTTGTCTCCTAGCAGTCTCCTTTGGCTCTAGTGAAATAAAATACATTTCTGGATGGAATGAGAGAACTTTTCCTCGTATCGATAATGAAGCTCTGCTCCTGGAGAAGAATCAACATGTAAGGCATGACACTGTATGCTGCTGACTACAATGGAGGTTTGATCAGGATGTTGTCCAGAAAGGGGGAAAATGAGTTCCCTGAGACCTGTGTCTGGCTACTATCCTCCCCACCTCTTTGTAAAAATCCTGGAATTCTAGGACACAGTCAACAGGAGTGTTCAGATTTGATGTTTCCTACCACAGATGAATCTCAGAATCACGCAATGGCACAGTAAGATGGGATATGGCGATATTTGTCTGCTAGATCTACTGAAATCAGGAATTCCATCTGGGACTGGGATGGCATCATGGAAGCCAGGGTCTCCATTCAAAATTTTGTTTTCTTAATCCACTAGTTGAGCCTTTTGAAGTGGGAAATAGCTCTGATATCAACTGTCGGGACAAAGAAGAGGGTGGAGTAGACCCTAGAGAATCCTTCTTCTGACAGAACATGACCTATCACTCCCATTTCTTTGATTTCTTGATATTTCTTTCTAGATTAGATTGTTTATGGGGTCACTGAAACTGAGTGATTGAATAAAGAATGTGGTGGAGCCCACAGATGAGGGAGCATCCCCAGCTCATTATTTCTCTGAACAACTTGTCTGTGATCAATGAAAACAATTCTTCTAGGAAACAGGAAATCCTGGCTCCTAGCTTCAAGTCTAAGCCAAAGTCTATGTAATCTCTGCCATATTTTTTGGGAAGACCCCAGACCTTGCTTCTACTGTTTTCCCTTAGGAAATCTGTTGTCCCTTCACCGGTACCTCTGTGAGGGTGAGGTGTGAAAGAAGCATCTCTCTGAAGGACATCTATATTTTCTCTTGAGACCACATAGTGGGAAAAGGAGAAAATGAATTCTGCTGCATGGTTAGTTACCACCTCATCTAACTTTCTTCCAAAAAGTAGGGCAGCCTGTAAAAGTGGCTAAACACAGGACCCTGTTCTGAGTGAACATCCACCTTCTAGGTTTGGAGCTAGAGGTGGCACCTAGCTACTGAGCTGGAAGCCTTGGCTCAGCCTGAGAACCTCATTGCATCCAAAGAGGCATCAGTTACAAATACTGTTGCTAGGGCAACTTCCTTTAAACTGGAGCCAATTTCTGGAAAATTTCTGTCCTTCAGGGCTTTGAGATTTTCCAGCCAGCAGAGAGGCTGGTACTCTTACAAAGGATGTAGCTGCCAGGGGCACTCAGAGGTGGCAGAGCAGGCTTCAAAACCCTTTTGGAGAGTGGCTTACGTCTTTCTATTCATGGGGTCCTTAGAACAGAACTACCTTTTTCTGGGAATAACCACATCCCTGGTAAGGGATTCTTGTGTCAATTTACTTGCCAAGGGATTCTGGCATCATCTTACAAGTGTCTCAGCGCCATTGGTCCTTGAATGTTATAGTGCCTGAAGTCGTTCTAGTTCATAGTTGTTCTTAGCAGGCTTGTTCCATTCATCCTTAATCACTTCCTCAAAGAAGGATTGAAATAGTCTTGCAGCCTTGGGAAAGGTTTTGAGGGGAGAGGTGTACTGGGAGGCTAAATCACAGAATCCTGGTCACATTTCAGAGCCAAACTGCTCACCTTCCTCAGTAGAAGAGAAGGGAGAAAAATTGATATCACCTGGATTTTTTGTACCTTTTCTTTCTATATATTTTACTGTTGATTTGGGGATTTTTTGCCTTCAGGGAGGTAGATGCTCAGCTGCAAATCTGATGACTCCTTTTGCTACTTGCAGATAGTGCAATGCCCTAACACTGAGCTGCAGAGATATGACAGCAGCCCAAACAGCAAGAACTGTGGGAGACACTGGGTTGCAGAAGGAGATTTTTTAAAGTTAGGAACAAACAAAAATAGCTGATAATTGACTTCAACCCTACCAGCAGTTCTATAGTTCATGCACATATCCCATATATATGCACAAGAGAAAAAAGAAGAAAAAAACAAACAAGAAACATACCCATAGTTCCTACTGAAGATTTAAAAACACCAACAGATCACAAAAGTATAACTCTCCCTTTTCATTATTATTTATACTGAAACCGCAGCTCAAGCCTCCTTTCACTGCCCGGCTAATCAGACTTCAGTCCAACTTGGAGGGACTACACGTTCTTGGAGAGTTTAAACACTGGAATGAACACAGAGGCTGACTTATATTTAGAGACCTCAATTCATGGGTTTAGCTCAGCTGTGCCATTCCAGCTGGGGTTTCTATAACACTGCTGAATCCCAGCAAGCTTTTTAGGGCACCCTTATAGCTCACCTGCATCACCAGCACTCAAATACACACAAATGGGGGGGACGGGGGACATACAGGGGAAGGAGGTAGGAGGGCATATCTGGCCCTACATATTCAGGAGTCAGGGTGCATCTGGTCCTATATGTTCTTTGACAAATGTACTATCAACTAATAATTAACAAAAAAATATAAAGGAGATGTGTCTGTTGCCATTTGAATCAAGATTAGGCAAATTAATCTTTAGTCAATGTGCTGAATAAATTAAGGTTCCTTACCTGTAACTAAGGTTTTGGGATAGGTGCCAGCTCTCCTGAGCTATGCATACTTCTATTAGCATAACCTATTACAGCACTCACACATCCCATTCCCTTCCCTCAGTGTTTGAGCACTTTCTTATGCTGAGGCTATAAGGCAGGAGGTGGGAAAGGGTACACAAACAGGAGTATCTCAGCTCCCTCCATTATTTAAATCACCCCAACAGGTGACTGCCTAACTTGCTCTTAAAAACCTATAATGAGGGAGATTCCACAACCACCCAATGCAGTTTATTCCAGTTTTAGCTATCCTGACAGTTAGGAAGTTTTTTCTAATGTCCAACCTAAAACTTCACTGCTGCAATTTAAGGCCATTACTTCTTGTCCTGTCCTCAGACATTAACAAGAATGACTTTTCTCCCTCCTCCTTATAACAACCTTGTCTGTACTTGAAAACTGTGACGTCCCCCCTCAGTCTTCTCTTCTTCAGACTATGCAAACCCGTTTTTTTCCAGTCTCTCCTCACAGGTCATGTTCTCTAGACTTTTGCACCTGACAAAGCGGGTCGGAGCCCATGAAAGCGTATGCCCAGAAATCTGTTAGTCTGTAAGGTGCCACAGGACTCTCATATCTTCTAGACTTTTAAACATTTTCCTTGCTCTCCCTTGGCCTTTCTCCAGTTTCTCCACATCCTTCCTGAAATGTGGCACCCAGAACTGGATACAATTACTAAATAATAATGCAGAACTACAAGTAGTTAAGACTCTGCAGGGGGGACAAAAAGAAAAGAAAAAAAAAAGGAAGGCAGGTGCAGATGGTGAATATGCAGAGTCCATCTCAAAGAGCATTGGCTGCCAGTAACCTTCATTTCTTCTTTGAGTATATTCTACGCATTCCCACTACTGGGACAGCGTAGTCAGCAGCATATATTGAAAGAGGGACAACAGGTAAAGAGTCCTAATTAAACAAGAACTACAGAATCAAACGAGCCACCTGATGCTAAGTAAATATACGTACTACAATCTACATGGCCTCTTTTACAAATTTCAGTTAGTGGAACATGCCTTAAATGTGCTACAGAAGCAGTGATTTGTTGAGCAGAGTTTGCTCTCAGCAAAGCAAGAGGAGATAGTGAGGTATTTTTATAACTTTCCACTATTCATTGTGTCATCCATCTAAGACAACATTATGCTTTTTTGGCTGCTTCAGTCTTGGTATGCCACATGTGCCAGCTGCAGACATTTTAGGGATAAATTGTACTCCTCTGGTCTTTTAGTCAATTCTCTCTCTCTCTCTCTCTCTCTCTCTCTCCCTCCCTCCCTCCCTCCCTCCCTCCCTCTTTCCTTCTCTCCACCCTCTGCATGTGACCATATTTCAAGTTCCCCAATACAGGATACTGCCAGAAGGGAAAGATGGAGTTCGGGGGGAGGGGAGGGGGGACTGTTTGACTGGAGATGCTGGACAGCAATGTTTGCAATGGGGTGGTGGATTTGGGGGGTACTGGATGGGGTTGTGCAGGAAGCCACTAGCTCAGACACCAAGACCTCTCAGAGGCCAGTTGTGGGGCACTCCCCTACTCAGATGTGCACATCTCCTCCCCCATGAGCGCCAAGCTGCTGGCTCCGCTCCATGCAACTTCAGTATTGTACCACTGTTCAGTATAGACAACCTCTACCTGCTGATAATGGGATGTACAATTTAAAGGTTCAGCCACCCCCAGAAAAGCTCAAGTCACATCCCCCCCCACTCTCAGCTCCTCTTCCCAGAAAGCAGTGACCCTTCTGTGCAGCTCCCAACTGTTGCATTTGCCTCTCCCCACGGGGTGCAGCTTTCTGGTCCAGATAGGTGCTGCACAGAGAGGGTACATTGCCATACTATGTGACTAAGTGAGGCTCACAAATCCTGGAACCACACATGCCTGCACCTCCCATGCAGGCACACCATCTGCAGGGGAGTTGGGTTCTGTCAGCCCCTAGTAGCAGCCAGCAGCTTTACACTGCCAAGTCTTCAGAAAAAATGAAATTCTGCACAAATTCTATAGTGCGCAACGGCAGAGAATCCCCCCAAGAGCAGACTCTGAGCCTGGAGCCAATGCAGGCCTAGTATTTTCATTTACCTAAGCCTTAGAAACCTCAGAGCTGAAGGTTTCAGTTGATAAGGCTTCTTGTAGAAAAGACTACAGGCCATCCGTCTGTCTCTTCTTTCTAGTTCATGGTATACAAGAGCAACAGATAGTATATAAAGAGTAGAGGAGGGCCCATCTCCTAAGCATTTTAGGCACTGAGCAGGGGCATCTGATGCTGGGAAAAATGTGAGATAAGCAGCATATCTTTTAAATCTGCATTTCTTGATCTCTGGATCCACAATAGATATAAAACAGTAATACTAACACTAACACTATTTACAACTATCTATTTAACTATTACAAAAGTAAGGCACATATCCAACTTGCTAAGGATCTTGAAGGATGCTCATATCTGGCCACAGTCAGCAACTAGAAGGAACTGAGGCAATAAATACTGATGTGTCATTTTAATAACCCCATACTCAGAATGTGCTTGAATACTGAGAGAGGGGACAGAGATGAGTGCTCTAACACACCTTATTACTAGAAAGATGCACAGGTCAAAGGAATCAATCAGCAAATATCACAAGAGTGGCAATACACAAAGGATATTCAAAGAAGAGCACAGATTAAAAAATTCCTAACATAATGTTAGTTGGTTTTTTTCACTGGGACAGACTCCTGTTTATTAACTAAGAAAGGTCTAATAAAATTATGGCCAGTGTTTTTCACACCCTTTCCCCCCACTTTTTTTTCCCCTGAAGTGTCAATAAGATTAAATGATGAAACTGTTTTAACATATGAATAATTCAAGTCAAAATGAAACTGCAGAGCTGGAATTCATATGCAAATTTGAGACCATCACATTAGGTAATGTTAGGTTCTAATATTTTTTATGTCTTTTTAGATATTTCTTTCAGTCAAGTCTCTTCTGTTATATATTAGGAATCTTTCCAGCCAGCAAGTTGGGGCATGAAACTTCACATCAGACTCACCCAGAACAATGGTGCTGTAAACAATCAACAAGGCAGTGGCCAGCTGCCTATTGAGAAACCGTGACAACACATTCCCCATACTTTCTAACATATACTCTGTTTACCTCTAAGGACTCTCCTGGCTTTGGAGTGGTATTGCTGCCACTACCCAAATGCAAAAACCTCTTGAAAACTGAGGAAGGTGCACTCGGGAATTCATTCCTTCCTCAATCACTTTTATTCCTCCCTCCAGAAAGTGACTGAACCCCAACTGGGATATCAGCTGGAAACCTAACAGAATCCCCTTTAGTAGCTGGCTGTGCAGTCTGAGGCAGATGCACACAAAACCTCTTGCCTTTTAAGAGACAGAACCAGAGCTTACTTTAAAAGGGTAAAATTTTTAATTAAAAAGAACAGGTGAGAACACAGAGAGTTGCTTCTTTGGGATTTAACTTAGGTAGTTACAGGGTAGAGGGAAGGGATACTTGTGCTCAGCACAGAGAAATCAAAAAACAATCCCAAAATAAAGAATACCCTGACCTCATCTAAGTAAACATTCCTGTTCTACTTATGCCTGGTCAGTTACAAGCTGAGCTTATCTCTGGCAAGGATGTCGCTGGTCCTTCTTCAGGCCCTTCTACCTCACCTCCTCCTGGATCCTTCCAGGATTTCTGCTGCCACCAAATGGGAACAGGCAGGGCTGATGCTCCCATTCAAAAACCTGTACTTTGTTTTTATTGGCTCCCTTGGGACTCCAGGACCAGGGTACTAACCCCTTCTCTTCCCCAAGGTTACTACATTCAGTACCTTGAAAAAAACCCTGTTCAGTATTACCTATGCTGCCTGATTCTTGAAGAAAGAATTTTTTGTGCTTTACAGTATTTTCCCCTCTTTTAACATTCTCACCTTCTCATCTATTGTTCCACATCATTTGAAAGAAAACAACTTGTTTGGTTTGCTGAAAAAGGCTGGACTGAGTTTGTGACTTGCCCTTCTCTGCATGTATACATATACCTAACTTACTACAATTTCCACTTCATGCATCTGACAAAGTGGGATTATATCCAAGAAAGCTTATGAGATAAATAAATTTGTTAATTTTTAAAAGTACCACACAACTGTTTGTCACAGCTACCCCTCTGGAACTTCAAACCTATGAGCTTCCCTTACATTTCAATATGTAAACAAGGATTTTTTTAAAAAATAATGCAGTATACATTACCTTTCTTTTTAGTAGTTTGTTTAATCTTTATGTAAACAAAGCACTTTTTCCTTTCTGATAGTCCCAAGATATGAAGAAGTTCTTGCACCTCATTTGCATTGTTGGGACATATCACATAGAAGGCATCTCCAGGTCGGTAGCAAAATGTTGTTTTCTGTTTTAAAACAAAGATTATTTTCATATAAATCTGTGTAATAAGACACAGCCAATATGCTCCACATTTCTAAACCAAAACCTTCCTGTTTAAGACTACCCTGCAATTATATTTTATATTTTTATTATATTTATCTTTTATTTGGCCATGGTATAAACAGGGGTGGCCAAACTTATGGAACTCAAGAGCCACACAACCTGATTATTAAACCTTCAAGAGCCACATTGAGGCATATAACCATATACTCTTACCTACTAAATTAATTTGCTAATGTCCTTCCGCGAGCCACACTTTTTCATTCAAGAGCCATATGCGGCTCCTCAGCCACAGTTTGGCCACATCTGGTATATCAGAAAGCTAAGCATGTAACCTTTTCCTATTTAAATTTAGGTTTTCTGCTTAGGAAACTTATTCTCTCACTGGTCCAAGACCTTTTCAAATCTATAAGATGACCAGTTAAATGCAGAAAAAAAAATGTTTTAAAGGAGAACTGTATTCATAAGAAGATCCCAATTTATTATTAACTATGTGTATTGGTTTTGATTTGAGATGTCTGAAAATTGAATAAATATTGAATCTCCATGATGAATTCAAAGTTTACATAAATTTGTTACCATTAAAAGAAAATTAGCAGGTTAAAATACTTCAGTGAATGTTGATTATAAGTATACACAATGATTTCCTTTTGAAAATTAGCAGAAGAGGTCGTAGTCTCTTTATTTGGCTGAGGAGCTTGCTGTTAACTCATCATTTAGTTTTATGTGGATCTGAGGATCTGATTCAAAAGGGGACTACAGCTGAACTGCTGGGTAACAGCAACTATAACATTATCAAATTTAACATGCAGGGAAGGAAGAGTCACACCAAAGCAGCGCTGTTCTACTTATTCATCAATGATCTGGAAAAGGGGTAAACAATGAGGAGGAAAAATTTGAAGATACAAAATTGCTCAAGATAGTTAAGTCCAAGGCAACTGCAAAAAGTTACAAAAGGATTTCACAAAATTGGGTGATTGGACAATAAAACAGCAAATGAATTCTAATTTTGAAAAAGGCAAAGCAATGCACACTAGAAAATATAACTAACTATCCATACAAAAGGACGGGATCTAACTTAGTTCTTGCTACCCAAAGGTCTTGGAGTCATTGTGGATAGTTCTCTGAAAAACAAAACATCCACTCAATATTCAATGTCAGTCAAAAAACCTAACATTAGGAATAACTTGAAAAGGGATAGATAAGACGACAGGAAATATGATGATACCAGCAAATAAATCCATGATATGCCCATACCATGTATATAGCACACATTTCTAGTTACTCCATCTCAAAAAAGATATATTAATGCTGGAAAAGGTACATAGAAGGGCAAAAAAAATTAGGAATATGGATCAACTTCTGTATGAAGAGAGATGAAAATGACAAGATTTTTCGTCTTGGAAAAGAGACAACTAAGAGAGGATATGGGGGGGTCTATAAAATCATGACTCATGTGGACAAAGCTACTACAGAAGTGTTATTTACTCCTTCTCATAACACAATGGCCAGGGATCACCTAATGAAATTAAAAGGCAACAGATTTAATGTGAACGAAAGGAAGCAGTTCTTTATACAAAGCACAAAGTCAACCCTGTGGAACTCATTGCCAGGGGATGATGTGAAGAACAAAAGCATAACTTTGTTCAAAAAAGAATTAAATAAGTTCATGTGAGACAGATCCATCAATGGCCAACCGTGCAACGACATGCACCAGATATCCCTAGTCTCTGATTCCCAGAAGCTGAGAGTGGATGACACAGCATAAATCACTAAATGACTGCCTGTTTCCTTCATTCCCTGTGAAGCACTTGGCACTGGCCAATATCAAAAGACAGAATCATGGTCTAGAACACGGGTTGCCAATATTATGGAACTCAAGAGCCACACAAGTTGATTATTAAATCTTCAGGAGCCGCACTGAGGCAGATACCATATATGTTTACCTACTCCAAAATCCCTAAGTTAAAAATTCATTGCACACTTTAATTTTATTGTAGAAAGAGGACAAATATTGATCCTACTAATGTCAGATTCTATTAATTACTTAAGGTTACCATAAAAAATAGCCCTATACAGTAAAAACTTAACTCCTGCTCAGTGTAGAAGAATGCAGGCTAGTGGCAAGTTTTTTAAAATCCCAACCATGCTGCACTTCTCCTCGCCACCCCAACCATGCTGTGCTTCACCCGACTGTCCTGACCCCTCCTGAACTCCTAGGGCTGGGGCTGCTTTCCTAAATTGATTTGCTGACGTTCTTCCGGGAGCCACAATTTTTCATTCAAGGGCCATCTGTAGTTCCTGAGCCACAGTTTGGCCACTCCTGGTCTAGAATAAGTGAAAAGATTCTGGGGCATTTAAGGTATCTTTCAAAGAAACTTAGCTGTAATTTGAGGGGTCTGGAGCTCTAAAATATTTTGTTTGCTTATTTATATAGATGGACCATTAGTCTGATCTTCTATGAACAGTATGTTCTTTTCTTGTTCTCATGTAACTTTAGTGCAGAGGTTTTCAAACCAAAGGACCGGATCCAGTACTGGGTAATGGCATCCCCTATTGCTGCTCCTGAAAGACTGGAATGCATTGCTCACAGATGCAATTGTTGGGTCATGGACATAAATGACTTTCTTCAACTGGGTCCCAAGAAAAAGGTTTGAAAACCACTGCTCTAGTGTGTCTTGTTCAAGGCATGTAGACATATAAGCACAGTGTGTATGGCAACAATAACCAAAATATTTATTTATAGGGTATACCAGCCACAAAGAATGTAGCAATCCCAGCAACAGTGGCCCAACTTTTCAAAGAAGCTCATGAATACTTTCGAGCCTGACTCAGGGGTTCAGATCTTCTAAATGTGGATGGAAATTGTGGTTGTGCGCGCACACACACACACAAGCATGAGGAAGACTGCATGCTCTAATTTTAAAAGGGATAGCCGTGTTAGTCTAGTCCAGTGAAAAAACAACAAGGAGTTGTGTGGCACTTTAAGACTAACAGATTTATT